>CM024755.1:14225856-14629927 GCA_014218235.1 Colocasia esculenta | reverse complement strand
CCTGGGTTGTCGCCTGAGCGGGAGGGTAGAGTTCTCCATTGAGCTTTGCCTAGTACGATGCCTTGTCTAAAGCACCTTACCGGATGGTTCTGGCTGAGTTACACGAGTTGAAGTGCCAGTTGCTTGAGTTGGGCTTATTCGTCCGAGTCGCTCGCCGTAGGGTGCGCCAGTCCTGTTTGTGAGGAAGAAGGATGGTAGTCTGCGTTGTTCATCGATTACCGGCAGCTGAACCAGGTAACAGTGAAGAACAAGTACCCGTTGCCGAGGATCGATGATCTGTTCGACCAGTTGCAGTCAGCCAGGGTGTTCTCGAAGATTGACTTGAGATCCGGTTACTATCAGTTGAGGATCAGAGGGTCTGATCTTGGCATGACAGCTTTCCATTCCAGGTACGGTCACTTTGAGTTCGTCGTGATGCTGTTTGGGATCACGAACGCACCTGCAGCATTCATGGATTTGATGCATAGGGTGTTCAGTGAGTACTTGGACCGGTTTGTGGTCATCTTTGTGGTGACATCTTGGTCTACTCGGCTTCTGAGGAGGAGCACAAGGAGCATCTGAGGATCATGCTGGAGACCCTGCGGAGTCACCAACTTTATGCCAAGTTCGACAAGTGCGAATTTTGGCTGAGGGAGGTGCACTTCTCGGGCACATGATCTCAGGTTCTGGTGTGGTAGGGACCCTACAAGGTGGAGGAGGCAGTTTTGTCGTGGGAGTAGCCCACATCAGTGTCAGAGGTTCGTAGTTTTCTGGGCTTGGCAGTTATTACCGAAGGTTCATCCAGGATTTTTCCAGGATTGCAGAGCCATTGACCAGGTTGACGAGATTTGACGCCAGATTTGTTTGGTCAGAGGACTGTGAGCAGAGCTTTCGAGATCAGGTTTGGGTGCCGTACTGATGCAGCATGGTGGGTGATAATATCACAATTATCATGAATAATCATGCCATTTTAATGACTAATACTTGATAAATTCATAATATTTCTATTATCATAGACGATAATTGATTTAATTCAATTTTATGTTGTATTTGCAGGTTAATGGGCCATTCTATGAAGTGCTTAATGGGCTAATGGATTGGAGTGAAGCAAGAGAAAATAGAAGAGAGATTCTATTAAAATATTCCCCCTCTATCTTTTTTTTTTTAACATTTTCTCACTTTTAAAAATCTTCTCCCCTATTTTCTAAAAATCTCTCTTTTCTTTCCTCTCTCCCCATTCCTCTCTTTCTCTACCACTTTATAAACTCTCCCCCGATTTTAATTCTCTCTTCTACTTTCTCTCTCCCTTTCCTGCGCACACCTCCCTCCTCTTTCTCTTTCTCCTTTTCTTCTTCCCTTCTTCCTCTCTCCCTCGGTCTTTTCTCAGGAATAGAAGAAAGCAGCAGCAAGCGCTGCCCCGCCCGTCTCGCTTGGCCCCACCACGCGCCGCCAGCGCCCGCGCCGCCCGCGCCTGCGTCCTGCCTCCATGCGCCCAGGCCGCCCGCGTGTCCGCTTGGCCGCACCCGCCAACGGCCCTAGCCCGCGCGCCTGCATGCCCGCCGCCCTCCCCCTCACGTTGCATGCATGCAACGTGAGGGCGCCGCGCTGCCTCTCCTCCCTTCTCCTATTCTCTCTCACGTCTCTCTCTCTATCTCTCATCTCTATCTCTTTTCTTTCTCTCTCTCGTCTCTCTCTCGCCTCTCTTCTCTCTCAGCGCTCTTTCTCTCTCTCTCCTCTCACGCGCCGCTCCTCTCTCTTATCTCTCTTCTCTCTCCTCTATCCCTCTCTCTCTTTCGTCTCTCTTCTCTCTCTCATCTTTTATTCTCTCTCTCTTCTCTCTCTCTCTCTCTCGTTTCCTCTCTCTTTTGTTCTTATTTTCCAGATTTCTTAGGGTGTTGTTGATTTATTTCTTAGTATAAAAACAATTTTTGTGGACCATTTTGTTTAGTGGAATGCAATTCAGATCTGTCTCTTTGTCTCTAATCCACTCTTTATATCTCTCTCTCTCTATTTACTTAGTTTAATTAGTTTAGTTTTATTTAGTGCAATTAATTTCAATATCATCACGTTGTTTTCCTAACTAAAACCCAACGTTTTCAACTCTAAAATCTAGTTCTCGTGGATTCGACTCGGTCTCACCACTTAACTACTGTTAAAATATTTAGTGTAGACCAATATTTGAGATTGTTAGTCACGTGTTTAACGACGCATTCGTGGGCTATCAATTTTGGCGCCGTTGCCGGAGAATTAGATTTTAGTTTTGATAATCTTGGTGTTATTTTGTATTCATGCTAACATGTTCTTTTTTTGTAGGTATCAAATAAAAAGTGAAAAATCCTAAAAATTGCAAATTGAAGAATCTGTCAGAAAACTGTCGCTGAAAGCTGAATCTATAGGTAAAAGTTCTGTTTGGAAAGAAAAATCTGAAAATTGAAGGAAAAATCAGAAAAAAAAAAGGGTAAGTGAGGTGAGTTTCCTTCTCTCACTCTTTCCATTTATTTTCATTTCCAAAAGAACGAGGGATTGCGTTGGAGGTAAGTACCATTAAAACCCTCTTGATTTAGTTTCTTTTCTTAGTTACTATGTTTAGATAATTAAAAAAAAGAAACAAAATCAAAAATCTAAAAAAAAAAATCAATCACTTGAATCCAATCAAGATGTCATGTCAAGAATAGAAACCTTCCATCTTTAGGACATGCATCATTTAGATTTCCATGTTTAGGTAGTTTCTTTGTTTGAAAGTTTCTTTCTTGTCGAAGATTGCGGGAGGCAAGGTGAGAATCTGAACTTTTTTAGAAAGCATGATCATGCATTGCCATGCTTGCATAGAAACCCTTGCTTGATTTTGTGGTGTGCACATCATTTCTAAAATACTTTAAGGACAATTTCCTTAACAAGATAAGGTGGGGATTTGATCACCCTTCCTTAGCCCACAAACCACAATTACCTGCATCTTTTGCATTCCCAAGCCCTAATAAAAGTTAGTAAACATTGGCCTTAGGGTTCACACTGAGGTTTAGGCCCACTTGGGCCCACTAATTGGTTTTGGAAACTGGTGTCTAAGGCTAGAGGTTAAAAGGCAAATGCCTAAGCGGGAAAGTGGTTCTCTAATTAGGTCCCTACGAAAGTAGGGGGAGCCTCCCACTACCCCACCTCTTACCTGGCCAGTGGATATACCTAATAGTGGACTTAAATTGGTCTAGGTCACTTTGTGAGAAATCTCACTGTCAAGTCCAAGATCTCTAGGTCAAATAGGGTAATTGTTGAAACTTGTGTCTTTGTTTAAAAAAAATCTAAAAAAAAAAAAAAAAAAAAACAAAATTAAAAAAAAAAATCTCTCTCTTCTCTCATTTGGTCCTAGTGCATGCATGGTAGGAGATCACAAAGCCCTAATTTGCTAGGACCAATCCCAGAAATTGAGAGAATTCTCCATCAAAGGAACATCTTTTGAAAAAATAATGGCTGAAAATCAAGATAATCAAGAAATCCCCAAACAAATGAAGGATTATTTCCCAATCAATATCAACTTCATCTTGTATTCATCTCCCACAAAATCAAGCCATCCAATATGAGATTAAATCCAGCACCATCCAAATGCTCCCATCCTTTTATGGAAATACCAATGAGGACCCTTACAAACACATAGATGAATTTCTGGAGATTTGTTCCACTGTCAAGATCCAGAACTTCACTAATGATGCCCTCAGACTGACTCTTTTCCCATTCTCTCTTAAGGATAAAGCCAAATATTGGTTGGCACTGTAGGGAAAACCCATTAGAACTTGGGCAGAAATGCAACAAGAATTTTTGAAAAAGTTCTATCCCATAGGCCGAACCAATACCATGAGAAGAGCCATTACTGGATTTTCTCAAACACCAGGGGAATTAATCATGAGTCATGGGAAAGGTTGAAGGAGCTTTTGAGAAAATGCCCCACCATGGTCTCTCAAATGGCAAATTGTCCAAGCATTTTATGAGGGATTGACTGAACAATATAGACAAATGGTGGATGCTTCATGTGGAGGGGCTTTCATGAGTCGAAGTGAGGATGAGGCTTATGCTCTCTTTGAAATGTTAAGTGAAAATTCAATTAATCATGCCTCACTTTCATCTTATGAGAGATCTGTCGGGCCATCCAAAAGGGCTGGGTTGTGAAGTAAGAAATCAGGCCGAATCGGAGCCCAAATTCAAGAATCATCTCATGGCCCAAAAGTGGGAGAAAGTGGATACCATGGCCCAAACTGTTGCCTCTCTGGCTCAAGAGATGGACCAAATCTTGTCTAGGACCCATCAGGATTCCTTTGGCCCATCCCCCTTGAGCCCATATGTTGGCCCATACTCCTATCATCAGGAAGTCTGCAGCCTGTGTGCTAGTCCAGCCCACCACATTAATGACTGCCCAACTGCAGCTCAACTCCACCTTTCATCCAAGAACAAGTCCAAGAACAGGTCCAAGCAGCCCAAGGATTTCCCAAGCCCAATTTAGACCCATTTTCAATTCATACAATCTGGGCTGGAGAAATCACCCTAATTTCTCTTGGAAAAATCAACAAGCTCCACCTCAAAGGCCCAACCCCTCCATGCCTCAAGCCCCAAAACAACCATTCCAGAACCAATTTCAGGCCCAGCCGAATCCTTACAGTGGCACTTATGCTAGAGGGCCTCAGGCTCAATTCTCTTAGGCAGTCCAATATCCTCCTCCTCAACCCAAGCAAGTTCAGCCCACCTTCCAACAACCCCCTCAACAAAATTTTGAAGAACAATTCAATCAACTCCAACAAATCATCTTGGCCCAACAACAACAATTGCACCAACAACAACAACTCTTGGCTACAAACCAACAAACCATGGCTAGGTTAGAAGCCCAAGTGGGCCAGATGGCTGAGACCACCACGAGAAGGGGAAGTGGGCCAATTGCCTAGCCAACCTGTGCCCAACCCAAGGAACCAACCACCAGGCTTTGCTTCACAACCAGGCCTCTTACCTCAACCTGTCCAACAAGTCCAACCAAGAGGCCCACAATTGGAGAACATAAAAGCCATTTCAAGCCTGAGAAGTGGTAAGGTGCTAAGTGATCCACATAAGGGAAAAGAGGTTGTGAATAATCCTGCACTAGAGGTCCAAGATGAAACTAGTGATAGCGAAGAGGAACCCATTCAAACTAAGTTGGGGGAAGAGAACAAAGAAAAAGAGAATGCTCATGTAGATCCAAATTCTTACCAACCCATAGTGCCATTTCCAAGTGCTCTAGAATCCAAGCCCATTAAGAAGAAGTCAAAGACGGTCCAAGATGAGGAGTTGTTGGAATTGTTCAAACAAGTCCACATCAATATTCCACTCCTGGATGCCATCAAGCATGTTCCAACTTATGCTAAATTTTTGAAAGAAATGTGCACTCCACGAAGGGAATCCAAGACTGCAATTCAGAAAATCTGGCTATCTGAAGATGTTAGTGCAGTCTTGACAAACCACCTCCCTAGGAAGTTGAAGGACCCTGGTGCTCCCCTCATTTCATGTGATATAGGTGGTATAACCTTTGATCGTGCCCTTCTTGATTTAGGGGCAAGTGTCAATCTTCTCCCCACCTTTATTTATGAACAATTCAACATAGGGGAACTCAAGCCCACTTCCATCATTCTGCAGTTGGCCGATCGTTCGGTCAAGACTCCACGGGGATTGATAGAGGATGTAATTGTCAAAGTCAATGATTGTTATTTCCCCGTGGACTTTCTCATCCTTGATATGTCACCAACCAGGAGTTGAAACACACTCCTATCATTCTTGGTCGTCCCTTCCTCGCCACTGCCAAAGCCAATATCAACTGTGCTACGGGGATGATGGACATTTCATTTGGGGGACAAAAGGTTTCTCTCAATGTTTTTAAAGCATCTCAATATCCAGATCAAGAAGAGGATGTCATTCTATTGACATTTTGACTGAGTCCATTGATAATGATCTAGATGTTGACCAACTTGAGGAACCAATGCTTTACATGACTCACCACTCCATCTGGCACCTTGGTCCAAGGTCGAACCTCTACCGGCCTTGCAATCTGAACCAGCTCTACCTTCACTTCAAAGCCCTCCAGATCTTGAGCTTAAACCTCTTCCAGACTCCCTCAAGTATGTATTCCTGGGCCCAACCAAACTTTGCCTGTTATCATTGCCTCTACTTAAGCCCTACCCAAGAAGCCCAATTGATAGAAGTCTTAGGGGAACATAGGGGTGCCATAGGTTGGACAGTGGCCGACCTTAAAGGGATTAGTCCATCTGTCTGCATGCACCACATCTACTTGGAGGACAATGCTAAACCAAGCCGGGAAACGCAAAGGAGGTTAAATCCCAACATGAAGGAAGTGGTGAAGAAGGAAGTTGTGAAGTGGCTAGATGCTGGAATTGCTTATCCAATATCAGATAGCCAGTGGGTCAGCCCAACCCAAGTGGTTCCCAAGAAGTCTGGGCTTACAGTGGTGAAAAATGAGCAAGGGGAGGAGGTACCCACTAGATTGACCACGGGATGGAGAGTGTGCATAGATTATAGGAAGCTCAATGCCATGACCAAGAAAGATCACTTTCCACTCCCATTCATGGATCAAATCCTTGAGAGACTAGCAGGCCAACAATTCTTCTGCTTTTTGGATGGTTATTCTGGGTACAATCAAGTGGCAATTTACCCAGAAGATCAAGAAAAGACCACCTTTACGTGCCCCTATGGCACATTTGCTTTTAGGAGAATGCCATTTGGACTCTGCAATGCACCAGCCACTTTTCAAAGGTGCATGATGGCAATCTTCTCTGACATGGTGGGAGAATTCCTTGAGGTATTCATGGATGATTTTTCTATTATGGGGATTCTTTGAAAAATGTCTGAAAAATCTGGAGAAGGTTTGGCTAGATGTGTGGAGACAAACTTGGTGCTTAGTTGGGAGAAGAGCCACTTCATGGTTGAGAGGGCATAGTCTTGGGCCACATTGTGTCTGAGCGGGGTATTGAGGTAGATAGAGCCAAAGTTGGCCTCATTGCTGATCTTCCTCCCCTACCTCCGTCAGACAGATTCGTGCATTTCTTGGCCATGCCGGCTTCTATCGCCGGTTCATTGAAATTTTTCCAAAATTGCCCGTCCCTTAACTCTTCTCCTAGCAAAGGATGTCCCATTTCAATTTGATGATGCTTGTTGGAGGCATTCACTACTTTGAAAGAGGCTTTGACCAAAGCTCCATTCTTCAAACTCCTGATTGGTCATTGCCCTTTGAGATCATGTGTGATGCCTCTGACTATGCCATAGGTGCTGTTTTGGGACAAAGAATTGATAAACGTCCTGTGGTGATTTATTATGCGAGTCGCACCTCGCTGATGCTCAATTGCACTACACCACCACAGAGAAAGAACTCCTGCTGTGGTTTTTGCCCTTGAAAAATTTCGATCTTATCTTTTGGGGCAAAAGTCATCATCTACTCAGATCATTCTGCTTTGAAGTATCTCCTAGCAAAGAAGGACTCCAAACCAAGACTCATCAGATGGATCCTTCTCCTTCAAGAATTTATTTGGAGATTCGGGATAAGAAAGGTACTGAAATGTTGTTGCTGATCATCTGTCCCGAATTCTCATCCCAGAAAGTGCTCCATGCATGACTCCTTTCCCGATGAACACCTCCTTGCTATTTCTCATAATACACCCCCATGGTATGCTCACATTGTCAATTACCTTGGTGGGGCAAATTCCTGAAGGATGGTCAAAGAATGAAAGGGATCATTTTTTCTCTAAAGTCAAACACTATTTCTGGGACGACCCTGAATTATTTTTCATGGGTCTAGACCAAGTCATTAGGAGATGTGTCCCTGAGGAAGAGCAACAAAGCATCCTCAATTTCTGTCATACTCTAGCTTGTGGGGGACACTTCTCGGGGAAGAAAACTGCTGCCAAGGTCTTACAAAGTGGGTTTTACTGGCCCACATTGTTCAAGGATGCCTATGAATTCAGTAAGACCTGTCTGAGATGCCAAGCAGTAGGCAACAATTCTAGGAGAGACATGATGCCACTCAACCCCATTTTGGTGGTAGAAATTTTTGATGTCTGGGGAATAGATTTCATGGGCCCATTCCCATCATCCTTTGGCAATGAGTATATCCTTGTGGCTGTTGATTATGTGTCTAAATGGATTGAAGCCATTGCCACCCGCACCAATGACCATAAGGTTGTCATGAAATTTGTGCGGAAAATATCTTCTCTAGGTTTGGGTGCCCTCGGGCCATCATAAGTGGGGGATCTCACTTCACTCATTCCCAATTTCGAGCTTTGCTTAAAAGATATGGGATAACTCACAAGATTGCTACCCTACCATCCCCAGACCAGTGGCCAAGTGGAAGTGTCCAATAGGGAGATCAAGAACATTCTCCAAAAGACTGTTAGGCCCGATAGGAAAGATTGGTCAGAAAGGTTGGATGATGCTTTGTGGGCCTATCGGACTGCTTATAAGACTCCCATTGGCATGTCTCCCTACAGGTGATTTTGGTAAAGCCTGTCACCTTCCTGTTGAGTTAGAGCATAGGGCTTATTGGGCCATTAACAATTCAATCTTGACTTAGCCCAAGCTGGATCACATAGAGCCCTCCAAATGCATGAGCTTGAGGAATTGCGCAATGAAGCCTATGAGAATTCCAAAATTATAAAGCCAAGACCAAAATCTTTCATGACAAACACATTTTGAGGAAATCTTCCATCCTGACCAAAAGGTTTGGCTTTTTAACTCTAGGCTGCGCTTATTTCCAGGTAAATTGAAATCTCGATGGGATGGACCATTCATTGTTGTAAAAACTTTGACCATGGTGCTGTTAAAATTCTTGATCCTAAAAATGGTCAACTTTCACTGTTAATGGTCAACGTCTCAAACCTTACATGGAAAACATGCAGCTCTCACCTAAAGAATCCATTCCCCTGAATGATCTTGAGTAGATGCATAGGGACTTCATTGTCTGGCTGAAGACATTAAACTTAGCGCTTATTGGGAGGCAACCCAATATTTTTAGGATATTTAACTTATTTCTTCTTTTCTATTGTGTTCTAGGTTTTTGAAGGCCATTACCTTTGATGAAGCTAGTGTGCAACCACCCTCATGTGATCATCAGGTTGCATCTCTCCTTTCTTAACTTACATTGGCTTTATTCTATATTTCATATTTTATGCCATTGAGGACAATGTCATTCAAGTTGGGGGAGGGAAATCTTTCAAATTTTAAAATCCTGCTAAACATCCCAAACATTGTACTTCATGCATATCATTTTTCATGGAAAGAATACCTCATTCTAGAATGATTTTACTCTAAGTATATACTTGTGCTAGTGGTACGTTAAAGGATGAATTTTGTGGTTATGTTTTAGCATTTTCTCAAACTACATTTGGAATTTTATTGAACTTCACACATGTATTAGATGATGAATAAGTGTCATTCATGAGGGTGATGAGAGTTTTACCTAATACTCATGTTGAAGATTGATATTCTACACTCTTATGAAACTAATCGTGGGAAAAAGCTACCTGCCTGCAAGTTATGAAAAAAAATGATGAATGAATAAAGAAAAAATATTTACTGAAATGCCAAAATAAAGAAGGAAATCCCTAGCTTAGTAACCGGGCTTCGGCACCTCATAAAGTGTGAAGTTCGCGTCAAACCGTGTGAAAGGATATCCAAAGACAAAAAAAATGAGATGAATGAAAGATGAAATAAAAAGGCAGAGTGAAAGCTACCTGTAATTCGAGGATTGGATTGAAGAGTGTAGAGTTGATATCATCTCTAAGTAATAGGTCAAAAAGCTCATGCACTATCTGAGTAATGCTTATTGATCATAAGTGCATTCATGAAGGAAATGATAATTTCAATTGTATCTTGAGGAACTGTCTAATAACATGAAATGCATGATTATCTTTGACACATGCTACTAGAACTAGAAATACTTAGTGTTGATCAGTCTCATCTATGCTTTCTTGACATGGAAAATGATGTTTTGAGTTCCTGTTAGTCCCAATTATTCACCTGGGTTCATTGCTAAGGGACTAGCAATAAGTAAGTTGTAATGGATTGGAGTGAAGCAAGAGAAAATAAAAGAGAGATTCTATTAAATATTTCTCTATCTTTTTTTTTTAAAACATTCTCACTTTTAAAAATCTTCTCCCCTATTTTCTAAAATATCTATTCCTTTCCTCTCTCCCCTTCCTCTCTTCTCTACCACTTTATAAACTCTCCCCGGTTTTAATTCTCTCTTCTACTTTCTCTCTCCCTTCCGTGCACAATCCCCTCCTCTCTCTTTCTCCTCTTCTCTTCCCTTCTTCCTCTCTCCCTCGGTCCTTTCTTCAGGAACAGAGCAGCAGCAGCAAAGCGCTGCCTCGCGCGCCGCCGGTGCGCCCGCCAGCGCCCGCGCCGCCCACGCTTGCCGTCCTGCTCCACGCGCCCAGGCTCGACCCAGTGTCAGCTTGGCCGCACCCCCACAGCGGCCCCAGCCCGCGCGCCTGCGTGCCCCTGCCGCCCTCCCCCTCACGTTGCATGCATGCAACGTGAGGGCGCCGCGCTGCCCTCTCTCTCCTCTCTCCTATCTCTCTCTCACGTCTCTCTCTCCTATCTCTCATCTCTATCTCTCTTTTCTTTCTCTCTCACTCTCTTCTCTCTCAGCACTCTCTTATCTCTCTCTCTCTCATGCGCCGCTCCTCTCTCTTCTTCTCTCCTCTATCCCCTCTCTCTCTTTCGTCTCTTTCTCTCTTCATCTTTTGTCTCTCTCTCTCTTCTCTCTCTCTCTTCGTTTCCTCTCTCTTTGTGTTCTTTATTTTCCAGATTTCTTAGGGTTGTTGTTGATTATTGCTTTAGTATATAAAACAATTTTTGTGGACCATTTTGTTTAGTGGAATGCAATTTCAGATCTGTCTCTTTGTCTCTAATCCACTCTTTATCTCTCTCTCTCTCTATTTACTTAGTTTAATTAGTTTAGTTTTATTTAGTGCAACTTAATTTCAATATCATCACGTTGTTTTCCTAACTAAAAACCCAACGTTCTCAACTCTAAAATCTAGTTCTCCGTGGATTTGACTCGGTCTCACCACTTAACTACTGTTAAAATATTTAGTGTAGGCCGATTATTTGAGATTGTTAGTCACGTGTTTAACGACGCATTCGTGGGCTATCAGTGGGGTCGTTGCCTATGCTTCTCGACAGCTCAAGAAGCATGAGGAGAACTACCCTACCCATGACTTAGAGTTGGCAGCGGTGGTGTTCGCTTTGAAGTTGTGGAGGCACTATTTGTACGGCGAGGCATTCGAGATCTTCATCGACCATCAGAGTTTGCAGTACATTTTCACTCAAAGGGATTTGAACTCGAGGCAGCGTAGATGGATGGAGTATTTGAAGGACTACGACCTTACCCTCTCCTATCACCCAGGAAGGGCTAACGTTGTGGCAGATGCTTTGAGCAAGCGTGTTCGCTTGAGTTCGTTGATGGTCAGAGAGTGGAGGCTGTTTGAGGAGCTGTCCCAGGGAGTTTTCTACCCTTCGAGGTGCAGAGACCGTGCAGTGATGACCAGCTTGTCAGTTCTTCTGTCAGTGTACCGTCAGGTGTTGTAGGCATAGCAGGCAGATTCAGAGTTGGCAGATATTTTGCAGATGCCATATGTTGAGCTGGACGAGGACAGTGAAGTCAGATTCAGAGGTAGGCTGTATGTTCCCGGTGATGCACGCCAGACACTGTTGTTAGAGGCACACCGGTCGAGGTATGCTATTCATCCTGGTTCCACCAAGATGTACCATAACCTGAGGAGGTTCTTCTGGTGGCCAGGGATGAAGAGGGGTGTGGCAGAGTTTGCCGCTCGGTGCCTTACCTGTCAGCAGGTGAAGGCTGAGCATCATCGTCCTGGTGGTGAGCTGCAGTCATTGCCCATTCCCGAGTGGAAGTGGGACAACATCACCATGAACTTCGTGTTGGTTTGCCCCGTACTCCGCAGTGGCATGATGGTATCTAGGTGATCGTGGATCGGTTGACCAAGTCGGCACATTTTCTTCCAGTCAGGATGTCTTGGTCAGTGGACAGGTTAGCCAGGCTGTACGTAGACCGAGTTGTTTCGTTGCATGGCACCCCAGTTTCGATCATCTCTGACAGAGATCCGAGGTTCACATCAGGGTTTTGGCGTAGTCTGCAGAGAGCTCTTGGTACAGAGTTGAGGTTGAGTTCAGCGTATCATCTGCAGTCAGATGAACAGTCAGAGAGGACCATTCATACTTTGGAGGATATGCTGAGAGCTTGTTGCTTGTACTGGGAGTGGCACTTGGGAGTCACCTTCCTATGGTAGAGTTCGTGTATAACAATAGCTATCACTCGAGCATTGGAATGGCACCATATGAGGCTTTGTATGGTCGCCCGTGCAGGACAACACTTCACTGGTTCGAGGCCGGTGAGAGGCTACTTTTAGGACTAGAGATAGTGCAGCAGTGTGTAGACACAGTCAGTCTAGTCAGGCAGAGGCTTCAGGTAGCACAGAGCAGACAGAAGAGCTATGCAGATATCTACAGGAGGTCGTTGCAGTTCAGCATAAGTGACCTTGTGTTCTTGCTGGTCTCGCCGACCAAGGGAGTTATGACATTTGGCAGAAAGGGAAAGCTCATTCCCAGGTACATTGGGCCTTTCCCTATCTCAGAGAGGGTCGGCGAGGTGGCTTATAGGTTGAGTCTTCCAACAGAGTTGGCAGGTGTGCACAGTGTCTTCCACGTGTCGCAGCTTAGGAGGTACATCGCAGATCCATTGCACGTGTTGGACTACTCGCAGCTTGATGTAGCGCCAGACTTGTCAGTGCCAGAGTACCCGGTCAGAGTTGTTGACTGCAGAGTGCAACAGTTGTACCGGAGGAAGATTCCGCTGGTTAAGGTCGTCTGGGAGAACCGCGTTGGTGGCGAGGCCACCTGGGAGTGCGAGGATGAGATGCGAGAGCATTTCCCATATGAAGGATCGATAAAAGATGTGGACAAGATCTAGAGGGGGGGTTGAATAGATCTATGCCAACTAATGCGGAAGCTAAACCAATTTTGAAAAATCTTTGAATCAGAGTTAGATTGAAAGCAAATTTCACAGATCTGAGGAGAGATTAAGTGAGTTAAACAATTGGAGTGTGAAAAACAAGTTGATTAGATAGATTCAAACGATCCTATGCATTCATCTAACGAAGAGTAAGTTCAAACCACAAATAGACAAATGCACAGAGATTTTTAGGTGGTTCGAAAATCACACCACGTGACTCCTACATCCACCCCTCACACACAGTGAGAATCCACTAACAACCTGGGTAACACAACCCACACTGGAGCCTGGCAACTCCACAACTGAGTTATACAACTCACACACTACCTAGAGTAAGACTACTCTAGACTCTGAGCAAGACTGCTCAACCACACAACTTGAGTACGACGACTCAAAAACCTGAGCACAACGGCTCACAACCACTTGCTAGAACAGAAACAACAAGATGCAGATCCTCTAGCAATGATCTGATCTATTAAGGCCAATTCAAGAAAATTGGTGCAACAGATTATGCACAATTTCTAGAATAGCCAAGAAGAAACAAGAAAGACTTAAGACACGAGGTTGACAGTTCTTGTTCTTCAAGAAAACTCCCTTGTAGAGGCAGAATTGGAAGGATCTTGATCACTTGAAGTCCCTTAGCCGATGCTCTGCAACTTTGATATTGGGATCTTCCTTGAGAGCTTCACAATTGCTGGCTTCTACTCGATTTGCTCCCTTGAAGTTGATCCTAGTGCTTCGTGTTGATCAATCTTCAAGTCTTGTGCTCGGAGAAGTGTGAATTGGTGTGGGAGCACAAGAGAAAGCAAAACAGGGAGGAGAGACTCTCTTGCCGCCACTTGCAGATGCTGGAGGCTCTTAGGAGGTTCTCTTGGGATGGGTGCCCATTAGGAGGGTATTTATACCCTAAATATCCGAGAGATACCCTTGGGGTACGTGGGCACAAGATCCAAGGTTGATCCACCTTCTCCCTAGGGTGCCACGTGTCCAGGAGGAAGTTTAAGTCACCGAGATTCCCGAGTGCGTCGACCTGCCCAAGAGGTGTGTCGACACACTGTCCCAGACTGGCAGAATAAGTCCTTGGGAGAGGTCTCTAGTGTCGACCTGAGATGATCCAGTGTCGACCTGCTGTCCCAGACAGCAAAACAGTCCTTCTGGGAAAGCCATCTAGTGTCGACCTGAGATGATCTCGTGTCGACCTGCTGTCCCAGACAGCACAACAGTCCCTCTGGGAGAGCCATCTAGTGTCGACCTGATTCCATTTGGTGTCGACCTGCTGTCCCAGTCTGTTGATTTGTTTCTCTGGAACCTATCTCTAGTGTCGACCTGCTCTGGACTAGTGTCGACCTGAGATGGACTTTTCTTCACATTTCTGCCTTTGTTCTGAACCATTGTGTCGACACAAGGATGGTTGTGTCGACACTACCTTTGCAGAAAATGTTGTTCCTAAGAAAATAAACACATAAATCATTAGTTAAATATATTATCATGAATATCAATGATAAATGTGCTTGGAAACATGCTTTTTGAATATTGTAATTTTAGGTGATGTATTTTACATGTTTCAATGGTTATGCATTAAAATCACAACTTGTCATCATCAAAATGTGAGGAGAAATGAATTATATTCACACTCAACCCAACACCATATTTATTTGATTGATTGATATGTCATCTTTCCCTGTTCTGCTTTCCGGCTTAAGATTGAGTTTATTTTAATTTCGAGGACGAAGTTTTTGTCCTCGCTGTCCTCGTCGAGCTCGACCTCTGGCATCTGCAACATGTCTGCCATGTCTGCATCTGCACTCTGCGCCTCGATCACCTGCTAGTAAATCACCGAATGAACTGTCATGCTGGTCAACACTACTCTCTCCCTGAGGCTTGACGGCGTGAACACACCTCGAGTGGCATCCTCCAAAAGTCTCCAGTGTCTAACCAACAAAGAACTCAAGTGGGCTCTCCTACTCAAAGCGTCTGCTACGACATTAGCCTTTCTCGAGTGATAGGAAAGAGTAAAGTCGTAGTCCTTCAAGTACTCGACCCACCTGCGCTGCCTGAGGTTCAGATCTCTCTGCGTGAAGACATACTGTAAGCTCTAGTGATCTGTGAACACCTCAAATACCTCGCCGTACAAGTAATGTCTCCACAACTATAAGACCCGGTCCTCTTGGGCCTCTTGGCCCTACCCTCAGGGTCGCAACAAGCACCCTGGTCACGACATGGTCGTGCCAGGGGTGCCCGTCGCAACATGGTTTGTGTGGCGACACACCTGGCCGTCGCAACATAGTCACGGCGGGGGTGGGCGTCACGTTCTTGTCACGGCGTCTGAAGGTGTCATGACTGCTTTTCTGACAGACGTGACTGCTGTCCTATCTATCAGAACGGTCGTGTCGGGTGGCAGGTGCGTACAACGTTGACGCGACCGGTCAGGCTGTCGCATTCTGGTTTTCGATCTTCGAGGTTTGACCACCTTTTTGGGGTCTCACCGGGGGTGGCCGTCGCGACATGGTCGTTGTCGTGTCGGGCCGACCCGTCGCATCTTGGGGGCCGTCGGTTTAAAACCGAGGCTGCGCCCCATTCTCCCCCTCTCACCCTTTCTCTTCTTCTTCTTCCCTCTTCTCCCTCTCTCGAGCTCTCTTGCGATTCTTCAACGATTCTTCATGCTCGTGGTGCTCGTGTTGAGGTGGTGTCGCCCCATTCGTGCAGGGGACGTGCTCGTGGTGCTTAGAGCGAGGAGGAGGTGGTCATTCCGACGTGAAGGCCCCAACGGGTCGGCTCTACTTGTGGAGGTAGGGACCCTCGTTCTCCTCTTGCCCTAGCATACTCCCCTTCCCCTTGAGATCGTGGTCTTCCTGTGGTTTGGGTTGTGGGAGTGTGAGAACCATGCTCGTGGTTGAGTGAGATTTCCATCGAGCGTAGATTCTTGTAAATCCATGTTTGTGGGGTTTTGAGGGTGGTTTGCATGATTTAATGGCTTTCCTACATGTTGAGCATGTTTCTCTCCCCCTGTGGTATGTTTGTATCGTGTTTTGGGGTGGTCTCCGGAGGAATGCACTGGAACCCCCCTCGGCTGAAGACGCGACCGCTATAGAGGTCGTGATGATGTCGCGACCGGCATGGCCGCCACGACAATGTCGCGACATGGTAGGGCGTCGCGACAAGGTCGCGTCGGCCTGATGCATCACGACTACAGCAGAGACAGGTAGATCTTGCGAAGTTTCGTGTTTTTGTGGAGTCTTCGCCGTTTTCCGCTTCTTACTATACCGTGGCACCAGTGCTAGTTCCCTAGTACGATCCTACACTAGTCATTCGCCCGGTGATCGGCACTTGAGGGCTTGTCCCATGAGAGAGGTTGTTACCGTTGCCTGGGACCCCCGTCCCCGTGCGCCTGTTGAGGGAGTACTCCAGACGACGGGCATGCTCGAGTCACGGACTCTAGAGTAGAGGGAAAAACGGTAGTTAGGACAGCGGCGTTGAGTCGTTTGTAGAGCTCTCGTGGTTGGTCTGGGACGCCGAGGTCATTTTTGGAGTTCTTCCCGGCACAGGCCAGTCAGTCCTTTTCTCACTGCCTCGCACTTTGCGGCCCCAGAACCGCTTAGAGAGGCCAAGCGTGGGACCGTAGTCCGGTCAGACTACGGCGGTTACTGTTGTGTTACATGTTTCCTGCCTCACTCTGACGAGACGTGGAGGTTTGGACCTGTGTCGAGGATAAGACGTCGGTGGACGCACCTGACCGATTGACTAGTGGTAGTGCTTTCCATAGCTAGTGTTCCTTATCCATGCAGGGTTCCCCCTATCTGTGTTGCTAGCCGTGTGGTGATCACGACGAGCAGTCGTACGGAGTTTCCGATCGCGTTGTACTTCCATACCGTTGCTAGTTAGTAGCTTTGCTTCTGCACTTTCGTTCGTAGGTAGAAGATATAACTGTTGTTATTTAGTTGATTATATATTCTTCTGCCTGTTAGAGCCAGTAGGAGATTGGTAGTCCCTACTGAGCTTCTGTTGTGAAGCTCATCCCTCCTTTTTCCTAGGTGAGACTTATTAGCAGCGGCAGAGCGCGCGCTGGGCGGAGGAGATGGGGCGGTAGTCGTGGTCCCCATAGCTAGCAGTGGTTTCCCCCTCTCAGTGTACGTCACCCTCGGGGTATGCCCCTAAGGGACATGTTATCCCTTGCCTTTACTTGTACTAGTTGTGTGTATGTTGGGACTGTACATAGAGTGGCACGTAGCGGTCTCACTCTTCTTTCTATTTCCGCGTGTGAGCTTCTAGTTTAGAAGTTGACGTTTACTTCCGTTACATATCCTATTAGATTTATATTATATCCCTTTCGGGTCTTCGGATCCGTGGGCAGCGACCGCAAAAATCGGGTCCTCGTCGTGGGCCGAGGGTCGGGTTCTCAGGGTCGTTACAACAACCTCAAAACGAACACGACCGCTGCAAGCTCCAAGTCGTGTGTCGAGTGGTGTTGCTCATGCTTCTTCTGCTGACGACAAGCATAAGCAACAACCCGCCCATGCTACATCAACATAACACCAAGACCAGTCCCTGAAGCGTCAGTGTAGACAACAAAGTCACCGCTGCCAGAAGGTACCACAAGGATCGGAGCTGAAGTCAGCCGGCTCTTCAGCTTCTGAAAGCTCTTCTCGCACTCTGCTGTCCACACAAACCTGGTCTCTCGCCTGGTCAACCTAGTCAACGACTCAACAACCCTGGCGAAGTCCTGCACGAACCTCCTGTAGTAGCCTGCCAGCCCCAGAAAACTGCAAACCTCTACAACTGTAGTGGGCTGGCCCCACAAAACCACGGCCTCAACCTTGGCGGGATCAACCGCCACACCTACACCAGAAACCACGTGACCAAGGAAGTGCACCTCCTTCAGCCAAAATTCACATTTGCTAAATTTGGCGTAAAGTTGGTGACTCCTCAATGCCTGCAATACTAACCTCAAGTGAACCTCGTGCTTTTCTACCGTCGCTGAGTACACCAAGATGTCGTCGATGAACACCACCACGAACTGGTCTAGGTACTCTCGGAACACGCTGTGCTTCAACTCCATGAAGGCTGCCGGTGCATTCGTGAGCCCAAAAGGCATCACGACAAACTCAAAGTGGCCGTAGTGGGTACGGAAGGCTGATCTGGCAATATCTGACTTACGGATCCTCAACTGGTAGTAGCCCGACCTCAAGTCGATCTTTGAGAACACTGAAGTTGACTGTAACTGGTTGAACAAATCATCGATCCTGGGCAACAGATACTCGTTCTTCACTGTTACCTGATTCAACTGTCGATAATCGATGCACATCCTTAGACTGCCATCCTTCTTCCTCACAAACAAAACAGACGCTCCCCACGGCAAACAGCTCGGAAGAATGAAGCCCAACTCAAGCAGGTCATCAAGTTGGCACTTAAACTCCTGCAGCTCCACCAGCGCTATCCGGTACAGTGTCTTGGACATAGGCATCATCCCCGGAAGCAACTTAATGGAGAAATCTACCTTTCGCTCCGGCGATAACCCAGGTAGATTCTCCGGAAACACGTCAGCAAACTCACAGACAATAGGCACATATGAAACAGATAGCTCACCAGAATCCAAGAAACTCACAGAAGCAAGGAAAGCTACACAACCATCTCGGATAAGGCGCTGAGCTCTACAGAAAGAGACGAAAGGTCGGCGGGTAGACCGGGTACCTCGAAAGCAAAGCACATGTGCTCCAGGTATCTCGAACCGCACGGTCTTCCGCTGACAGTCTACTAGCGCAGAATGTGCCACCAATCAGTCCATGCCAAGGATGACATCAAAGTCGTGGAGCTGCAAGGCAAACAATCTGGCTGGTAGAAGGTGGCCCTGTACCTCGACGGTGACACCCTCTAGATAACCCAGAGTACACACGTAGTCACCCGTCGGAAGCTCAACAGCTAGGTCACAGGTTCGCTCAGGAGCAAACTTAGTCAAAGTAGCAAAGAACTCCTCTGAAACAAAACAGTGCGTGGCACCCGGATCAATCAAAACACGAGCAACTCTACCAAGGATAGGAACTGTACCGATGACTAGATTAGAGGCCTCCGCCTCCTCTCTGGTGATGTTCATCACCCGACCGCGACCACGACCTTACTGAGGCTGCTGCTGGCGTTGCTGCGGCTGCTGGAACTGTCCCTGGTGCTGCTGCTGACGTTGTGCCTGCTGGGGTGGAATCTGCGGTGCCTGCTGAGTGTACTGAGTCAGTGCCAACTGCTGCTGCTGCTGCCTCAACAACAGACACTCCTGCCTATAGTGACCCTGCTGCCCACAATGGAAACAACATGTGCTCTGCTCCCTGCTACACAGACTGCTCCACTGGCTGCTCCTGCTGACGTTGCGGCTGCTGAGACTGCTGGAAACGCCGTCTGCCTCCTCGAGAGAACAACTTCTTTAGCTTCGAGGTCAGGCCAGCACCATCTGTCCCCGAAGAAGAAGAAGAAGACACACTCATTCGACTACCCGAAGGGAGCTGGTACGGGGTAGACCTCACCGAGCCTCCTCCCTGCTGCGGCTGAAACTGACACTCCCTCTCCAAGGCGGTAGCCCTCGCCACTACCAACCCCAATGAGTCGCAGAGGTGGCCAGACATGGCCCACCTCAACTCCGAGCGTAGCCCACTAATGAACCACTCGGTGTGAGTCTGCTCACTAGTGGCCATGTGGGGGACATGTCGAAGAAGCTGCACAAACCTCTGGTGGTACTGCGCCATGGTCAAGTCTCCCTGCGTCAACTCGTGGAACTGGTCCTTCTCTCACGGCAAGCTTAGTCGGGGAAGTACTCACTGTGAAAGGTCTCTAAGAACTGCTCCCAGGAAATATGGTCCAGCCTCCTACCCTGAAAACTGGTCTGCCTCACAGTCCTCCACCGCTCGTGGGCTGACCCCTTCAGCTGATATACTGCAAGCCTAACCTGATCCTGATCTACACAGTCCATGGTCTCAAAGGTGCGCTCGATCTCATGGACCCAACTCTTTGCCTTGTCTGGATCATAGTCACCATAGAACAACGGAGGCCGAAGATGAAGAAACTGCTCCAGAAGCGTCGTGCGGTCCTCAGGTGCTGCCGCTACAACTAGAGTCTATTATCGTACCACTGGTGGTACCTCTGGCTAAACTGGTGCTACCTGCGGGGTCGGTGGTGGCTGCTCCTCTGCTGCTATCTCTGCGAACTGCTGACCTCCTGCCGGCATCTACTGGTACTATTGATACTGCTGGTATTTCTAAAGGGGCCTGGAACGTAGCTCTCTACCACTGCTCCATGACGTCTGGCGGGGGCGGGGGTGGAAACCACTGCTGCTGCTGTTGTGCTCTCTGCTGCAATGGAACGCCCTGCTGCAACGGAACACTAGGCTGCTCGAACTGCTAAGGCTGAGCATCAACCGACACGTGCTCGGCTGCAACAGACTCATCTGGCTCGGTGTCCTGATGCTCCATCAGCTCTTGAACCTACATGCGTCTGTGTGGAGGCATGTCCTGTGACACAGACTAACAATCACGTTAATAGATAACAATCTGGCGGCTAGCAGTGTTACTTGTACTTCCTAAGGGACTTTACGTCATTACTTATTTCCATTACAAGTCTTGATAGACCCCTTGCTCTGATACCACTGTAACAGTCTCGATGGTCAGATCCTTGGTGGGAACCGAGGGTCCAGGCATCGGGGTTGTTACACCCGCTGCTCCTATTTGGTCTCCCACTGCCCCGACTTCTGTTCAACCATCGTCTCTCACTGAAGCTACTCGTCAACAATCAGCTGCAACTACTATTGGATCTGATAACTTGAGGCAAGATCAATTCCCTCCTCTTGCTGAACAGGTCACCCCTCGCATGTCCTTCACTAAAGCGTTGCGCCGAAAGGTTAAAGTAACAAATCAAACGCCCATAGGCACTACTTCTGCATCTTTGGAGTGGCCTCTTGTCGACATTCACTGTGACTCCAGTGACTCTTCATCTACTGAGAGCTTTGTAAACCTCCTTGTTGTCTGCCAAGTCCTCACTGTCCCAGGTTTTGAACCGGTCGATCCTGTCGATTTCAGCAAGGTTCATGCTAATTGGGTTGGTGCTCATGGCACGGATCGCTCTAGGCTGGCTAGCAGATCTGAAGGCATTCAAACCAAAAGTTCTGTGCACAGGTCTAGCTCTACAAGCTCCCCTCGACATCGGGACTGATCAGGCCTCTTCCTTTGGTCTGCTGGTTTCAGATTTCAGCAATGCATCTTGTGTGTGTTTTCTCTTGCTGTTTTGCTTTCGCTTGACCCCTCTGCGTAGGGTGTCTTCAGCTTGTGCCCCAGTTGCTTATGTACCTCTTTTCCTTTCATGCTTCTCATATATATAAAATTGTCTAGCTGATTGCGACATCGAAGGTTCTCTCTTTTGTCGTATCAGCCTAGATATTGCTTTACTAAAAGAGAGAGAGAGAGAGAGAGAGAGAGAGAGAGAGAGAGAGAGAGAGAGAGAGAGAGAGGAGAGAGAGAGAGAGAGAGAGAGAGAAGAGAGAGAGAGGAGGGGAGGAGATCGAGGAGAGAGAGAGAGAGAGAGAAAACAAACTAAGGCCGTTGGATCATGCTGATCCCTAAGGGTATAATAGGTTTTGATGGTACAACCCGCTTGTCGGTAATGGACGTCCGCCAAAGTCAAGGAGACTTACGGAGGCCTCGACAAGGAGTTCTTGGTCCAGTTAGGAGTATTTCCAACGGAGAGGTCGTCCAAGCTTAGATAGAAGGGTGTAAAGAAACCATTGTCCGTCATGCCTTGAGTGCTCTAAGGCAGAGGGACGCGATAGCAATATTTAAAACGAGTGAATAAAATGAAGACAAGTACATTTAAAATAATAAGGAATTATATGAATAATTATACTTAATTATCTGATATATTATTGAGTAAATTTCGTAAGGTTTCATGGCAAACATTTAGGTTTAGTGTGTACATGTGTAGGTAATCATGATTAGCAAGTGATAGTTGTGCAAATAGCTTTTATGTAATGGGAAATCAAGTGAATATTACCCATTATTATTAAACAGGTCATTACTGTCACGCCCTGACATTTAGCAGCAAAATAAATATCAGGATGCGTGAACGATATGAACATAAGTATCACAGTTGAGCAACACAGAGTCATAATTAAATGTAACATCATACTTGAGACAGTAATAATGTCGACTATAATAATCCTTATTCCATTCCATTCAACTAATTAAAACCGTACATCAATAGAACCAACTAAAGGGTCCATTATTTAAATAAAACTCCATGAAAATGTTTCACTATTACATAAACTACTCAAATATCTATTCCTAATCTTTCAACTCCTCGAATGACGGGTGCTCTTCACTCATGCCCTGCCCCATCGGAGTCCACTAGATCCTCATCACTACTTGAAAATGACAAAATGATAGGGTGGGGCAAACTAGCCCAGTAGGATTTACATCTCAATGTGCGGGCACTAATATACATGATTAAACATTTTAAATAAGCAGGATATGAACATGAACATGATGACCATGCATGCATTTCTAACAAGTCAAATAGCTGAATAGAATGAATATCAAAACGAATCAAATACCTACTTTTATATGCATTGGGCAGGTAATTCAAGAATAGAATTCATACCACAAGGATTGGCCATATTCACACAGATATCACATATTCACGTGATCAGATGTATCATATCAAACTTATCATGTCATATCAAACGAAGGCACATTCACACAAATCTTGCACACAGACCAGTGTCATGCCGAGCACCACAAGTCCATACATACTCCCGTGGTTAATAAGTACGATGGGGCGCTCCTCCCCAGGACCAGACAGGGCCCTTATTGCACAGGCATTAGTCAAATGGACTGAAGTCTTACGTTGTTCCGATCAAACATATACATATTATGGCCACAGATTTCAATAGCAAGCTCATAGTAATAAGGACATGATCATTCATAGAGCCAAGGTATGATAATAGCTCGAGAGATCAATTGGGCAGCATAACAGCGTATCTTATGTTTCATATTTCTTTAATGTCTTGACAAGAGGATGACTAATGACATATCGTACACGGTACAAGTGCTCTCTATCTCCAGGGTACTTCATGGTACAACCAGCTCGGTCTCTATGAGGGAATCCATAGAGTACGGAGACTTACGGAGGTCTTAGGGAAAAGATCACTAGTCTGCCAATACGGAATGACTGGCAGAGAGCTCCAATTCCCCAAGAGGGGTGTGCCTAATCGGGCAAATATGTAGTGACATGTCACGAAAATTGTAGTAGTATGCAAATGAAGTAGAACAATGGATGACGGAAACCATCAGGCATATGGAACAGCGAGAAACGAAAGCAGATATAAAGAGAGAACGTAACATGCAACAAGCAAATATATAATCGGAAAGCTTAACTAAGCAGTCTATTCTAACATGTATTCTCCACAATTTCATAACACATTCTAATATGACAAATTTGTATCAAGCTAGATCACAAGATGATAGTCACATGACATAAGATCATTCACTTTATAATATACATTAGAATCATATTCATGTCTTTATAGCTTTCAAATAGGTTGATCACTTTTAGGCCAATGCACACTAAGTAACATGCTTACAGACTAAGAGACTAAACATGCTGACTGACTAGCCGGAAAGAGCAGTCTCGAATCGGCCCTTAAATCACGTCGGAACCAGTCGATGCTCTTAAAGAAGCCGTACACGGACAAAACAAAGTTCGGTAACCAGTGTCTAATTAAATCGCGACATATATACTCGTCGCGTTCAAATCGCGACAAGTCATGTGGTCGCCTTTCAAATAGAATCACGATGGGTAAACCCGTCGCATTCTTAAGACAGTTTTAAAAATCAGATATAAAAATACAAAAAAACCTTTGGGTGGGAAAATGGGTCTAATCGCGATGGCCTATGCCGTCGCGTTCATGACCGACGCTGAAAACCATGTAGCGCACAGTTCCATGCAGGCAGTTGACCGATCAGATATGAAATCGTGACGTGATACCCAGTTGATTTTACTGAATCACGACGGTCAAGACTGATGCGATACCAGGCAATGGAATCGCGTCGCCTGGCTCGGTCGCGTTTCAAACCTCAAACTGAAAACGCAAGAAACGACAGCGACCCTCTTGTAAGCTTATATCTCTCTACTAGGACTCTGGGTCAAAACAGGAACATGAAACTTGTAGGGGACATCAAGAGGAAGAATCTATGCCTTTGGACGGGATAATTTGGTCTCGTTAGGCATGCAACTAGCATGAACAAGAATCGGGACAAACTTGCGCAACTTAGGGAAAACACTTATAACTCGATGGATACGCCATGAAAATTGGGCAAATCACTTGCATATGAAACTAGACATGAAGCACTACAAGATGGTATAGGTTTCGTTTAGTTTCGGCCCAAGATCACCACCTTTGGACGAATCTAAGAGATGTAAAAGCCCAGGTCGATGCAGAGCAAGGTTGAGGAAGAAGCTCGGTTTTCCCCAGCCATTCTCCCCTCCTCCTGCGCCCTAGCTTGCTCCTCACGACCCCAACTCACTTCCAAAATGTGAGATTTCTTGTCCCAATTGAAGTAGCTACACCATAGGAAGGTTCTTAGCATGGTTGACCATGATTTGGCTTGCTATGCTGGCTAATAGCATTAGTTAAGCCCTAATTTCCCCTCCCAATTACCTCATAATTACAGGTACGAATTTGGGTATTTTCTTGCTCCATTTTATTCTTGGAACCCAAGTGATCTATTGGCCCAATTTTGATAATGGGTCATCAATACATGATGTGAGTCTCTCCAACATGTTTATTTATTTTGGTCATGTTATATGTCCGCGTACGGTTTTCCGACGTACTTAGTTTCTTAATTGGGTAATGTAGTCATATTGTGACGTACACTGCCAATCAGATTTTTTTTATGCCGAATTTTTTCGTGGAATGCTTAGGAATAAGTTGGGTTGATTTATAATTTTACGAAATTTTTCGATGTGCTTTTCCGTACGATAGTGGTACGTAAGTTCTACCATTTCGATAATACATAATTATTTATTTCTAATTTATTTCTAATTTTCCAATTACTGAATTTTTGAGGTGTTACAGTTACTGTTCACAACAGTACATTTCATGGATTAAACAATGATTGAATGACATGATTAACAAGGATTACATGGAAATTAGGGTTTCTAGATGCAACAGTCAGGTCGCGACGTCGGCTGGCATTGCGTTCAAGTCGTGACAGGGTTGGTCGACGCGATGGTCTATCAGGTCACGACGGGTCTGACCGCCACGTTCAAGTCACGACGTGTCGAGCCGACGCGTTATAGTTCTAGCCGAGACGCCGACACGATGACGAGGTGCTTGTCGCAACGTGTCGGGGCAACGCGTTCAGGTCGGGCTGACCAGGCGAGGAGATCGCGACTCAGGTCAGTGTCACGTTAAGAATGCGACGTGGATCCTTGTCGCGACTTGGTTGAGAATGCGACCTATCGGGCCGTCGCGTTCTCAGAACCTCAGCCTGAGCTCTGGCAGATGGCACATGTCACCTTGGGTTGCGGTCCATGCAACCAAGGCTTGACATAATATACTTTAAAAATCAAGAACAAATTGGATACTAAGCAAAAAATTATGAAAATAGTTTTAGTTGAAACTAGACATGCAGAGGTATCTACAGTAATAATTTATTAGAGAATAGACATGGTATAGACATGCTATGATTAGGTTACATCTTGGTGACCTAAAATCATACACAGTGATGGAATCTGATTTAATTCGAAGATGTTACATGATTAAAATTGGGAAAAATAGAATCATTCAGACCCTAACATCATGAAGCATGTTTGATAAAAATTGCAAGGCACGAGATCAAGTGTATGCATGGATTGATGGTAAATATGTTGGTTCGGGTGCATGTTCATGATAGGAACTGGAGCATGAAACAGTCCCAAACGGCACAGTAAAAATTGGGGAAAACATCGGGCATTGCAAGAGGGGATCATGGTCTACCTAGGGTCGAAGTTAATTAGGTTTTGCTTGAGAGATTGTGTAATACCCTCCTTCGACATCACACAAACTCATACGTAACCTTTGATCAGAAGAGGGGTTACGCTGACAAACTTTCGTTATGGGTAGACATATCCGTGCAATGCACAAAACTGGCAAACCATTCCACAAAGGTATCTTCGAACACATTATAATTCAGTAGGTAACAAAGTATAACTACTCATTATTTATAAAAGACAAGTTTCTCTCTCTCTAACTTAATACAATATCAACTAAAAGAAACTACTAAAACTACATTATTCTTCTTCATCTCTTCATCGTCCGCAGCGGAATTAGGATTCACATGTAGCTGAGATTATACACACCTTCAATCTGAAAGGGTTGGAGGAAACAAGGCATGAGTCAAAAGGACTCAGTAGGTATCAGTAAACATAGCGTAGAAATTTTATTTGCAGAGCTGAATGAATATTCAAATAGTGCATATGTGGATAAAAACATAATCATGAATTTCATACTTAACAGAAACATATAGCTCAAATTGATTTCATAATGAGCTCCAATAAATCACAGAACAAAAGTCATATTTGTCTTTCAGAATTCAGACCATAACTTAATTTGGAAACAAATTCGACAGGCATCACTGCTCTCAAGAGGTTACTATATAGACGTAATATATCATCCTCAGTGCCTAGGCGATTCCAGCACCTTAGATCTTGTTCATTGCGCAAGAACGGGGTATAATTAATTTATTACCCACCATCATCGATTCCTTGACTTGGATTTACTTACGTACAAACTATTGCCCTCAGCTGATCACAAGTAGCGTGTGGCGGAAACGCCTCGGCCAAGCCCATTAAACCGATAACGTACTTGATCCGAGTCTGCCTCCCGCGAATGGGCCGAAGCCTCAAGGGATACCAAACCATAGTCCGTGTAAACACAAAGAAACACACCACATTATATATATATATATATATATCACAAGTTACATAGCCAAATTCCACAAAAACTGAAAAGAAGTACAAGAGCCTAGGGCATACTCCGAGGTACAACTGCAGAAAATAAATAACTAACTATACTACACAACACTACACTGCTGGAGCTGCTACTACACAGCTGGAGGTACTGACCCTACACCGCTACAGCGCGGCTCTGAACTGGACGACGGTCGTGAAACGTCCTCCTCGCTCTCGCCTGTGGGGGTAGGGGTGAGCCTCGCTAGTCACTGGCTCAGTAGGGAACTCCCCCAACACCGAGCAAACCAAAACCACAGGTACGAAAGCAGTAAACAGTACCAACAATTTATAGAACAACTAAACAGAATATTAAAGCTGTAAAAGTACTTACCGTCTGCCGACTAAGAGAAACAACTTTAATAATTAAACGGCAAACCAGTACAGGTGTACAAGCCAAAGTAGAGACAGCCAACACGAGCCACGTGAACTGGTTCGCGACACTAAAGACTGACTCGGACAAGCTAACACAGGTCTACCTCTCAGTCTCGCAGCCACGGACGAAAGGTCCAGCTGCCGCTCCACGTGAAAAGGTCAAGCAACTGTGGAGACCAACTAAACACCACCACCTGCAGACCACACGGTCACAGGCCCATGCCTGACACCTCAGGAGACCCTGGCCTGGGCACTCTAGAGTAAGGCACTGGAAAAGGACTAGCTGGGGACCAGTGTTGACTACTGGTGTCCGTGCCCCCAACTACGAGCGCGCTACAAGTGACTAAAGACAAACACAAGTGTCACTGTCCCACTGTCGTCTTTCCCTCAGCCGGACGTACAACTCAAGCAAAGGAGTGAGGGTGTCCAGGTCAGACGACACAGACCTCGACGGTACAACACAAGTATCGGGACAAAGCCCCGAGCTAACAGCCTGGCTCACAAAGAACCTGGGGCACCCAACTGGAGAGGTAACCACGGTAGACGTCGTACTACTTGCCACGTACACAAAACCACGTGCACGTCACACACAAACCACGTGAAAACTCACATAAACTACAAGTAACGGCGGTCCACTACACGTAAACCCAACTCGACTCGCGTGAACAACACGCAGTCACGAAAGTAAATGGCTCACTGCATACCTTGTATGCTAAACACAGAAACCATGTGTACTCAGTGCACCTCAGGTGCCAACACACCATGCATTATCGATAAATACCTTAAATAGTCATTTCTGTTTATACACAAGTTGGCGGCAACATCGACTGCCGCTTATAAGAAGTAAACGGCAATGACTCTGGCCGTTTATATCCTGGTTGATAAACCTGGCGTCAATCGATCTTGACGCCAAGATCTTCAGCCTCTGACCCTGCAGAAACCCTAATCCGATTCTACAGGTTTTCCAACCATTAAAACAACGGAAAAACATACAGAAACAGTTCCTCTAGCATGCATGAATCCTAAACAATCCCATACAGCATGCTTTACTGATTAAATTCGCCAAACCATCCATTATCCCCGCACGGTGCAACTTAATCCGAGAATGCATTAAACATGTAGATTCAGGTGGTTACGTCATGTTTTAATATTTCTACCAAGCTAACAGGGTTCGTCCCCTACCTCAGAACACGCTAAAACCTCCCGCAATCTCCCGGTTCATACCGAACCCTCCGCGAGCTCCCACGGGAATTGCACCACACCACGACGTTTCCTCGCGCAATTTGGCAACGCCACACAGCCCACGGTCCTCCAAGCACCCTTTAGTATCTGTTGGAAGCTTTAGAAACACGGGGACAAGAAGCTGGGGCAAGGGGAAGAGAGAGACAGGTGGGAAACCTGCTCTCGGGTGACCCTATAACCTGAAGAATTCTCAGGTTGGCCTCAACCCCTCTGCCGCCAATGGCAACCGCCATCCTAAACGTCCACATCCTGTGCCGTTAAGTTCATAAAGTCAACGGCACCTTACGTGGATGCCAACAAGTCAACGACCACCCCTGGCCGCCAACTCCAACTCAACTGCAGCAGGTCCTATTTCATTTCAGGACCAAATCTGCACTTCTCCTGAACAAACCACACATTCCACACAACCAACTCACACTGGCCTCACAACGGCCAACACAACCGCAACACACCCGATCCAAAAAGGATCCGAAAACGCGCGACGTTACATAGCGGGTGCTACTACAAGTGATCCTAAACCCTCTTTTGAAGAGAACACTGTCTTCAAATCATAAATTTCTTTTCATGAGCATAATGGAAATTGGAAATTTAAAGGAAGATTTGATTGAGAATCAATACAAATATCTTGGTGACAAAGTAGTTCATAGATCAAGAAAATGAGAAAGACAATTGGTTGAGACAAGGTTATGACTCAAAGCCAATAACTTCAGAAGATTTTAATCACATAAGAACCCAAGAAAATGAGCGTCCACAATTGTCATCACAAGTATTCACATCTCATAAGGTGTTCAAACATATGAACTCTCAAGTGGTCAAGTTTTACAAACTTAGATACCGAATACTGAAGCATAGACTCAATCGGAGTACTATTCGTAATTGCTAACTTTAAGAATAACTTAAGGGAGATTAAGGTACATAATGTGGGTAAACTTTGAGGTAGTATGACAATAAATACCAAGGTAAATGAGAGGGTAACTTCCTTGGCTTTTAGAATGAAGTTCTAGCATGGATTTAGACATGAAATGGTGCAGAAATTCAAATCAGGGCTGCACCTGTCGACAGCCAAGAAGGGCTTGTCGACAGATGGCTGCAGACAGAACATTAGCTTGCTAGATTGTATGTATCTGTCGACAGCAACAAGATGGCTGTCAACAGATGCACATAGTCCCAGTTAAACTAGAGTTCTGGCAGGCTGGCCTGTCGACAGCCGCATGTTCTTTACTCATAAGGGACTATGAATGCACTCTAAACATGCTAACCATGGAACCTATGAATCAAGACATGATGTATATCAAATAGAAGAGTCTAATTTTAGATCTCACAGTGGTTTATAGGCTAAACAAGAGACATGGAACAAGAGGGTTGCAATACAAGCTTGTCTAGCTAGAAACTAGACATAGTATAGTGTTGGAAGTGTGGTCTTGATAGCAATGGATTATTGGAGATTCTTACAAGATGGACACTAAAACACAAGATATTTAATGTTCCAAATCAAAGCTGGAGGTACAAACATCTGAATGGAAAGAATCACAATGTTCTAAGATATCAAAATTTCTAGCAAAACTCTATAGCATAAACATGGATCATGGGTGGTATAAGAAGTTAGAAATCTACTTACATTATAATGGGAGTGAAGAAGCTCCTTGATAATTATATGATTCCAGAGGTAATAGAGAAAATCAAACGAAAGATTCTGAAAGTACAATCTCGTACACAGACTTAACCAAAACTGGTTAATGAGCTTGAAGGCAACTCATGTAAGGTTATGATCTTTCTAACCAGAGCAGTGGGTAGAAGTATGAGGAGAAGATAGGAATCTACTTTTCCTCAAGGTAAACAAAATCCTTGAATACCTATAATCAAAAGTGAACCAAAACAAGAAGAACTCTACATATCATGGTACAAACAAGAGACATGGTTTCTACGAATGAGGAAACCATGAGCATGTACATAGGAAACTGAGAAGGATTCATGGTATGACACCTACCTGATTTGGTGAAGAACAAAGGTCCTTCTTCTTCACGTAAAAATCTACAGTAGCAAGAAGAAGTATAGGACAACCACACAGGTAAAAGCTTCGGCAGTTTCTTGTTGAAGATTTGACGATCTACACCAGGTAAACCAGTAGCAGCTACAGCTATACTGGCTCCAGCATCAACCTTCCCACACACAAGGTGCAAGCGCATCAACAACAGGGGCAGCGAGAGCGAGAGTGCAAAACTCCCACGAAGGTTAAAGGAGGGACTTATATAGGCTCTCAACTCTGCTGCATGCTTGGCACGTTGGCCATGTATGTGTCATGGTAGAAATTTTTTAACCTGCCAAGGACACCTAATCCATGCAATCTCCCAAGAGTTTACACATAAGGTAGGTACGTGTAAGCCCATTTAACCAAGGAACAGGGGCTTACATGTAAGCCAAGAGAAATTTGAGGAAAATGACTTCCGTAATTGATAAATAATTCTGATGACCCATTCATCTCCTTATTTAGGTGTCTTAATGGTATCCATTTGAGTCAAAATTTCAACCATAGGCTAATAGAAGGTTTTACAAATTGTCATGATTTTAGTTTTATTTTTAGAATTTATTTTTCGATGGGTGAAAAATCGCCCCAAAAATAGTTGTGTCGACTTAATCTCAAAATGTGTGCGTCAAAAATTCTGAATAATTATATTTTTAATATCTCCATATTTTTCTAAGAATTATGGTGTTCTTAGATTTCATTTTCGTTACAGTTTTTCGGTGTCGCCCTGTCGGGGTGCGCACAACTGAAAGTGATACCAGAGTATGATAAGGTGTTTTAAACATACCCTAAATCCTAAATATCACAATTTATACCTAATCGGTTTGCATAAACAAGAATTCCTAAACAAATCATGGTATTTAAAATTTGAGGGTATTACATTTCTCCCCCCGTTAAAATAAATTTTGTCCTCGAAATTGACAAAATTTACTTACCGAATAGTTGTAGATACTTTTCTTTCATTTGTTGCTCCAATTCCCACGTTTCTTCTTCGATGAACGCACTTTTCCATAAGATCTTCACCATAGAAACTACTTTATTTCTGAGGACTCGTTCTTTCCTGTCTAATATTTTCACTGGTTCCTCTTGTACGGTTAAATCTGGTTGTATTTCTACATCTTCATAACTGATCACATGAGAGGGGTCCATTATGTATTTCCTCAACATAGATATATGAAATACATTATGAATGTGTGACCAAGAGGGCGGAATAGCTACTTGGTATGTTACTTCTCCTATTCTTTGTAATATCTCAAAAGGTCCTACATATCTTGGACTGAGTTTTCCTTTCTTACCAAATCTCATGATACCTTTGGTTGGAGAGATCTTTAGAAATACATGATCACCTATGTTAAACTCTAGTGGCCTTCTTCTTCTATCAGCATACTTCTTCTGTCTGTCTTAAGCTATTAATAATCTCTTTCTGATTAATTTAATCTTCTCTGAGCAGTTCTGAATTAATTCTGGCCCAATGAGACTCTTTTCTCCCAGTTCTGCCCAACAGAGAGGTGATCTACAGGGTCTACCATATAATGTCTCGTATGGTGCCATTCCAATGCTTGTATGGTAACTATTATTGTATGCAAACTCAATCAAGGGTAAGTAATCATCCCAGCTACCACGCCAATCCAAACTACATGCTCTTAGCATATCTTTGAGTGTTCGCATAGTTCTTTCTGATTGGCCATCAGTTTGTGGATGATAAGCCGAACTAAATTTTAATTGTGTACCCATGGCTGCTTGAAGACTTTTCCAAAATCTAGCAGTGAATCTTGGATCTCTATTTGAAATTATCGACAAAGGAATTCCATGAAGTCTTACTATTTCCTTTATATACAATTGAGCCAAATCTTCTAATGATTGTGTCTTTGTAATTGCTAGAAAATGAGTCGATTTAGTTAATCTATCCACAATTACCCAAATAGCATCATGCTTCTTCCTTGTCTTTGGCAAACCCATTACGAAGTCCATAGTTATCTGCTCCCATTTCCATATTGGAATTTCAATTAGTTGCATAGACCCTACTGGCTTCTGGTGCTCAGCTTTTATTTGTTGACACGTCAGACATTTACTCACATTCTGCTATGTCCTTTTCATTCCATGCCACCAAAACTGCTTTTTCAGATCCTGATACATTTTAGAGCTACCAGGATGAATCGAATATTGAGATTTGTGTCCTTCCTTTAATAACTCACTTTTAATTTCTTCATTCTCCGGTATGCATATTCTGTTTTGAAATCAAAATATCCCTTGACCATCTCTAATGTATCATGGTTTATTTACCATCTCTTTTAGTTTCTGATCTTGGTTCTGTGCTTCACCAATTTTATCTAATAATACCGACCTTACTGTCAATTGTGCCAATATAAGATTTTCTGCATCATACCTTGGTGAGTATTCAATCAAATCTGTTATTTCTTTCCACTGTTGACGCAATTGTAATGCTCTTGATTTCTTTCTGCTCAAAGCATCAGCAACTACATTAGCTTACCCGGATGGTAATTCACCGTAAAATCATAATCCTTTAAAAATTCTAACCATCTTCTTTGTCTTAATTCAGTTCTTCTGAGAAAATATGTACTTTAAACTCTTATGGTCAGTATAAACTTCAATTGTTCCCCATATAATAGGGCGCCAAATTTTCAAAGCATGTATGATCGCTGCCAATTCTAAGTCATGAGCCGGATAATTCCTTTCATGATCTTTTAATTGTTTAGAGGCATAAGCTACCACTTTCCCATGTTGCATAAGAACATCCAATTCCTTTTTGAGATGCATCCGTATAGACTATAAATCCTCCCGATCCTTGAGGTAAGGTAAGAATCGGAGTTGTGGTAAGCTTCCCTTTTAATTCCTGAAAACTGCCTCACATTTCTCATTCCCACAAATGGGGTCTCTCTTCTAGTTAACTGAGTCAAAGGCATAGCTATAGAAGAAAACTCTTCAATAAATCTTCTATAGTATCCAGCTAATCCCAAGAAACTTCGAATTCTGATGGAGTTTTGGGTCTTTCCCAATTCAGAATTGCTTCAATTTACTTGGGTCTACTGCCACACCTTTTCCAGAAATCACATGACCCAAAAATTTCACTTCCTTGAGCAAAACTCACATTTACTTAACTTAGCATACAATTGATGATTCCTTAATGTTTGTAGTACAATTCTCAAATGCTCCTTATGTTCTTCTTCATTAGAAGAGTATATCAACACATCATCTATAAATACTACCACAAAATTATCCAAATAAGGCTGAAATACCCTGTTCATCAAATCCATAAATACCGCAGGTGCATTAGTCAATCCAAAGGGAGTACTAAAAACTCATAATGTCCGTATCTGGTTCTAAATGCAGTCTTAGAAATATCAAGTTCTTTGACTCTCAATTGATGGTATCCTGACCTTAAATCGATCTTAGAGAATACTGTAGCAGATCGGAGTTGATCAAACAAGTCATCAATTCTAGGTAATGGATATTTGTTCTTGATTGTGACTTGATTCAATTTTCTATAATCAATGCATAATCTGAGGGATCCATCTTTCTTTCTAACAAATAACACCGGAGCTCCCCATGGTGATACACTTGGTCTAATAAAACCTTTGTCTAATAAGTCTTGCAACTGTTTCTTTAATTCTATCAACTCAGCTGGTGCCATTCTATAAGGAGCTATAGATATAGGCAAAGTCCCAGGTAAAAGTTCAATGGTAAAGTCAATTTCTCTAATTGGAGGTAATCCAGTTAGATCATCAGAAAAACTTATGGAAATTCTTTTACAACATCAATATCTTGAACTGATACATGTTTATGTTCATTTGGTATAACCATCACACTTGCCAAATAACCTTGACAACCATTTTTCAGCCATTTCATAGCTTTAAGTGCTGATATATCTTCTTATTCCCATTATTCTTTGGACATGTATAGCTGAAATCTGCTAATCTCGGCCTTTTAAATGTTAAAACTTTCTTATGGCAATCTAATACTGCATGATTTTCTGCTAACCAATCCATTCCCAATATAATATCAAATCTTGCATGTTATCCAGTACATACATATACAGTAAGTTCACATTCTCCTATTTTCAAATTTACTTTAGGGATAATAGAGGTAAGTGTAGCTATTTGACCAGTAGGACAGTCAAGTATCATGCTTCCTACTAATTTCTCTGGTTTCGAGACATAGAATTAACAAATACCCGAGATAAAGAGTGTGTAGCTCCAGGGTCAAATACACTCTAGCATACATTTTGGTTAGGAGAATACCTTCAGCTACTGTAGGGGTGTCCTGGGCTTCTTCCTTTGTCAGAGCAAAGACTCTAGCTGGTCCCTTGGGTGGTTGTCTTTGTAATACCCCATATAAGAATATGTTAATGGACTAAATCAGCAGACTACCAACAACCCGGACTAGTCATTTTCAGAGCTCGAGTAGGAAAAGAACTCTGAAGTTAAGCGTGCTCAGTTGGGAGTAGTCCCAGGATGGGTGACCTTCTTGGGAAGTCTACCAACTGCATGGTTGTTGGGCCAGTTTGCTGGTTGGTCGTCACAAATGGTATCAGAGTCTTACCCAGCGGAAGTGCAGGAACTAAGTGCCACACAGGACAAAGTGCTACGCTATGGGAGCCACCTCTTGAAGCCATAATGGCGCAAAGTGCTACATAGTGGGCCACCTCTTGAACTGTGGGGGCCACCTCTAGAATCCTGCCTGCCTGGGGTTTGATTGTGTGCTATGTGTGAGCAGCGACGAGGACGTCGCTTATATAAGAGGGGTAGATTGTAATACCCCATATAAGAATATGTTAAATGGACTAAATCAGCAGACTACCAACAACCCGACTAGTCATTTTCAGAGCTCGAGTAGAAAAGAACTCTGAAGTTAAGCGTGCTCAGTTGGGAGTAGTCCCAGGATGGGTGACCTTCTTGGGAAGTCTACCAACTGGCATGGTTTTGGGCCAGTTTGCTGGTTGGGTCGTCACAGTCTTGGGGTTTGCTGAAGTAGGGTTGTGGCTTTTGCGCTTTTGACTGTCTGCTTTGTGTGGACAGTCCTTAATCATATGCCCCTTCTGACCACATCCATACATTTTCCTGCTACTTTCCAGCACTCATTACCAGGGTGTCTTCCTCCACATTGAGCGCACACGGGCCAATTCTTTTCTGTTCTCCCTGCTGCTTGGTTGAATCAGCCTTTCACTTCTGACCCTTCGTTTCCTTGTTATACACAATTTTCTTCTTACCCCCATTGGTTTCTTTGTTTTTCATATACTCCTCAAACTCAGATTCCACTATAAATGCAGTCTTCAGTGCCATGGCCATATTCTGGGGATCTAGTGGAGCTACCTTGCTCCTCACACCGGGTTTCAATCCTCTCACAAACTTCTTTACCTTTCTGATTTCATTGTCACAAATATGAGGTGCATACTTTTCTAGTTCAGTGAATTTGGTCTCATATTCTGCCACAGTCATGTCTTTTTGCTCCAACTGCAAAAATTCCACTTCTTTCCTATCCTTGACATGTGGTGGAGTGTATTTCTCATACAATTCTCTTAGGAACTCTTCCCAACTAATATTATCCCTTCTATTTCTAAATGCATTTCTCATGGCAGATTGCCACCATTCATCTGCTCTGTCCTGGAGCATGTAAGTCGCCAATGTGACTTTGTCTTCTTCTTCGCATCTTATGGCCTTAAATATCTTTTCCATTTCTCTAACCCATCCTTCTACAACCTCAGGCTGGCCATTTCCTTTAAATGTTGAATGTCTCATCTTCTTAAATTTTTCTAACAAAGATGTTCTAGTAATCCTTCCTCCATTCATGTCCTGTTGGTTCTTTATTAGTGTTTGTACTAACCCCTGAAATGACTGCATAAATGTAGCAAAATCAGGAGTCTCAGTACTTCCTTCTTGAGAATTTCCAGCCAATGGGACATTGTGAACTTCCTCCCTAGAGCTTTCCTCATGCCTATCCTCACTGGATGTGTCGATAGCTTTCCCTTTGTCTGCCATTTCCTAGAACACCATCAAACACATCCAATTAATTCATGCTAACTACTTAAGTTCTAAAAACCAAAATGATCTTTAGAGATTCTAGAATACACACAAATGTTTTATTTATTTCCTTTTTGAAAATGGTCACAGAGATATCTATCACCCATAACCTTGCTCTGATACCACCTCTGTAACACCCTCCTCCGACATCACACAAACTCATACGTAACCTTTGATCGGAAGAGGGGTTACGCTAACAAACTTTCGTTATGGGTAGATATATCCGTGCAATGCACAAAACTGGCAAACCATTCCACAAAGGTATCTTCGAACACATTATAATTCAGTAGGCAACAAAGTATAACTACTCATTATTTACAAAAGACAAGTTTCTCTCTCTCTAACTTAATACAATATCAACTAAAAGAAACTACTAAAACTACATTATTCTTCTTCATCTCTTCATCGTCCGCAGCGGAATTAGGATTCACATGTAGCTGAGATTATACACACCTTCAATCTGAAAGGGTTGGAGGAAACAAAGGCATGAGTCGAAAGGACTCAGTAGGTATCAGTAAACATAGCGTAGAAATTTCATTTGCAGAGCTGAATGAATGTTCAAATAGTGCATATGTGGATCAAAACATAATTGCTCATGAATTTCATATTAACAGAAACATATAGCTCAAATTGATTTCATAATGAGCTCCAACAAATCACAGAACAAAAGTCATATTTGTCTTTCAGAATTCAGACCATAACTTAATTTGGAAACAATTCGACAGGCATCACTGCTCTCAAGAGGTTACTATATAGACGTAATATATCATCCTCAGTGCCTAGGCGATTCCAGCACTTAGATCTTGTTCTTGCACAAGAGCACCTTAGATCTTGTTCATTGCACAAGAACGGGGTATAAGTATTTTATTACCCACCATCGTCGATTCCTTGACTTGGATTTACTTACGTACAAACTGTCGCCCTCAGCTGATCACAAGTAGCGGGTGCTACTACAAGTGATCCTAAACCCTCTTTTGAAGAGAACACTGTCTTCAAATCATAAATTTCTTTTCATGAGCATAATGGAAATTGAAAATTTAAAGGAAGATTTGATTGAGAATCAATACAAATATCTTGGTGACAAAGTAGTTCATAGATCAAGAAAATGAGAAAGACAATTGGTTGAGACAAGGTTATGACTCAAAGCCAATAACTTCAGAAGATTTAAATCACATAAGAACCCAATAAAATGAGGGTCCACAATTGTCATCACAAGTATTCACATCTCATAAGGTGTTCAAACATATGAACTCTCAAGTGGTCAAGTTTTACAAACTTAGATACTGAATACTGAAGAATAGACTCAATCGGAGTACTATTCGTAATTGCTAACTTTAAGATAACTTAAGGGAGATTAAGGTACATAATGTGGGTAAACATTGAGGTAGTATGACAATAAATACCAAGGTAAATGAGAGGGTAACTTCCTTGGCTTTAGGATGAAGTTCTAGCATGGATTTAGACATGAAATGGTGCAGAAATTCAAATCAGGGCTGCACCTGTCGACAGCCAAGAAGGGCTTGTCGACAGATGGCTGCAGACAGAACATTAGCTTGCTGGACTGTATGTATCTATCGACAGCAACAAGATGGTTGTCGACAGATGCACACAGTCCCAGTTAAACCAGAGTTCTGGCAGGCTCGCCTATCGACAGCTATGAGCTGCCTGTCGACAGCCGCCTGTTCTTTACTTATAAGGGACTATGAATGCACTCTAAACATGCTAACCATGGAACCTATGAATCAAGACATGTGTGTGGTGGAAACGCCTCGCCAAGCCGTTAAACGATAACGTACATGATCCTAGTCCGCCTCCGGCGAACGGGCCGAAGCCTCGTAAGGGATACCAAACCACAGTCCGTGTAAACACAAAGAAACACACCACATTATATATATATATATATATATATATATATCACAAGTTACATAGCCAAATTTCCACAAAAACTGAAAAGAAGTACAAGAGCCTGGGGGCATACCCCGAGGTACAACTGCAGAAAATAAATAACTAACTATACTACACAACACTACACTGCTGGAGCTGCTACTACACAGCTGGAGGTACTGACCCTGCACCGCTACGGCGCGGCTCTGAACTGGACGACGGTCGTGAAACGTCCTCCTCGCTCTCACCTGTGGGGGTAGGGGTGAGCCTCGCTAGTCACTGGCTCAGTAGGGAACTCCCCCAACACCGAGCAAACCAAAACCACAGGTACGAAAGCAGTAAACAGTACCAACAATTTATAGAACAACTAAACAGGATATTAAAGCTGTAAAAGTACTTACCGTCTGCCGATTACGAGAAACAACTTTAATAATTAAACGACAAACCAGTACAGGTGTACATTCTAAAGTAGAGACAGCCAAACACGAGCCACGTGAACTGGTTCGCGACACCAGAAACTGACTCGGACAAGCTAACACAGGTCTACCTCTCAGTCTCGCAGCCACGAACGAAAGGTCCAGCTGCCGCTCCACGTGAAAAGGTCAAGCAACTGTGGAGACCAACTAAACACCACTACCTGCGGACCACACGGTCGCAGGCCCATGCCTGACACCTTAGGAGACCCTGGCCCGGGCTCTCTACAGTGAGGCACTGGAAAAGGACTAGCTGGGGACCAGTGTCGACTACTGGTGTCCGTACCCCCAACTACGAGCGCGCTACAAGTGACTAAAGACAAACACAAGTGTCACTGTCCCACTGTCGTCTTTCCCTCAGCCGGACGTACAACTCAAGCAAAGGAGTGAGGGTGTCCAGGTCAGACGACACAGACCTCGACGGTACAACACAAGTACCGGGACAAAGCCCCGAGCTAACAGCCTGGCTCACAAAGAACCTGGGGCACCCAACTGGAGAGGTAACCACGGTAGGCGTCGTACTACTTGCCACGTACACAAAACCACGTGCACGTCACACACAAACCACGTGAAACCTCATGTAAACCTCAAGTAACGACGGTCCACTACACGTGAACCCAACTGGACTCGCGTGAACAACACGCAGTCACGAAAGTAAGTAGCTCACTGCATACCTTGTATGCTAAATACAAAACCCTTGTGCACTCAGTGCACCACAGGTGACAACGCACCTCTTATTATCGATAAATACCATAAATAATCATTTCTGTTTATTCACAAGTTGGCGGCAACATCGACTGCCGCTTATAAGAAGTAAACGACAATGACTCTGGCCGTTTATATCCTGGCTGATGAACCTGGCGTCAATTGATCTTGACGCCAAGATCTTCAGCCTCAGACCCTGCAGAAACCCTAATTCGATTCTACAGGTTTTCCAATTATTAAAACAAAGATAAAACATACAGAAACAATTCCTCTAGCATGCATGATTCCTAAACGATCCCATACAGTATGCTTTACTGATTAAATTCGCCAAACCACCCATTATCCCCGCATGGTGCAACTTAATCCAAAAATGCATTAAACATGCTGATTCAGGCGGTTACGTCGTGTTTTAATGTTTCTACCGAGCTAACAGGGTTCGTCCCCTACCTCAAAGCACGCTATAACCTCCCGCAATATCCTGGTTCACACCGAACCCTCCGCGAGCTCCCACGGGAATTGCACCACGCCACGACGTTTCCTCGCGCAATTTGGCAACGCCACACGTCCCACGGTCCTCCAAGCACCCTTCTGCACCTGTTGGAAGCTCTAGGAACACTGGAACGTGAAGCTGGGGCAAGAGGGAGAGAGAACCAAGGGAAGAACCTACCCTCGGGTGACCCTATAATCTGCAGAATTCTCAGGTTGGCGTCAACCCCTCTGCCGCCAATGGCAACCGCCATCCTAAACGTCCACATCCTGTGCCGCCAAGTTCATAAAGTCAACGACACCTTACCTGGACGCCAACAAGTCAACGACCACCCCTGGCCGCCAACTCCAACTCAACTGCAGCAGGTCCTATTTCATTTCAGGACCAAACCTGCACTTCTCCTGAACAAACCACACATTCACACAACCAACTCACACTGGCCTCACAACGGCCAACACAACCACAACATACACGATCCAAAAAGGATCCAAAAACGCGCGACGTTACATTACTATCATCTAAAAAGAAAATTTCGACCTCGAAATTCATAACACAATTTAAACACAAATAACTTAAACATATACACCTTTACAAGCACTATCATCTAAAAAGAAATACAAAAGCTTATTCAAACATATAAGGAAACCCTTTAGCCATTTCCTCGGCTAACTCCCAGGTATCCTCACCACCCAACCTATTTTCCCATCTTACTTTAACTAGCTCAATTTCTTTATTTCTCAGCTTCTTTATCTTTCGATCTGTGATCTTCACCGGATCCTCTAGCATAGTCATATCCGGCCTCAGGTCACCACCTTGATATCTAATTATCTGAGCTGGATCCTCAATGCACTTTCTCAACATAGAAACATGAAATACATCATGAACATCCGCAAAATCTGCTGGTAAATCCAGCCTATAAGCCGTTTCCCCAATTCTCTCAATCACCTGGAAAGGTCCCACATACCTTGGACTCAACTTCCCAGTCTTGTCAAACCTCATAATACCTTTACTTGGGGAAACCCTCAAGAAAACAAAATCTCCCACCTCAAACTGAAGTGGTCTCCTTCGGATATCTTCATAACTCTTTTGCCTGCTTTGAGCTGCCTGCAATTTTTCTTTAATAAACTTCACTATTTCTGTGGTTTGCTGAATCAATTCAGGACCCACTAACTGCCTTTCTCCCACTTCATGCCAGTTCAATGGGGTTCTACATGGCCTTCCATATAAAGCTTCATACGGTGCCATCCCAAGACTGGTATGATAACTATTATTGTAAGCAAACTCAACCATTCCCAAATGATGCTCCCAGCTACCTCCCCAAACTAAACAACAAGCTCGCAGCATATCTTCAATCGTCTGGATAGTCCTTTCTGTCTGACCATCTGTCTGGGGATGATAAGCGTAACTATATCTCAGCTCAGTACCAATTACATTCTGCAGACTTCTCCAAAAACCAGAAGTAAACCTTGGATCTCTATCAGACACAATAGTCTTCGGGATACCATGCAATGGAATAATTCTTTCAACATAAACATTTGCTAATCTGTCCACTGTCCAAGACATACTTACTGCCACTAATCTGCACACCTTGGTTAATCTATCAACAAATACCCATATTCCATTATGCCCGGAACTCGATCTTGGTAAACCTGCCACAAAGTCCATAGCAATATCATCCCATTTCATTGTGGAATAGACAATGGTTGCAACAAACCTCCAGGCTTCTAATGTTCTGCTTTAATTTGTTGACAGATAACACATCTTGCAACAAACTCTGCTATTTCCTTTTTCATATGAGGCCACCAGAAATGCTTTCTCAAATCATGGTACATTTTAGTACTACCCGGATGGATAGTGTACCTAGATTTATGAGCCTCTTCTAACACTCGCTGCTTTACTTCTCTTTCAGTTGGAACAAACAACCTGCCTCTGAGCCTAACCACACAATTATCATCAATGGTAACTCCTTCCATTTTCACAATTTCAGCTAAATTTACATCTGCTCTCTGAGCTTTAATAATTTGCCAATATAAAGACGGCTCTACAGCACTAGCAGCTAGTACTGCCCGTCGCTGACTACTGGGCACATACAAGGAGTTCTCCCCTATCTTTTCATACAGCTTCCACTCTTTGATCAACATCAGATTAATATATGCCTTTCTGCTCAAGGCATCTGCTACAACATTGGCCTTACCCGGATGGTAAGCCAAACTGAAATCATAATCCTTTAAATATTCAATCCATCTGCGCTGGCGAAGGTTCAAATCTTTCTGCGAGAAGATATACTTCAAGCTTTTATGATCTGTAAAGATTCAAATCTTCGCCATACAGATAATGCCTCCACATTTTCAAAGCAAATACAACTGCTGCCAATTCCAAATCATGAGTGGGGTAATTCTCCTCTGCTGGCTTCAATTGCCTGGACGCATAAGCTATCACTTTACCATGCTGCATAAGCACTGCGCCAAGTCCTTTTCTTGAAGCATCAGTATACAACACAAAACCACCACTCACTGCCGGTAATGTCAATATAGGTGCTGATGTAAGTCTCTTCTTCAATTCCATAAAACTTTTCTGACATTCACCTGACCATACAAATGGCACACCTTTCCTAGTCAATTTGGTCATAGGTGCTGCAATCTTAGAAAAATCTTGAATAAAGCGCCTATAATAACCTGCTAATCCCAGAAAACTTTTAATCTCAGTTATTGTCCTAGGCACTTCCCATCTCATCACTGCTTCCACTTTACTTGGGTCCACTGCTACTCCTTTAGCTGAGATAACATGACCCAGAAACTGAATCTCTTTTAACCAAAATTCACACTTATTGAATTTGGCAAACAACTGGTTATCCCTTAACAATTGCAGAGTAAACCTCAAATGAGCTGCATGCTCCTCTTCAGATGCTGAATAAATCAGAATATCATCGATAAAGACCACAATGAATTGGTCTAAATACGGATGAAAAATTCTATTCATCAGATCCATAAAACCTGCAGGAGCATTAGTCAACCCAAAAGGCATAACCACAAACTCAAAGTGACCATATCTAGTTCTGAAAGTTGTCTTATCTATATCTTCCTCTTTAATTCTCAACTGATGGTACCCAGACCTCAAATCAATTTTAGAAAATACCTTTGCTGATTGCAACTGATCAAACAGATCATCTATCCTCGGCAACGGGTACTTATTCTTAATGGTCACATCATTCAACTTTCTATAATCAATACACATTCGAAAACTTCCATCTTTCTTTTTCACAAATAAAACCGGCACTCCCCACGGAGAATGACTCGGTCTAATAAACCCTTTCTGCAACAACTCTTCTAACTGCTTTTTCAATTCCTTAAGTTCTGCTGGTGCCATCCGATATGGAGCTTTAGAAATCGGCATGGTACCTGGCAGCAACTCAATAGTAAAGTCCACCTCTCTATGTGGAGCTAAACCAGGCAAATCCTCAGGAAAAACATCAGCAAATTCCTAACCACGGGAACTGCTTCTACTGGCTGACTAGCTTCTACCAGACTTACCGAGGCTAAATAAGCCACACATCCAGCATTTATCAACTTTCTAGCTTTAATTGCAGAAATTAGAAACTTAGAGGTATAAAAAGGCATACCTTGATATTCAAATACTGCACCATTAGGATGACAAAACCTGATCCTTTTCTTTCTGCAATCTAACATTGCTCCATAAGTCTCCAACCAATCCATACCCAAAATAATATCATAATCTGACAACTGCAGGGCATACAACCGACCCGGCATCTGGTTCCCTTCAATCATAACAGGAGCTTCATCTACATAGCTCGAAGTGAGTAGGAACTCACCCGAAGGAACCTCCACTACTAACTCACAAGACTTCTCCTCTAAAGGATGAGCTATACAATCCAGAAATTCTTCGGAAATGAAAGAATGAGAGGCACCCGAATCAAATAAAACTCTTGCTGAATAATCATAAAGAGGTAAAGTACCTTCTATCATATTCGATGCCTCCGCCTGGGCTCGGGTGATAGCCATAACCCGGCCTCTTCCTCGCTGCTGCGGTGCTCCTCTGCCACGACCTGACTGTGGCTGCTGAAACTGCTGAGGCTGCTGCTGCTGCTGCACACCTCTTCCATATCCATATTCTCTCGGATAGGGACAATTTCGGATCAAATGCCCCGGCTGATTACAATTATAACATCTATATCCTGGTGGAGTAATAGGCTGCCTGGCAGTACTCTGCTACGACTCCTCCACCTCAGGCCTACTTCGGCCTTGCTGAATTTACTGACGACCTCCCCATCCTCTTCCTTTGCCTTTAAATACTTGCTTCAATTTCTGGCCCCATTTACCAAAACCTGATGAAGAAGGCCCTGTTGGTTCTTTACCTTTACTTGCACCCACTGACTGCTGCGGTAGCCGAAAACTACCTGAGCCTGATTCGCCTACTTGTCGAGTCCGAATAGACCTCTCCAATGTAGCTGCTCTCTGGGCTGCTTCTTCCACTGTCTTACACATGAGAGGTACTATTGCATCCTGCAATTCCACTCTCAAACCTCTAATGAAATACTCAACCATCATATTATTATCCGATACCACATAAGGTGCATAACGACTGAGAGCCATAAACCTCATCTGGTACTCTAAAACTGAAGAGTTACCTTGCTGGAGCGTCCGAAACTGCTCTCTTTTCACTTGCTGCACTTGAATCGGAAAGAATGTATCGTTAAATACATCAAGAAATTCCGACCAAGTAATAGCCTCTTCTATCCTGCCTGCAAAAGTGGTCTGCATCTTCAATCGCCACCATTCTAATGCAAAACCTCTCAACTGATAAGCAGCTAACACGACTTTATCTGCTGCCAGGCACCTCATAGTTGCAAAAACCCTCTCAATTTCATGAACCCAGTGCTCTGCTGTATCTGGATTCGGCCCTCCTGAATAAGTAGGTGGCTGCAATCTCAGAAACTTTTCAACCTGCATCACTGGTTCCTCTGCTAATAACACTGGCGGTGGCATAGGTGCTACAAAAGGCACTTCCACTCTTGGCGGGACTGGAGCTACAGGTACAGTCTCACCATCCCCAGGTGGCACTGCAACTAGTGGTACCAGCGCCTGCTGATCCATCCTTGCCCGAATATCCGTGAGGCTTTCCCAGATCCTTTCTATCATACGCTGAGTACTTTCCTCCGGATCATCTCCTCCACCACCCCAATCTCTTCTATCAGCCATTACAGAAACTTCTACATAGACAAAACCACCAAACAAAAATCAAAACAACAAATTATCAAAACCAGGGTCCCTACCAGTAGTGTATAAAGACCGAAATAAGGCTATGTATCTTTCTAGTTTCCTTATATTAACACGGACCTTGCTCTGATACCAACTGTGGCGGAAACGCCTCGGCCAAGCCTGTTAAACCGATATTGTACTTGATCCGAGTCCGCCTCCCGCGAACGGGCTGAACCTCGCAAGGGATACCAAACCACAGTCCGTGTAAACACAAAGAAACACACCACATTTTATATATATATATCACAAGTTAAATAGCCAAATTTCCACAAAAATTGAAAAGAAGTACAAGAGCCTGGGGCATACCCCGAGGTACAACTACAGAAAATAAATAACTAACTATACTACACAACACTACACTGCTGGAGCTGCTACTACACAGCTGGAGGTACGACCCTGCACCGCTACGGCGCGGCTCTGAACTGGACGACGGTCGTGAAACGTCCTCCTCGCTCTCACCTGTGGGGGTAGGGGTGAGCCTCGCTAGTCACTGGCTCAGTAGGGAACTCCCCCAACACCGAGCAAACCAAAACCACAGGTACGAAAGCAGTAAACAGTACCAACAATTTATAGAACAGCTAAACAGAATATTAAAGCCGTAAAAGTACTTACCGTCTGCCGATTACGAGAAACAACTTTAATAATTAAACGGCAAATCAGTACAGGTGTACAGGCTAAAGTAGAGACAGCCAAACACGAGCCACGTAAACTGGTTCGCGACACCAGAAACTGACTCGAACAAGCTAACACAGGTCTACCTCTCAGTCTCGCAGCCACGAACGAAAGGTCCAGCTGCCGCTCCACGTGAAAAGGTCAAGCAACTGTGGAGACCAACTAAACACCACTACCTGCGGACCACACGGTCGCAGGCCCATGCCTGACACCTCAGGACACCCTGGCCCGAGCTCTCTAGAGTGAGGCACCGGAAAAGGACTAGCTGGGGACCAGTGTCGACTACTGGTGTCCGTACCCCCAACTACGAGCGCGCTACAAGTGACTAAAGACAAACACAAGTGTCACTGTCCCACTGTCGTCTTTCCCTCAGCCGGACGTACAACTCAAGCAAAGGAGTGAGGGTGTCCAGGTCAGACGACACAGACCTCGACGGTACAACACAAGTACCGGGACAAAGCCCCGAGCTAACAGCCTGGCTCACAAAGAACCTGGGGCACCCAACTGGAGAGGTAACCACGGTAGGCGTCGTACTACTTGCCATGTACACAAAACCACGTGCACGTCACACACAAACCACGTGAAAACTCACGTAAACCTCAAGTAACGGCGGTCCACTACATGTGAACCCAACTGGACTCGCGTGAAACACACGCAGTCACGAAAGTAAGTAGCTCACTGCATACCTTGTATGCTAAATACAAAAACCTTGTGCACTCAGTGCACCACAGGTGACAACGCACCTCTTATTATCGATAAATACCATAAATAATCATTTCTGTTTATTCACAAGTTGGCGGCAACATCGACTGCCACTTATAAAAGTAAACGGCAATGACTCTGGCCGTTTATATCCTGGCTGATGAACCTAACGTCAATCGATCTTGACGCCAAGATCTTCAGCCTCAGACCCTACAGAAACCCCAATCCGATTCTACAGGTTTTCCAATTATTAAAACAATGGTAAAACATACAGAAACAATTCCTCTAGCATGCATGATTCCTAAACGATCCCATACAGCATGCTTTACTGATTAAATTCGCCAAACCACCCATTATCCCCGCATGGTGCAACTTAATCCAAAAATGCATTAAACATGCTGATTCAGGTGGTTACGTCGTGTTTTAATGTTTCTACCAAGCTAACAGGGTTCGTCCCCAACCTCAGAACACACTATAACCTCCCGCAATCTCCCGGTTCACACCGAACCCTCCGCGAGCTCCCACGGGAATTGCACCATGCCACGACGTTTCCTCGCGCAATTTGGCAACGCCACACGTCCCACGGTCCTCCAAGCACCCTTCTGCATCTGTTGGAAGCTCTAGGAACACTGGAATGTGAAGCTGGGGCAAGAGGGAGAGAGAACCAGGGGAAGAACCTGCCCTCGGGTGACCCTATAACCTGCAGAATTCTCAGGTTGGCGTCAACCCCTCTGCCGCCAATGGCAACCGCCATCCTAAACGTCCACATCCTGTGCCGCCAAGTTCATAAAGTCAACGGCACCTTACCTGGACGCCAACAAGTCAACGACCACCCCTGGCCGCCAACTCCAACTCAACTGCAACAGGTCCTATTTCATTTCGAGACCAAACCTGCACTTCTCCTGAACAAACCACACATTCCACACAACCAACTCACACTGGCCTCACAACGGCCAACACAACCACAACATACACGATCCAAAAAGGATCCGAAAACGCGCAACGTTACATGATGTATATCAAATAGAAGAGTCTAATTGTAGATCTCACAGTGGTTTATAGGCTAAACAAGAGACATGGAACAAGAGGGTTGCAATACAAGCTTGTCTAGCTAGAAACTAGACATAGTATAGTGTTGGAAGTGTGGTCTTGATAGCAATGGATTCTTGGGAGATTCTTACAAGATGGACACTAAAACACAAGATATTTAATGTTCCAAATCAAAGCTGGAGGTACAAACATCTGAATGGAAAGAATCACAATGTTCTAAGATATCAAAATTTCTAGCAAAACTCTATAGCATAAACATGGATCATGGGTGGTATAAGAAGTTAGAAATCTATTTATGTAACGTCGCTTATTTTTGGATCCTTTTGGATCGTGTGTGTTGTGGTTGTAATGGCTGTTGTAAGGCCAGTGTGGTGTAGATGCGTGGTGTGTGTAGGTGTGGTGCAGGTTAGGTCCCGAAATGAAATAGGACCTGCTGCAGTTGAGTAGGAGTTGGCGGCCAGGGGTGGTCGTTGACTTGTTGGCGTCCAGGTAAGTGGCCATTGACTGCATGATCTTGGCGGCATTAGATGTGGACGTTTAGTGTGGCGGTTGTCTTTGGCGGCAGAGGGGTTGACGCCAACCTGAGAATTCTGCAGGTTATAGGGTCACCCGAGAGCAGGTTTCCCACCTGTCTCTCTCTACCCCTTGCCCTAGCTTTGCGTCCCCGTGTTTCTAAAGCTTCCAACAGGTACTGAAGGGTGGTTGGAGGATCGTGGAACGTGTGGCGTTGCCGAATTGCGCGAGGAATCGTCGTGGCGTGGTGCAATTCCCGTGGGAGCTCGTGGAGGGTTCGGCGTGGTTTGGGAGAATTCGGAGGGTTTGAGCGTGTTCTGAGGTAGGGAACGACCCTTGTAGTTCTTATAGGTTGTAATAGAATAATTAAAAAGCATGAAACTGCATGAAAATGGCAACTTTGGGTCATGGTATTCATGCGGGGTTCTAAGGGTGGTTTGATGAATTTAATGGTTAATTCATGTAGTTTAAATCTTAAATGATGCATGTTTAGCTTGGAAAACAGTTTCCTCATGTTCTCTCGTTGTTTTGATGATTGTAGAACCTGTAGAATCAGTTTAGGGTTTCTGCAGGAACTGGGGTTGAAGAGCTTAGCGTCAACATCGATTGACGCCAGGTTCTTCAGCCGGGATATAGACGACCAAATCCAGTGACGTCTTCTTCCTATAAGCGGCAGTCGATGTTGCCGCCAACTTGTTCATGTATCCATGCAGTGTGGTTTACGTAGCTTTTCTGGTTATGAATATCACGTGTTTGTGTGTGTATGGCAATGACAAGTGAGAGCCATTGCACGTGTTACGCTCATGGAGCGTATTGCTCTTGAAGTGGGCATCTTTTATGTGGTTAATATGTGACGTACGTAATTGGTTTACGTAGTATGTGTGGTGCGTTGGCACCCGTGGCACTCTTGGAGTGTGTTGTCCATGTGTTGGACATGTGGTTTATGTGACTGACGTGTGGTACACCAACCAGGGTGTATTATACATGTGCTGTCTACGTAGTTTGGGTGTGTGAATACTACACACTTTGTCGTAATGTAATTCTTATGATTTGTTGTAGTAACTGGGCAGTGAGGTTCCTGTGTGAGCCTAGCCATGACTTTGTGGTGTTTGGGTAGTGAAGGTCCACATTGACCTATCCCTGGTCTGTTGTTATTCTTTAAAGAATATTGTACTGATTTATGTGTTAAGTGATGTGTGTGTTGCCACGGAGGTCATGAGGTGACCAATGATAGGCAAGTTTGTGGTTTAGTTATGTGTTGGTGTGGGATAGCTTTGGGGTCACACGGTGACCGATGTTAAGCCAACCCTAACACTTGTATATTGTGAATTTTAAGTAAAGGCTATATGTGTTAATATCGTGGTTTGTGCTAGCCGAGTGTGGTGGTCCGGCGCCTATTCCGGAATGCCTCTCTAGTCGGGTACCCCAGGTTCTTTGTGAGCCAGGCACGTGTGTTTGTTGTGCTCGGGGTTTTGTCCCAGTACTTGTGTTGTACCGTTGAGGTCTGTGTCATCTTCCTGGACACCCTCACTCCTGAGTTTGAGTTGTATGTCCGGCTGAGGGAAAGACGGCAGTGGGACAGCGGCTTCCCAGAGTTTGTTCTTTTGTCGCTTGTAGCACGCTCGTAGTTGGGGGTACGGACACCAGTAGACGTCACTGGTCCCCAGCTAGTCCTGTTTTCCAGTGCCTCACTTTAGAGTGCTCCGGCCAGAGACTCTAGAGGTGCCAGGCATGGGCCTGTAGCTGTGTGTCTGCAGATGTGGTGTTGGTTGGTCTCCACAGTTGTTTGACTTCTTTCTTGTGGAGCGGCAGTTGGACCTTTCGTCCGTGACTGCGAGGCTGAGAGGTTGTTCTTGTGTTGTGTTGTCCGAGTTGGATACTGGCCTGATCAGCCAGTAGTCCGTTCCCGTGTGGTGGCGTCATTTCCTTCCGACTCGTGCTTTGCTACTTGTCGTGGTTCGTGAGTTTGTGACTCGTGGTCGAGGTTTGACCAGTTCGAGGTTTGCCCTGGTGTTGGCACAGTTGTGACTGAGTTGTGGTTTGTGTAACTTATCGGTTGAGGTTTTACTTGTAATATTGTGCCTAAATAAAGGTATAATGTAATTGTGGTTCAGTATGGTGTTTATCACCTACTTGTACCCTTGTTCGTGTGTTTGTGTTGTAGTACCTCAGAGTAGCAGGTACCTATACCCTTCGTGGGTTACTTTGTAGTTTTGTGGTGGTACATTGTGTACCAACCTTTTTAGACTCTCGTGTGTTGTGCAGGTCTTGTGGTTTGACCTGCCACTTATTGTATCTTATCCATTTTAAGTAGATCTTTGTTTATAATTTATTGTGGATTAGTTTGTGATTATTAATTATGTTACCTTTGTGGGTAATTTGCCGATGAGGCTTGTGGCCTAGGCATATTGTGGTTTAGTAGAGCTGTGCTCCGTGGAGGTCGTGTAAGACCTTCTATTTGTTAAATTTTACCCTTCTTGGGTGTGATTCCAATTATAGTTTTAGTGTGTTATGGATTGGCTTCGTGGTAGCCAGTTCTGTTACCTTGTATGTAATTTCCGATGTAGTATGGTTTGGAGTATAAAGGACCAGCTCTTTGTTAGCAGTCCTGTTACTCAAGTGTTTGAGATTCGCTTGTGAAGCTTGCAGCTTAGTCAGTGACTTGCATATGTGGCTCATAGCTTAGGCAACCAGTTGTTGTAATAGTGTGCCAGTGAGACTGTGGTTTAGGCACTTTAATAGTTGGGCTGACTAATGATATTATGTTAGTCCTGTAGTCCTACTTTTCTTCTGAGGACTTTATGTTTATTATCATGAATATGTTCAATTGTTATTTATTGTAATGATGTGAGCATGAAATGGTTTGGCTATTGTTGTTGCCAGTGAGGCCCATTGGGGTTGAGGTGTCTGTGGTTACAGTATTATTTTGGGTAGCCCCTACTGAGCCAGTGACTTGTTGAGGCTCACTCCCCTACAGTTCTTTTCAGGGCTTGCCGTGTGTTTGGCTTGCAGCAGTGTTGTGACAGACTGGTACCACCAGCAGTTGTGTAGTAGTTAGTGTTGTGTGAGCTTGTGCTCCCTCGGGGTATGCCCCAGGTAGTTGTACTCTTTTAATTGGACATGTATTAATGTAATGGGATAGTTGTACAAATTTGTGAACAGATATGAGCACATGTATTTTCTTGTGTCTTATATTCTTGTGGTTTGTCTTTTATACTCTTATTGGACACATGTGTGAGATATCCCTTGCGAGACTTCGGTCCGTTCGCGGGAGGCGGATCTAGATATGGAGCCTTAATGCGCATAAATACCCGGTCTGTCACAATTTACATTATAATGGGAGTGAAGAAGCTCCTTGATAATTATATGATTCCAGAGGTAATAGGGAAAATCAAACGAAAGATTCTGAAAGTACCATCTCGTACACAGACTTAACCAAAACTGGTTAATGAGCTTGAAGGCAACTCATGTAAGGTTATGATCTTTCTAACCAGAGCAGTGGGTAGAAGTATGAGGAGAAGATAGGAATCTACTTTTCCTCAAGGTAAACAAAATCCTTGAATATCTATAATCAAAAGTGAACCAAAACAAGAAGAACTCTACAGATCATGGTACAAACAAGAGACATGGTTTCTACGAATGAGGAAACCATGAGCATGTACATAGGAAACTGAGAAGGATTCATGGTATGACACTTACCTGATTTGGTGAAGAACAAAGGTCCTTCTTCTTCACGTAAAAATCTACAGTAGCAAGAAGAAGTATAGGACAACCACACAGGTAAAAGCTTCAGCAGTTTCTTGTTGAAGATTTGACGATCTACACCAGGTAAACCAGTAGCAGCTACAGCTATACTGGCTCCAGCAGCAACCTTCCCACACACAAGGTGCAAGCGCATCAACAACAGGGGCAGCGAGAGCTAGAGTGCAAAACTCACACGAAGGTTGAAGGAGGGACTTATATAGGCTCTCAACTCTGTTGCATGCTTGGCACGTTGGCCATGTATGTGTCATGGTAGAAATTTTCTTAACCTGCCAAGGACACCTAATCCATGCAACCTCCCAAGAGTTTACACATAAGGTAGGTACGTGTAAGCCCTTTTAACCAAGGAACAGGGGCTTACGTGTAAGCCAAGAGAAATTTGAGGAAAATGACTTCCGTAATTGATAAATAATTCGGATGACCCATTCATCTCCTTATTTAGGTGTCTTAATGGTATCCATTTGAGTCGAAATTTCAACCATAGGCTAATAGGAAGGCTTTACAAATTGTCATGATTTTAGTTTTATTTTTAGAATCTATTTTTTGATGGGTGAAAAATCACCCCAAAAATAGTTGCGTCGACTTAATCTCAAAATATGTGCGTCAAAAATTCTGAATAATTATATTTTTAATATCTCCATATTTTTCTAAGAATTATGGTGTTCTTAGATTTCATTTTCGTTACAGTTTTCCGGTGTCGCCCTGTCGGGGTGCGTACGACCGAAAGTGATACCAGAGTATGATAAGGTGTTTTAAACATACCCTAAATCCTAAATATCACAATTTATACCTAATCGGTTTGCATAAACAAGAATTCCTAAACAAATCATGGTATTTAAAATTTGAGGGTATTACAGATTGCCTACCTTTAATGCTTTGGATCCTAAGGTTTGTAGATGTTGAAGATGACGAAATCCCCTTTGTTCCTAGCCTTTCCTCCTTGCTCTCCTCGTCCAAAACCTTCTCTCTTTCATCCTTCAAGCTCCAAAAGTGGTCTAGGGTTGGGTTGGTACGAAATAAGAAAGTATTTGTATCTCTTAAGACTCCTACACCCTTAAAACTCTTCCATCTCTTCTAGCTACGAATTTTCACATTTATCTCTCCCTTTCTAGCAGTTATCCATATATTTGGCTTGAGGAGAACTCTAATTTCGTGGCTATGGAATTAGGGTAGGTCTAGGACTCTTTTTAAGATAATTAGGAGTTGATATAATGATTATCTTAACCCTTTTTCATTTATTAACATTTTAGGTACGAATTTAGCATTAAATACCTCTTATCCAAGTTGGGCTCTTTCCTTTTTAGCCCATTAACTCATGTATGGACCATTAGTGTAACCAATTTCCTAATTTGTCTTAATGGATTTTAATTTAATCTCATTTTATTCTAATTTAATTTATTTATAAATGTTTTAAATTCTAGAGTTGCTACAAGCAGGGTATTACTCGGCTGGACTCTGATCGTTTACAGCCCTAGTCCCTGCACCTAGGGTTGTAAACGGATCCGGATAATATTCGGATCCGATCCGAATTCGTATCCGATTAAGCATATCCGTATCCATTTAACATATATCCGACGGAGCGGATTCGAATACGGATATTATCCTAATATTAAACGGAGCGGACGCGGAAATAAGAGATCCGCTCTGTTTAAGATCCGATCCGAAACTGGGTTAATCCTAGCCATTGGATCTTACATCTAATGGCCAATACATAACATATAAAAACATGAATAAAACTAAAAACCCTACTCGAATCGAGACCTCCCTCCCCTCTCCCTCGTTTCCCCCAAATCCCCTCCCGTCGGACCCCTCCAGCCCTCCTGCCTCCTCCCCTCGTCATCCCGGCTCGCGATCGGCCGGCCACGGACCTTTGCAGACGCGGCGGCGGCGGCGGCGGCTCCTCTGTGTGGAAACTCCGGCGAGTCGGCGACTCCACAGTCTCCCTCCGGCGGTCCGGCCCTCCCTCTCTTTGTCTCTCCCAGTCTCCCTCTCATCCCCCCACTCCTGGCTCCCCCCCTCCGGCCCTCCCCCCCTCCGGCGGTCCAGCCCTCCCTCCTTCTGTCTCTCCCAATCTCCCTCTCATCTCATCCCCCCACTCCCGGCTCCCCCCCTTCGGCCCTCCCCCCCTCTGGCGGTCCGGCCCTCCCTCCCTCTGTCTCTCCCAGTCAACCTCTCATCCCCCCACTCCCGGCTCCCCCCCTCCGGCCCTCCCCACCTCCAGCGGTCCGGCCCTCCCTCCCTCTGTCTCTCCCAGTCTCTCTCTCTCCCCCCACAGTAATAAAATAGGAACAACGTCGTCGTTTCTGTCACACACAGATGTCAGATGGGAAGGGCGGGCGGGCGGGAGGGGTGATAGATAGTCATAGCCTGCCTTCTAGTTCTTCCCAGGTGATTGGGGCATTCGATGTTGTTGGGTTGAGTGAGCCCTTGGATTGGAAGGTGTGGGGGTTGAGGAAATTAGGAATTAGAGGTGGAAGGGGAATTCGTTTTTATTTTTTATTTACTTATTTTTTACTCCGATAAGAATCTGAACTACACTAGTTTAGTAGTAGTGTTATTTTGATGGATGACGGTGGAGATGAGTTCCCCGCTGATGTGGTTTTTTTCCTTTTGGATTCATGGGAACCTTGTGAACTTTTGTTGTCTTCTGTTCATCTTTTTCCCTCTTATGACATGGGTCTTGTTTCTGCTGATCCAGAAACTAAATCAGGGATTGCTATTTGTATGCATATTTGGGAAGAACTTTCGTTCTATGCTATTTATATGAATATTTAGAGATTGCGTGTGGTATTTATATGTGTTTTAGAATTTTACAGATATTTTTAATTTTTTTTCCTGATTTTTTAGGTCACTTTATACCTCTTATCAGGTCTCATATTTTCGAAGCGGATAATATCTGTATCCGCTCCAAAACTGAATATTATCCGACTAAAATATCCACTCCGTATTCGAATTTTATTCAGAGCGGATACGAATTATCCGATTACGTATTCGGAGTGGACGCGGAAAACTCATATCCGCTCCGTATCCGCTCCGTTTACAGCCCTACCTGCACCTCTCACCGATTTTTTTTTACAACAAAGATTAGCCCTTTTTCACTCAACCAAAGGTAGCATAAGGAGAAAGATTTTCAAAGATCCATCGTATATAAGTCTTACATATGCATCCAGAGGGATGTTGGGGTGCGGCGGTGCAGCCCTGCCGCACCCTAGTGGGGACGTCGTTGGATTGCCATCCAACTGTGCCCAAAAAAAATATTTATGTTGTGCACGTCGCAGGGCACCGTTGGACGGCGATCCAACGACGCCCACTGGGGTGCACACCACCGCACTCCAGCATTTGTATATGCATCCATACATATAGAAGATTGACTTTCGCATTGAGGAAAGATATATGTCACAAAGATCAGACAAAAGAAACAAAAAAAGGATGAAATTGCTCCAACAATACTTTTTCTTCACTACTAGCAAGACTGCTTTTGGGTAATGATAGTGTCACAACCCGCCATTTAATATTTCAATAAATGTCGGAACGCAATCAAACAGAGAGTCAAGAGTAAACTCAAAATTTTTTAGCAAAATTTGCTCAGGGTCAAGACCTAAAATAAAATAATTAACTCTCATTCCTCAAAACTAGAATATTACATAATTCGCAAACTATAAATAAAAATGGCAGACGTAGCAAGGGTTGAACTCCCAGCACACAATTCCCATCATCCTATCTTCTAGGAGTGATGATAACCTGGAAAAGGAGTATGTATGAGCAGTCTTGCCCAGTAGGATTTATCCTCTAATAATAAGGTAATAGATATTAAAATCAAGAAAAATTTGTTGCACACGAGGATAACAAATAACAGTGCTCAAGGAGAGGGAGGATAATGCAAATCAAGATGTAAAAACATTGAACTATGCTTAAATAATAGTAACAAGAATAAACCGATATGTAATGAACTGAGCCAGACTAACAAGTATCAGCATGTAATGACATTCTGTCATTTATCAAACGTGTAATAACTGCCAAGCAGTTCACTGAACATGTACTGGCTATTTGTGACCAATGCGAACTAGTTGAATCATGCTGATGGAAACAATAACATATATTAGAATATCCACCAATCAAGTGGGTAGCAGTGCTGATGCCAAGCACTAAAAACAGATGGTCCATATTGTTCTACACGCTCAGTAAACGAATTCGGGTACTCCTTTGAGGGACTAGATCGGCCCCTATTTGCACAGACATCTTAGTCCAGGTGAGTTCGAAGACCCGAACAAGTATGTAAACATTCCTTATAGTTATGTTTTTGGACAATTATTCATGTAGCAATTCAGAGTTTCAAGGATAAAGCATATGTACAAGATTGTGTATCATAAGAATCACAAAAGAGTCGAAAATGATTAGCATTTCAAGAATAAGCACATGTATGGTAAATGGACATGACTGAGATTTCAGAAGAGTTGCAAATGGTCAAAATGTGTGTTCAGAATTTTGGATAGTGTCGAGGTTCTTCAAAATGAGAGTTTATGCAGAAAGTCAATATTCAAATCGAAATATCAAAATTTCAAGTTGAAATCAGTGAGTCTGGTCTAATATTATAATTTGAAACTAAAAATAAACTTGCTGATTAAAACTAGTAAACTACTAATCTTATTCAGACTTGAAAATAATGTCATATTAACATAAAATAAGGGATGTGCATGTTTGACTTCTTTTTCAGTAGGAGAGTGACTCCATTGGAGAAGTTGTATGCATGTTTAACATTTTGCATCGGACCTTGGAGTTTTAGCATTCTATTAATTTTATTTGAATTTTGAGATTTTCATATATGCCAAATTATGAGAGATTAGAAGGATGCTATTTTGATGGAATCACAGAAATCGCGATTTTCTTCTTCGATGAAAGAGTTTACTTTTTATTGGTAAGAGATAATTTTTTTAATATTTTATTGGATTCAAATGGGGATACTTCCTCATTTACATATAATATCTTAAGTATATGAAACATCATATGAAGTGTAAATAAGGTATGAGTTTCGCGGGGTTTCTACTGACACTTCTAGAGGAATCAATCATCAGAAAACACAAGGTCGGTCGACCGAACAGAAGGAATCGGTTGACTAGACAAGAAAGATTGGTCGACCGACCTAGCCAGTAGCTTGGTCCTGGATGTGACAAAAGATTGATCGGTCGACTGATTTTGGTAAAAAGTCAGGATCGTACGGTCATAAATCCAACAGTCTAAACAAATTTGGGAATGGAAATAAAGACTCAAAAATTGTAGGGAGGGACCTATACTTCAATTGTACATCTTTTCCAGATTTAATAAAACTCGTTAAACCTCTCTTTCAAATTCTTTTCTCTTTTGTCAGTCGAATTGGAGAGAGAATTGGTCAACCGAAATGTCCAAGCCAATCATTTATCATTCCTGGAGAGATGAGAAACTTAGGGATTTCTTTTCTTTATGGGACGTCATGATGGTGATGGTGGTTTGAAGAAGAAGTAGTGGAAGAAAAAGCAGGAATAAGAGCAAGTGAAAGGAGTAGAAGATGTACGAAGAAGACGATGAAGAGGAAGAACCGGAAGAAGTAGCAGAAGAAGAAGTGAAGGAAGAATAATAAGAAGGGGGGGGGGGTTGTAAGAAGGGCATGCCATCTGATGGCTTCCACAAGATGATGAGGAAGAATTCTCATCGTCCACGCATCATCTATGGTGGCCACATATTTTATGTGGATGGAAATTAGCCACGGAGAAGACTTACGTAATTAGATTAGATAATTCAAATTTATTTGTTTAGATACTTTGGGTCATTAATTTTATATCTAAATGATGTTCGATTGAGATGAGATTTTCAACATAAGTTAATTAAGAGATGATTCAAATTATGACGCTTTTAGTTTAATTTTTTGGATTAGTTTTTCGTTGAGTGAAAATTACTCCAAAAATTATTAAGTTGACTTAATCTCATTATTCCCACACCAATAATTCTCAACATTTATATATTTAGAATCATTACATTTTTTATGGCAATTATGATGTTGTCAGATTTTACTTTTGTTACCGAATTTCGATGGCGCTCTCAGATTTTACTTTTGTTACCGAATTTCGATGGTGCTCTGTCGGAGTGTGCACATCTGAACAGTACTGTGATTATATTAATAATATGAAAGTATTCTAGATTTAAGCATAAACATGTTTCTTGTAAGTATTTATGTCTTTTATGAGAATTATAATATTTTCTATTGTCTAATATCTTATTATTATTTTGATATTAAATTTTGGAGTGTTACAGATAGTAGACTGATATTAGGAGATTGGCTGGGGAAAATATACCCAACATAATATATTTGGATGAGTCTTCACTAAGTCAAGTCTCTCTAAAACTTTCTACGAAAGCAACGCAAAGGCTTGATGTAGAAACCCATCTTCAAAGCCTGCACAAATAGAGATGCCACAAGGTGTAGGAGAAGAGTTCCAATTGGTATATTTTTGGTGAGCCTTCAGATTTGGGATTCCAACTAATGGGGAGCTCCAGAGGTAGGAGAGGGCATAAAGATCCAACACTAGCAAGTTTTTAGATGGGTATCGACGGTGAAATAAAAGGTGGAGCTTTAAAGATCTAGTCATCTAGATATCTGAACGACGAAAGAGAAACAAGATTTCTACATAAAGACATCTTACAAACCATTAGATAAAAAGTTAGGTTAGAGCCTAGAAACCTAAACTAAGAGAAGCTTCCAAAGAAGAGAGATACACACTATCACGTTCTGACGCAAAAATATCAGAACAAACATTTATAAATTATGCAAGTAAACAGAGAGTACTAAAGATATATGAACAAACTATTGGACAATTAGATAACAATAATAATTAGCTTACTATTTTATTCACATTCAACTCACTAATATTTATTATATTCACTAATCATAGACATTACATAGAGCACATTAAACACTATATTGAATAGACTAAGAGCAGACCAACTAATTAAACTAGGCGCTATTCTACTAAGACGTTAGAGTACTCTTCAACGTCATGTTGAACCATTTCTGTCAGCATGTGTGTCTTCCTTGTTAGACTCACCTAAAATAGATAGAGTAGCATTGAATGAGCAAAACACTCAGTAGCATTTATCTTTTTGGCCAAACGTACATTAAATAATTAACATATTAGCATGTAGAGTAACTAATAATTTTGCACCAGTTAAGACGATATCGAGAACAAGAACATGATGATATAAAGTAATAGCTTGCATGAGCACATGAGTGAAGAGATAGAATTTGGCCATTATCTCGAGCAAACATATAAATCAAGTAATATCACATCACACACTTTTCATGAGATGATTGTTATAAATAAATTAAGCAAGTCAAGTACTCAAATGTAATGTCAAACACATTGTTCAATAAACTCCTGCAGGCAGATACACTTTCGGACCCTCCTCCCAGGTCCAAATCGAACCCTATAATTGCCAAGTATTGGTTGTGGATCAACAATCCCATGTAATATCTAAACAATCAGTTAATGTTCATAGAGTCCAAGAATATATGAGAAATGTAGACGAGTATAGAAATGGTCTAAGAACCACTGCATGAGGTCAGTGAAGCTTCAGATCAAGCATGTCGGCAGCGCCTTGAACCGTTGAAGTGTGACGTCATCGAGTGTCGACATAATGCCTGACACTTCAGGGTATCAGAAATGTTCACCATCTCGACTTGCCCTTGAAAGTTGTCAAGATGGTGGACAAGGTTCGTCATTTCGTTGTACTATCAAAACTTGGGAAGCTGAAGCTTCGGCGGGATCGAAGTTGACGTGATCTTCTCAGTGAAGGGCGAGGATGAGAGAAGAGTCAGAACTGAGGGGGCGTGGGTACCATGATGGAGAGCCTTGATCTTCCTGTTTAACTCTAGGAGATCCTCCCTCCACCGAGGCTCGAGGCCGGTAGTGGTTGCCCTAATAGGTGTTGACTCCACAGAGAAGTGGTCGGCCTCCATCATTCTTAGCGCGCTCGTGTCCATCATTGTCGCAAGAGCAATAGGGAGAGCTGCCAGACCCACTAAAGGAGGCGGCAGGATTGAGAATGCTGGTGCTGCTGCCGGATTGACAATGTGGCTACTCAAGAACACATGTGGTGGAGGAGGAGGAGGTTGCACCGCTGGCAGTGTGGGGAGCCCCGGACCAGCAGCCATCGCTGTAGCCTGAGCTCAACGGGCTTTTGCTTGGGCCACCATGAGTTGGTGGAATTGTTGGTTCTGCTCCAACATCTACTGTATGGAGCCCATGGTCTACTCCACGCGGTCGAGACACATAAAGGTTGTGGAGTCCTGCTCACCAGAGCCGGACCCTCTAGCAACGACCTCCTTGATTGGCTTGACTGGAACAACCACCCCCTTAATGACGTGACTAACGCTCTTTCCTTTGGGAGCCATGGAAACTGCAGATGTTTCCCATAGACAGCGCTTAAAATGTTGTGGTGCTCAGCTAATGTCGGCCTAAGCCGAGAAGACCAAAGGAATATGTGTAGCTGACGCGATCCACTAACTCCAAGCTTCTGATCTACAAGATCACCGAGGAGTCTTGGTGGGTAGACACTCCGACGCTCAAGTCAGTGTGAGGTCGAGGTGTAAGTCGGTCAAGAGTAGAGTTATTGCTTACCTGTGAACGTCGAGTGTATCGCCTCTTATAGTGGTAGGTTCCCTATCAGAACTGTCAAATGACCACGCAAATATCTCATCACGTCGCCATAATCATCCCCATCTCGTCGTCGTAACCATTATGCCATATCATGCAGATTGTGGCATTCATGATTGCCATTACATAGCACACGATTTGCGACCATTATCTCAACAGTTATTGTTTGGGCCGTTACGTGAGGTTCTCGTGATCGTGTCGTGCACTCCACATCGGATTGAGTTGAGATGGGCTAGCCTCGTCCTAAGCCGATAAGTTGTTGTCGGCTTTGGACAACGTCGAGATGTCGGTCGAGCCTGAGGCTCCAGTTGAGCTCTAAGAGTTCCCCTGTGTCATATATTAAAGAAGATAGTGTTAATTTCTAAATTTTCATGCAAATGACTATGAGAAGAGTTATAAAAGAAGTCAGAACCATTCAAAGAAAGAAGTCACATTGGCATCTTCGTGAGTATCCCATGTACCCAACAGACTAAAGTCCAAAATCGGTTGATCGATTTTGCTTGATCAGTCAATCGATCTCTTTCAATGACATCCAGATCACATGACTTGTTAGAGAGAAAAATCAATCGCCCGACATGAAATTTTTGATCAACTGATCTCAGGATATGGGTCGTATCATACTGTGCTAAGATGAATACGGTACGACTAAGTCGCCTGACACGTTCGATACTGTAACACCCCAAAGTTTTACTTATTGAAAATTTAGAAAATTGTGATGATTTCTGATTGTTAAATGTAATTACTTTCATGAGATATAATTATCTTTCATTTAGGAATTTTCTTTGTATTAATAATACAGTTCCAGTATTGCCTTCAGAGGTGCGCACTCTGACAAGGCGTCACCGAAATTTACTAACAAAATTGAAATTCGAAAACACCATAATTTCCAAAAAAAAAATGTTAGTTCTAGAAACGTAAATATTCTGAATTGTTGGTGTGCAGATATCAAGATTAAGTCGACATAACGAATTTTCGGACAATTTTTACTGGGTGAAAAATTAATTCCAAAAATTAAACTAAAATCACCATAATTTGTAAAACATTTCAATTGGCTTATGTTTGAAATTTCAACTTGATTGGACATCATTTGAGCATAAAAACATAGGGACCAAAGGGCCAGATGAATTAACTTCTATTTACGTAACCCATTTTTTTTAATATGGCTTACGTAGTCTTGGCTACGTAAGACCCGTTTTACTTGGTGTGAGTGGCTTACACGTATCATAATACGTGTGAGAGGGGTAAAAGCCCATGGTTAATGTGGCTGCTGTAAAACCAAATGGGGTTTTACGGTGGCAAGTGTATGGCTACGTGCCATACATGCATGGAATTGGACCTGTATATATACCCTCCTTTACCCACTTCCGTAAGAGTTTACCCACCTTGTTCACCCTTCCAACTGCTACTGCTCCTGCCGTAGCTACTGTTGTAGCTGTAGCTGTTGCTCCTGTTGTAGCTGTAGCTGCTGCTCCTGCTGAAGCTTCTACCGTTGTGTCTCCTGCTGCTCCTACCGTTGCAAGTGCCACTACTACAACTGTTGCTGCCACAGTCGTATCTTTTGTTGAGGGAAGAGAAGGACCTCCATCTTTCCTATAACATGTAGGATTTCTCTTCTTCTTGTCTCCTTCTTCTATTAGAACTTTGAGTCTAAGTGTTTGCCATGTGTTCTATAAAAATACCTTGACTTGTGTTCTGTAAAAATCATTAGGAATGTCTTTCTTATCCATTGTGATCATGTGTTAGCTGATGCTCATGTCTTATTCATGTATACTTGTTGAGAACTTCCTACTAGATTCAAGGAAGAAAGCTCTTAGAAGAGTTGTATATACAATAACCTTCCTTTAATTTCATAAGTTTTCCATGCCACTCATGCTGTAAGATTTTTTTTCTCCTATTGTTCTATCTTAGTGTTAAGGAATGTGTATAAGATCTAGGTGCTGATAATCTTTCATAGAATAGTAGGAACTCTTAGAAGAGTCTCCTAAGTTGGTGTTAAACCATTTCTGGAAGCATAACCTGCGACTGTCGATAGACAGAACCCAGCTGTCGACAGGTACCTTGTTTCCAGAACCTAGAATTCCAGAACAACCAGTATATGTCGATAGACAGAACCTATCTGTCGACAGATGACAACCATCTGTCGACAACTACCTTTGGCCTGTCGACAGCTAAGGGCCAGATTCCAGAATCCAGTTCTAGATGAACCAATATGTGATGACACGATCTCTTCGGATCCGTGTTTACCGATTTGGAGTAGTACCCATGACCAAGAGGTGGACATTGGGCCTTAGTCGAGGTTTTTGTGCATGGTATGGGCATTTTGGGCCGGACATTCTAGCCCGAACGGCCTACTGGTTCACTGTTTGTGAACGCGTCATAGTCAAACGACGTGATTTAAGAACTGACTCTGAGACACGTGGCCCGTGTAGATGCGTTTTCTTTTCCGAAAACACCGTCCTGATGAACAGTCTATCCCCATGTAATTTAAATTAATTACATTTCTATTTTGGTGATTAACAAAACCATGTTATTGTGATAATTATCAAACCCTTGATTAAGGTCACTAACCTATTTTCTACAAGTCTTAAGCACAGGAAATAAGATCAAAGGAAAACAAGCCAAAACAGGTAAGAATCTTCATACTGTAGAAGCATATTTGTCTAAGTACACATCAGTTTCTTTTATAAATCATAACGATTACAGTAGAACTGTAACGATTTCCTCATAACGGCTTCATAAGTGCCTTAACGATTTCTTTAGTCATCGTAACGATTTGCTCTCGTAACGATTCCTTTAGTCATCGTAACGATTCGCTCTCGTAACGATTTCTTTAGTCATCATAACGACTCGCTCTCGTAACGATTCCTTTAGTCATCGTAACGATTCGCTCTCGTAACGATTTCTTTAGTCATCGTAACGATTCGCTCTCGTAACGATTCCTTTAGTCATCGTAACGATTCGCTCTCGTAACGATTCCTTTAGTCATCGTAACGATTTCTTTATTATCGTAACGATTTCTTTATTGTCACAATGATTCTTTCATATCTCATAACGATTTGATTATATCACCTTGTTCACAACGATTCTTTCATATCTCATAATGATTTGTTGTTAACTGACAACGATTTGGTTGCATAATGATTTCATAAGTCATAAATACATCGATTTCATAATAATCAACTTAACATATGACTTATCCTTTCAAAGGGTTGAATAGTCAAAGTCTTCGCACATATCCTTCTGTCAGCTGTGCACTTAATGAAGACTGAACGTATCACTGCATGCATGCAGACGATATCGTCCATTATCGTGTCTATCATGTATGCATCTTTTAGAACAGCAAAATAGCATTACTATTTTAATGAACATTCATTTTAACGTTGACAGAAAACAAGAGACAGCCTAGCTGTCTACTGTTTTAGCATTTAATGTATGCAGGTCTCTGACAACATTCATCATACAACGTTGGACCTTATAGAAGCCAAAGGACACTTCAGAAGATCCTATCTCTTTGTGTATACAAATGGATAAAGGACTGTTGACTGAAAGCTTCTAAGTGCCACTCAGTCTAACGTCCACCAAAAGCTAGAGGCAACGGATACTTCAACATTTAGATTTCAAATTGAAGATATATATATTGAAGAAAGGAGCTCCAGAAATACACACATAGATAGAGAACAACAGTCACAAAAAATTCTCTGATCATCAAGTCTTCTACGAGTTCTCAAGAAAGAGCCAAGCCTCATTCCATTAGATTAGCTCTTTGCTCTCTGCATTGTTTGTAGATTTTCGAGAGAGCTTGTTTGGTTCTGAGAGTGAGCTTTTGTTTGTAGATCTCATTGCTCTCAGTCCCTACCTTCAGATCTTGGCTTATCAAAGCTTGATCTAGGGGCTTAATCTCCTGCTTACTCATTTCTGTGTGTGTTCCCTTCTGTTGAGAAGGAAGACCTGGTGGGGTATCCAGGGTGTTGTTCCTCTTCGGGCTGTGAAGAGAAGACCAGCTGGGCTGGGTGTTGTAGTGTCCATAGGGGGACTGTAGTCTAGTTAGTGAAATCCTGAGTTGTTGCTCAGGGACTGGACGTAGGACTCCTGTGGAGAGGAGATCCGAAACATGATACATCTTGTGTTGTGTGATTGTCTTCGTGTGATTGTTGTTTCTCTTTACTAACACTAACAATCTTCAAAGTGTATTTCTCTGTGAACATTTTTTAGTGAACAGGTATTAGCTGATAAATTTTAAAGACCCATTCACCCCCCCTCTGGGCTACCTAACTGGGCAACACGTCCTATAGGAGGGAACTTGACTTAAAAGAAAAGGGCTTTTTAATATGTTGGGATGGGGGAAATGGCGAGATATGGTGGAAAAGCGGAAAAAAGACGGAAAGGAAAGAAGGTGCGTGTGTGCACGGAATGGAGGTGTGATGTGATCGCCAGGTACACGAGGGTACCGAATGAAATGGGTGAGAGGAAGAGTTGGGGGTACTTACCTTCACCCGGGGATCGCAGGAGCCTCCTCCTTCCGCCGGCCGACCAGCAAAGGAGATTTAGCTCCGATGGTTACCTTGCAAGAAGAAAACAACAAGAAACAAGTGACAAAGGGATCAGACTATGAAGGTGTAGTAAAAGCTCGCATGGAATGAAATGAAAAGCATTAAATGGGGGTTAACACACCTTGTGGGGTGGTGTTAAACCCCTAAAAAAGTGGGAATGGAGAAGATGGTGTGTGTGTGTGTGTGTGTGTGTGGAGTGGTGTGATGCATGCACTAATTAAAAAGGGAGAATGGAAAAAAGGGGGGGATAAGGAATGGAGATGTAGCCCGTTGCGGCGACGGATGAAGAGGATGAAGAGAGGCCCCGCCCGCCTTGCTCCGACGCTCGTGAGAGGAAGGCGAACTTCGAATCCCGAGGAGGAAGACGCGGGGATGACGCACGTTGAACGTACTCCTTCTTGACCTCGGAACGCGAGCTTCTGGTGTGGCAGGGCTTCGCCTCAGGGAGTTGGAGAATTATGGCTCGGAGGTCGAGGCAATGGTTCGGTAGGGCTTCACCGTCTCTGGGGTTGGATTGTCAAATGGTTACCTTCGGGTCTGTATTTATAGGCAAAACATGCCAAAATTGCGTCGGGTACAGTGGACGCCTATCTTTAATGAAACGCGTCCACCTTAGTCGCCGCGTTTTAAAAGATCCCTTGATTTCTGCTTGATTTGACATTCGCATGATGATTGTAGCCCACATCTACGTTGAGAATCGCGTCGGGCAAAGACGCCGCGTTTTCCTACGAATCGATCTTCTGACAGAATCGATCTTGATTTGATTGATGGTTTTGAAAACACGGCGACACGTGCGGACGTGATTCTAAATTTGCCATGATTCGAAGCATGGGAGCTCTTAAATGCCGCGGCTTTAGGGGGGTACGTTTAGATTTTGACTTTTAATCGCGTCTGCTTAGCCAGACGCGTTTCTTAATTTTTCATGATTTGAAACGTGACCCTCTTAAATGTCGCGGTCTTAGGCGCATGGCTTAGGCTTTGACTTTTAATCGCAGTGGGCTGATCGGATGCGAATCAAAATTCAGCATGTGATCGAAAGCAAGTGTGATTTGCGTCGGTTTTACCCGCTGCGGATCACAACCCGAAAGGCGTCTACTGTACCAGACGCGATTAAGTTAAGTTCAACAGACCCATTTGACCCCCTTTTGAGCAATTCCTAAAAATTCTAGAAAAAATCATAAAAATAGGAAAATCACTCAAGAGGTTAATTGAAGAGAGCCACTTCGAGGCATTGCGGTGTAACATGAAATTTGCTCGATATGTTGCTAAAATGGCGTGTCTACATAACGAAGTGGAATGACTGAAAAGTAGACGCCAAGGTGTGATGAGACACGCCCTTAACAACATACGGCTGGAGCCGTTCGTCAATTCAAAGTGAAGCGGCTTTTTGGAAAATCTTAAGAGAAAACTCAATGGCTGCACGAAAGGAAAAATAGTGTGCACGTGGGCACGAAAGGGAGAAAGATCAACTTCCAGCGTCGGGGAAGTACCTAAGGAAACAGTCAGTTAGGTTGCACCATCGGGGGCGTCTGCCACTGCCTCATGTGGATCTTTGGGAGATTAGATAAATTTAAATAGGAATCCAAGGCAAATGAGTTTCTTAAAAGAAGATCATTGAACATTAACGTAATGAACTGAGTACTTGACTCGGAGTGGAATATTTCATGTTAACTGGCGTTGAGGAACGAGTGGTTCTCTTTAATTAAAGAAGAGAGTGATCGTCCGGAATTATGATCAAGGTCCTACATGATGCATGCTAGGCTAAAAAGAAAAAGTTTTCAAAATAAAAGAAAATATAAGATAATCAATGATAATATTGTTACAGTGCGGAAGTCAGGATACCGGACGGAACTATCGTCCTTCTGTAATGCAACATCCTATCCTTAAGTCATAAGAATTCTCTGGAATTATCATTGTTTTTTGGCGAAGGAGGGGAACTCAAATTCCATATTCATCAGAGCCTCAAGGTCCTTGATGTGCTCTAATAGGGTATACCCTATAGTAAGATGCAATACATATGATACCGGGTACGGTGGTCGTCGAAGATGATCGTGAGTTGTGCGGCGAGAAAGGTGTCCAGATCATGTACTCAAAGATCCATTAGCTTTAACAAGCAACACATAACATGGCAAATCATTAAAATAATGTTACTTGTAAATCACGGCGGTGATACTGGACGCCTTTTAATCGCGTCGACTGCATTGGACGCGATTCAAGCTGTCAACCCGAGATTTGACATTTTGTCTTTTTCCTCCCTTTATGGCATGGGGAAGGGGGCTTCCAGACCAAGAGGTCACAAGACACCCCTCCCTTGCACATTTCATGCTTTTACACTCCTTTCCAAGCTCTCTTCCTCCTCCAAAGGTGCAAGGCTAAAGGGTTTGAAGCAAGGAGAAGGAGAAGAGAAGGAAAGGAGAAGAAGAGGTTTAGGAGATGGAGCATGGCGGTTCTTCCTCCTCCAAGGGGTCAAGAAGAGATGGATTCCAAAGGCTAAGTCAAGTGGAAGGACACATTTGCAAGCTTGTCCAAACCAAGTTGGTAAGTAGATTTGATCTTTAAGCTTTGGTTTTGATGTGCTTTGTGTTCTTGACATGCTTTTAACGTGTTCTTGGTGTTCTTCCTCTCTTCTTTCTCCTTTTTTTCTTTTTCTCTTCCTCTCCCAACGCCATGGCCGAACCCCTTTATCGCCATGACCACGTGCCACTCCCATGCAACCATTACCCATGCAATGCCATGCCCATCCATGCCTATGCACGTAGGATTACCCACTCTTCTCGGGCAACCGACGCTACATGTGCCTCCCATGGCTCCAACAACTCACCTCCACTATCACCTTGGATATGAAAAACATCCTTAGGAGGTGGGGCATTAACAACCTAGCCATCCACGCCAAAAGGTACCACGAGGTCCACCTTGACTGGGCGGCCTTGGGGGATTTAGTTGAACTTTGGCATCCTCAAACCCACACTTTCCTCTTCAAAAGCTTTGAAGCCACTATCTTGTTGGAAGAGGTTGAGATTTTTCTAGGTTTGAAGCGGAAGAAGCGGGGCGCGGAAGATGAGATGGCGGTCATGCCAAGGGGCTACACGAGAAAGGGAGTGCTGGAAAGCTTCATAGATGCGAGGGAGGCTCAAGGTGTCCGGACCGAAAAAGGTATCAACTTGCAAAAGATGGCGGCCTGGACCATGAAGGAGTTGCCACGGGCAGGGGATGGCGAGAGGTTAGAATAGGTGATGAGGGGATTTGCCATCTGCGTGGCAGGTGCGCTCCTCTTCCCCTCTATCGACAATACTTTGGAAGAGGATCAGCTTGGTGCGGTGTGCGCCATTTGGGAAAGTGAGAGGTTGGGACCGGCGGTGCTAGCCTTTCTTTATAGCGAACTGACGGCGGCGAGCTTGGGTAGGCCTCCATATGGTTCTATGCTTTTATTTACTTGTTGGACTGACTTACATTTTAAGTTTGATTTGAGCAATGAGGTTTCTAGCTCGTCCCGCATCTTTTCCAAAAGTCCGCTTAAGCACTTGGATCACATCGTCGGCCTGGAAGGGCGCATGGCTAATCGGGTGCCACAACTTAAAACGCGAGCGGATTGGCGTGATTACTTCCGAGACATGCCGGGAATACGTTTACTTTTATTCTGACGCCACTCTTTACCAGGGACCTGCGGACCAGGCTAGCACTCGGTGTGGACTTGCGGTTGATTGGGGCATCCGAGTTTGTCCTTTATAATCCACACCACTGCCTTCCTCAACTTGGACTCCCACGGCGCAACTTTGAGAGGCCGTCTCACCTCCTGCCCATTAAACGGCATGACATTGGATCAAATAATGACGGCGAGGAGGTGAACACTATTAAAGCAATGTGGAATGTTTGTTCCTTTAAGAGGCCAGTCCCAAATGTAGAAGAGGTTGAAAACGACTGGATGACCTATGTAAGGGAACTCGAGAAATTGTGGCCCAAGGTGGCCGTTTGTAAGCATCGGAATTAAATCCTTAATAAGAATGTAAATTGTATCCTTAACACGGCCAAATTGTCCCTTGAATGCGATCGTATCATCCAAACAACTTGAATTTTCTCCTTAAAATTGGGCCTCGGATGGGCACCTGAATCGCGTCCACTACAGTGGGCGTCTTTCTCTTCTTCATCCGCGTCCAGTTAAAGCGTCGCTTTTCAACTTAAATCGCGTCCTCTGACCCCGAGGCATTTTCAATTGTACTTCAAATTTTCAAAAATCGCGCACCTCAGAGTCCACGCCAAGTAATGATGACTTCTGAATCGCGGCAGCTCAGGTGGATGCAATTAAAGAAGGCAGTCTAAATTCGCATCCACTGCATTAGACGTGATTTCTAACTCTGCCCGAGGTGATAAAACGCCCGAGGGTGCCTCCATTTGGCTCTTTTGCTTCTCTGGCGAGCCTCCCTCTCTCGACTCCGACTCTCCATCTCCCTCGCTCTCAACTCTCTCTTTCAAACTTCTCTCTCTCTTTACTCTCTCTCTTCTCCCATGACGAAGGCAGCGGCGACCAAACGACGGCGAGGGGAGAGCTCGTCGGTGGGGGAGGACACGACATCGGCAATGGCGATGGATACACCGGGGACGGATGCCAGCGCCATAGTGGTGGAGCTACTGGCGGTTCCCGGGGAGCTTGCCATCGTGCCGGTGGTGGAAGAAATGGCGGCGGCGGAGGAGGAGGTGCCGGCGGCACCCACGGAGGAAGGAGAGGAGGAGGCAGCGACGGAGGAGGATTGGGCGGCGCGGAGGCGAGGTCGGCTCGACCGGGAGATCCCCTTACGACCAGAAATGGTAAGCCTCAACACCCTACCCCTTGGATTTTGAGGAGAGTGGAGGAGAGGAGGCGCCGGTGTCGGGGAAGAGAGAGAGGGTGAATCGCGTCGGTTACAGCCGACGCGGTTCAAAGAACTGAATCACAACGGCATATGCCGCCGCGTTTCATCTTTGAAAAGTGGCCAATGTAGCAGACGCGTTTCAAGACTTTGAAACGCGGCCACTACATTGGACGCGATTTCAAAGGCTATCCGAGGGAGGAAAGTTTAGCCTGATTTTGCACAGCTTGGTCCTTTTAATGTGTTTTAACTTGTTTTGGCTTGTTTGTGCTTTGCAGGGCATTATGAAGCCGAGGACAATGTGGCCGCTCGTCTTGGAAGCATATCAGGGGCTCCCGGACTTCCAAAGGGAGAGGGTCTGAAAGATGGGATTCGGGCCGATCTTGGAGATCGAGCCCTTCTTCATGGACAGCCCCCTGATCCAGGCACTGAGGGAGAGGTGGGATAGAGTGAGCCGAGCCTTTCTCTTCCCCTGGGGGCACATGGTGCCCAGCCTAGAGGATGTGACCCGGATCACCGGACTGCGGGTGGACGGGGAGGCAGTGACAGGGGTCACGTACCCAGATTATACGAAGCATGTGGAGGATTTGCTGGGCTTGGAGCCCGTGGGGGAGGACGATCTCGGCGACCGGAGTATGGTCGGCTGAGTGGTGCTGCTGGAGACCTTGGGCCTCAGGGGAGTGAGGCAGAGGACGGAGGAGACGCTGCCGGAGTTCGAGCGGCAAGCAGCGGGGCTGGCCCAAGCGGTTTACTGCCAGGACCCCAAGGACGAGGAGAGGGCAGACCGGGATCTGCGACGATTTTTAGTGTTCTTCCTCGGGAAGATGCTGCTGACAACCAAGGGAGATGGCATCCACTGCCGCTTCCTTGAGATTTTGGAGGACCTGGAGAGGGTCGGATAGTACGCGTGGGGTGCGGCCTTCCTGGCGCACACCTTCACAGACCTCTCCAGCGGCACAGGGAGGGAGACGACAGTGGGCGGATTCACGCCCTTCCTTCAAGTACGACTCCTGATTTTTGAACTCCTTTTTAATTTCTGCACTTAAATTCCTGCATTTTAAATTGTTTTAGCCAAGACTAATCAGTACGTGTGTGTGCAGGTGTGGAGTTATTATCACATCCCTCTGGGCAGGGCGACCCAGGTATCCCCCGACGCAGTGCCCCTCGCCCGGAGGTGGCTCCCGGTGGTGACGACTGCCACCTACTCCTTTCAGCTCGACGTCCTCCATTGAGATCTCTGGGATTTCCCGGCCCTCCTGGTACGTGCCACATTTGATTCTTTTTCAATTCATGCATTTAATTATTATATATGTGACTAACAAATGCATGTGCATAGGTTGTGTGGCAGCCCTATGCGGGCATGGGTGACAATGGTCAGCCGTGGGTCGAGAGCGGTCGACCTCGGTTCGGGCGGGACCTTTGGGTCCATTGCCTAAACGAGATCGAGCCGCTTCGCCTGCGGCTAGCCGTTCGCACCCTGGGGCTGCACCAGGGGTGGCACGAGGAGACGGAGCCCCGAGGAGTTAGTCGGAGGACACAGGGGAAGGTGAAGACGGTGAACTGGCGTCTCCGCTTCCCCGAGCAGTTTGCCGACTAGCAGCGCGGCAGACAGATCGTGGAGTCAGATGCCACCGACAGCCTTGCCTACCTCCAGCGCTTCCAGGAGGAGTACGGGGGGGGGGGGGGGGGGGCGGGGGGCGATTTCATGAGGCCTGTGAGGGTATGCACCTTTAACTTTAACTTCTTTAATATGATACGCATGATGTTCTAACTAATATGTGCATATGTAGGATGCGCGGGACGACCTCATCGACACCCTCCGTGCCCAGCTGGCGGGTACAGAGGCGCAGTTGGTCGAGGCACGGGAGGCTCTCGATGCATTGGTAAGTGTATAGGATCATACCTTTGCTTTGTTTTACCTCACCATGTGCTGACCTGATCTTGGCTTTGTGTAGCGCGCTGCCCAGATGACCGTGGAGCGCACCGATGCAGCAGGTGCCTCCTCGAGTCAGAGCGTACCTGACCCGGAGGTGACCTCCCTCTGGGAGCAGCTGGCGGCGACAGTGGCCAGAGCGGAGCGCGGCCTCTCTGCACGGGTAGGTAATTTAATTAGATGCTCATGGAAATTGAATTGCTTTATACTTACCTATTAACCCCCCGACGCGGAATATCGGAGCAGAATTACAGTTATTAAATAGTACATAGCGAGAAATAGATGATAATCCATTGCACAATTGGAATAATATCAAATAAACTCCAATTTCATTAATAACCATCAACTAGCTATTACATCAACTATTCAGAGCCAAAAACTAGGGCCTAGAGTACTTTATTGAAAATCAACTAATACATAAGAGCTGACTGACTAATATCTATACTAGCTAACTACTAAAACAGTGGTTGCTGAAACGGGTCACTCTTGGACATCGTCCTCGTTCCCCTCCTCATGAGTGTGGTCATAATCCGACTCACCTGAAACACATGAAATAAATATGCAGGATGAGTGAATAACGCCCAGTAGGACTTAATATCTCATGAGAACAAGCATGCTTAAAGTAATTAATGTCTTTAGGAGGCAGGATACGAGAACAAGTAGTCATGAATAGTCAGGAGAATGACGTAACAAGATAACATGAAACATTAACAATTGTGTGGCCAAATAGAGTACCAAGAAGAGATGAGAGTAATAGACAATCAATTGCCTAGCATAGTCTTGTCCAGATGCTTTATCAGATCATATTGAGTTCCAAGGAGGGACTCCTCTTGCTGGGCTTCTTCTTCCTGAGGCACTGATGCTTGCTCATGCTGCTGGGGGATTACTCTATTAAATATGCGCCCACTCCAGAGCACCATGGTTGCTTCTGAGCTTTCTCCCACTGCTAATGCCACGGCCGGCGAAACGGAAGGGGATTGTGAGGTGGAGGGTTGGTTGGTGAATATTTGGTGCGGCAATCGGATACTTGCCGCACTCGGGGGTGTAGTGGTGGTACGAAGAAAGGGAGATTGGTGATTAGGGGTAATGAGGGTCACGGTTGATGGCGTGCAGAGGAAAGGTGGGTTAGATGGTGGTGGCTATGGGGCAGTGGTGGCAGGAGATGGGCAGTTTGGTTGTGGTGGTATGGCGGAGGGGTTGCGTAAGAAGGGTGCTTGCGGGTTGGTGGGTGGTGACGTCATGGTGATGGGAGATTGGCGGATGAATTGCTGGCTGGGTGGCTGGCTAAATGGTGTGAGGCATTGGGTAGGGATGCGTAGAGGATTGGGAGGTGGATGCGGCGGATGCTTCCGTAGGCCGGCCGGGCGTTCTTTCAATGCTAGGAGACGCCATGAAGGCGTTTACTTGCTAGTTTGGGGGCTGGTGCTCTGAGAGGGGGTTTTGGACAATGCCCATGTTGGGCTGCTGCTGGGGTGCTTGGAGTTGCTGTTGTTGTTGCTGTTGCTGCTGTTGTTCTTGTTGTTGTTTCCTGGGTGGCCTCCTTGCCTTCATCTCAGCAATATATTTTCTCATCTCTGCCCAATCTATGCCTCCATTGTCATTCAAATTGTAGATGTAGTCCTTGAAATGGAAACACGCCTCCAAGGTGTGGCCTGGTCCTCGATGAAATTCACAATACTAGGAGGTGTCAACATCGGGAGGCCATTGTAGCCTTTCCCTCGGCAAGGTGAGTGTGCCGGCGGCCATGAGGGCATTGAAAATATCTGGGAGGGTCTCCGGCAATGGGGGATAGTGGGTTCTTCTCGGGCCAGGAGGTCGTCTGGGTTGTTGAGGCTCATAGGTGCCTGAAGGAGGTGTTGAGCAACTACCCCTAAGAAATTTAGAGATTTTCTTAATATTTATTAACAATGTTTTTGTTATGACAAATCTTTAAATATATATGTTTTTCAAAGTAGATATACCACAAAATTCTATACATATAAAATACATGAACACTCAAAGTTTCTAAGGCCACAGACTACTTCTATAGCCTACTGAATCCGACTGATGCCTTTGACTGCAAAATCCGACTCCTTCAAAAACTCAGTCAAAAGTCTTGAAAATCTTCTAAGTCCACAACTTTGCATAACATTCGACTCATACAGCCGAATGTTTCCCTACTCTGTATTCGACTCATACAGCCGAATGTTTCCTTACTCATTATTCGACTAACTCATACAGTTGAATTCCTTAGAAATCACTACACAATATTCGACTGTTGTAGTCGAATTACTTTTGTTCTTTTCCTAAAGTCGAATCACTTGAGCTTTTCTTTACTAAAGTCGAATTATATGTTCTTGTACATTCGACTTCACTGTCAGTTTTGTACTTGTACTTTCTCATTGTCAGTTCTGTATGTCTTGAAATATAAAAGACTATCGATTTTATTTCGATTCTTAAGTATCCTAGACATAATTTCCTTGTAAGATGTTTATTGTATAAATATCTTACTGAATCGCCAGAATTATTTTTTTTTCTTCTGACATGACATGACACATTATATTTAAAATATTCATCATGTGCAAAATCTTGTCTTAAATGCTTTCTCTTTCTGAGCTCTATAAGTCTTGATGTCCTTGCTTCAGTTTATTAGACTCATAAGACACAAAGCATTTATCAATATCTCAGGCGCATAGCATCTGACTGTCTCATCTACCACTGACAGACCCATGCTTCACCTTTTTAGCATAATCTGTCTGTCTGCTTTTCTTTTCTAAAAAGTTTGTGGGATACTAGGTTCCATACTTTCTCTTGTACTAAAACTGACCCACCTACCACAAAGGTATGGAGATACATTTCTCTTTGTCTTGTCCTTGTAACAGGCATTAATTGGAGCATATGTTTAGCATGCCTTTCTCTCAGAACAGCTTTACAAGAGCTTATCTTCTAGCTGTGGGCAACTGCTCCTCTTCTGAAGACCTTGGGAAGATGCAAGTTTCAAGATCTCCTGGACAAAGTCTTCAAGATCCAAAGGATCCCAGAAACTCTCCTCAAATGGCTAAATTGCAAATAGTCACCAAGCTTCAACGACTATCTTCTTCAAACGACTATATTTTGAAGATTATAAAAGAAGCTCAATAGAGAGAATATAGACACAACTAGATACACAGAAGTGATACAAGCCAATTCTCCTTAAAAGCTTCATTCAAAGCTCTCTCTCTCTCTCAAGCCTTCCTGCTAGCAACAGTCGGAGAGCTCCATTTCAGAAAATTCTCTTCTGAAGTTCTATGTTGGGTGGGAATTGTAATTGTCATATTTTCTTCAAGTCCACCCTTGTTGTTTCAGATAGGATTTAGCTTCATTTCTTGATCTTTTAATCCTACTGAAGTCAGTGTGTGTTTGTGCTCAGATTTGAGGCAAACACACAAGTGTTTTAATTCTTCTTCCTTTGTAATCTCTGCAGAAGGTAGTTCTGCATTGCCCCTCCTGTGAAGGGAAGGCCTTGTGAAAGGCAGTCATTGTACTCCTATTTAGGGAAGACTTGCTTGGGAGCAAGTGGATTTGTAATTCCTCTCAAGGGTGAGAGAAGGCCAATTTGTTGGCAGTTAGTGGAAATCTCAAGTGGTTGACTTGAGGACTGGATGTAGGACTTCCATGTGGGAAGGGCCGAACCAGGATAAAATCCTTGTGCATTTCTTTGTGTGATTGTTTCCGCCTAGCTTACACTTGAATCACACACATCACACTAAGCACTAACATATCCATTTAGTGTTGTGTTTTTCAGAAGGAATTTTTAAAGATAAAAAGTCCTATTCACCCCCCTCTAGGACTGTTTGTTTGCCATTTCGATCCAACAAGTGGTATCAGAGCATAGGTCTTCTCAGAAGAATCCAAGAGATTTGAGAAGAAATGGCATCCGAAGCTCACAACTATGAAGGTCAATCTATCACAAGGCCACCATTTTTTGATGGTGAAGATTACCAATACTAGAAGATGCGAATGGAGTGCTTCATCAGAGGTACTGACTTCGACTTATGGCAGGTAATAGAACAAGGTGACTTTCAAATCGTTGGTGAAGCTTCTTCCTCTGGTCTTTCCATTGCAGACAAAAGAAATATGTCTTTAAATTACAAGGCAAAAAATTATCTTTGTTGTGCTTTGTCTAAAAGAGAATTTAATAGACTTTCAGCATGTAAAACAGCTAAGGAAATGTGGGATAAACTTCTAGTAACCTATGAAGGTACAGATAGGGTTAAACAAACAAGAATAGATATACTTGTATCACAATATGAACAATTCAAAATGCTTCCTAATGAAAATATAACTCAAATGTATAACAGATTTTCAAACATAATTGTCGGACTAAGTTCTTTGGGAAAAGTCCTAACTAATGAAGAAACAGTTAGAAAAATCCTAAGATCTCTAACTAATGTATGGACCCCTAAAGTTACAGCCATAGAGGAAGCTCATGACTTAACACAATTGTCTATTGATAAATTAATAGGATCCCTTATGGCTCATAAAATTAACATGGAAAGGTTTTCTGAAAATTCCTCAAAAAAGAAAATTTCAAATGCTTTAAAGATTGCAGATTCCTCCTCATCTGAAGACTCAAAAGAAAAAACAGATGACAGTGATGATGAGGCAATGCTCTCAAGAAAGCTGCAAAGAATTTTGGCAAAAAAGAAGAAGTTTGGCTCAAAAAGATTTTTTAAGAAAGAAAAGAAGAAAGAGCCAACTTGCTATGAATGTAATTAGCCAGGACATTACAAATCTGAATGTCCCAAGCTCAAGAAGAAGGATCAAGCAGAAAAATTCAACAAAAAAAGGCAAGGAAAAGAAGTTCAAAAAGTTCAAAAAGAAGGCAATGGCAGCAACATGGGACAATGAAGAAGGAACCAGTTCGGAATCCTCCAGCTCATAATCCAAAGAAGAAGAGAAGGCAAATCTAGCCCTCATGGCAGGACTAGAGCAGGGTCGGCTGAGGGCATTCAAATGGTATCTGGATAGTGGATGCTCAAGGCACATGACAGGAGATAGAAAGCTATTTACAACATTTAGAAGTGAAGTTGGTCAAGTAATCTATGGTGACAATGGAAAAGGAAAAGTACTAGGATGTGGAACAGTTGGCACTAAGGAAAAGAATCTGATTGAAGATGTTATGTATGTAGAAGGACTAAAGCATAACTTAATTAGTATTAGTCAGCTATGTGACAAAGGGCATACAGTGAATTTTCAGAATGATAAATGTATCATCCAGAAAGATAACAAGATAGTTTTTAAAGCTCAAAGGGTAAAGAATCTGTACACTCTACAGTTAGCAGAATTAAGAGAAGTAAATTTGTGTCTTGCAACAACCAAAAGTGAAGAGTCTGAGTTGTGGCACAGAAGGCTAGGTCATGAAAGTGTTGGGTTGAGTGTATATTCATATCATTTCCCTCCTATTTTGATGATGACAAGAGGTGTTGTTAAAAGCAATTTAAATGAAACATGTCAAAAACATCATACCTGAAGTTAATGTTCAAAAAGCATGTTTCAAATCACATTTATCATTTATGTTCATGATAAATCATTTAACTAATGATATATGTGTTTAAATTTTCAGGTACAAACACTTTTTGCAAAAGAAGTGTCGACACACCCCTCAATGGTGTCGACACAACACCTCAGTTTCAAAGGCAAAAAGCTGAAGAATTGCCTAGACTGTGTCGACACTAGTCCAGAAGCAGGTCGACACGAGTTGCAGATTCCAGGATTTACACTACTCAGGTCGACGCACTCTCAGGGCAGGTCGACACTGGATCCTGCTCCCAGAACAGCTGTTTTCAGAACCAGGATAGCAGGTCGACACAATACCAAAGCAGGTCGACACTGGATCCTGCTCCCAGAACAGCTGTTTTCAGAACCAGGATAGCAGGTCGACACAATACCAAAGCAGGTCGACACTGGATCAATTCCCAGAACAGCCTGTTTCAAGATTTGGGCAGTGTGTCGACACCACCACCAGGGCAGGTCGACACACTACGGAAAGTTTGCAACTTAAATTGGATGTTTGCCACGTGTCAGCCTAGGGCGATGGGGTATCAACCTAGAATCGTGTGCCCTTGTACCCAAAGGGTATCTTTGGAATCTTTTGGGTATAAAAGGTCCCTAATCGGCCCCCCATCACATCAGAAGAGACCCAACTAACTCTTAGAGCCTCCTGAAAGTTTCCTGGCGGCTACAAGAGGTCGTCTCCCTCCTCTGCTCTCCAAGTGCTTCCAGAAGACCAATTCTCACCAATCCAAGTGTGAGAATTGGAGTGTGATCCCTGCAGAAACCTCTGAAGCATCCCAAGGAAGCAGATCCAGTAGAAGCCTTCGTTGGAGAAGAACTCAAGGAAGATCCAACAATTCCAAAGTGCAGAGCATCGGTTTTGGACTTCAAGATTGCAAGCCTCTTCCCAATCCAAGCTTCTACAAGGGAGTACACTTGAAGAACGAAGTTATTTAATACAATTCATTGTACTTCTGTTCTTCTGAGATATCTTTTGAGATTATGCAAGTGCTTCTGCATAGCTCTCATTAGTGCTCTCATTTTCGACTAGATCTGTTGCTAGAAGGTCTATGTCTTGAGTTGGTGTCTAGCAAGTCTTATGTGAGCATTGTGCTCAAGTTGTGTGAGCATTGTGCTCAGGTTGTTGTGAGCCGTTGTGCTCAGTTTGAGTTGTCTAACTCAGGTTGTGTTGAGCAGTCTTGCTCAGTTGTTCTAGAGTAGTCTTGCTCTAGAAGTTGTGTGAGTTGTAAGCTCTCAAGTGTTGGAGTTGTCAGGCTCCAGTGGTGTGTTACCCAGTTGTTTTAGTGAATCCTCACGGGGTGTGAGGGGTGGATGTAGGAATCACTTGGGTGATTTCCGAACCACCTAAAAATCCTTGTGCATTTGTCTAATTGTGGTTTGATCATTTCATCCGTTAGATGCTTGCATAGGATCGGTTAATATTCACTTAATCAATTTGTTTCACATCTATTTTACCAACTCACTCAAATCTCATCAGATCTGTGGTTTTTCACTGATAAAATTGCCTCTGATTCAAAAGTGTTTTTTAAATTGTATAAGCTTCCGCAAAAAGTGGCTTAGATCTATTCATCCCCCCTTCTAGATCTTTTCCACACCTTCACTTCGATCCTTCAATTGGTATCAGAGCGGGTTTACTTTGATCTGATTTGATCTGAGCAGTTTTTGTTTCTGAGTGTTGTGTGTTTGAGTGTTTGCCTGTTTGTTTGCTAAGCATTTTCTTTCTGCTTTAGAGTCATGGATTCCAAAGGTTTCATAGCTGAGGGTCATTCCATAAATAGGCCACCATTCTTTAATGGGACGGACTATTCTTACTGGAAAAACAGAATGCAAGTATTCTTAAGGGCCCAGAACTATGAGATCTGGAAAGTAGTGGAAGTGGGTCCCTATGAAAACCAGGGAGAAGAAGACACCTGGACTAGGGAACAAATAAGGAAAGCTACATTGAATTATAGTGTCATGAACATGATTCAATGTGCTGTCCATCCCAAGGAGTATTCGAGAATCTCAATGTGCAAATCTGCCAAAGAGATGTGGGATAAACTCGAATTACTCTATGAGGGAACATCACAAGTAAAGGAGACTAAGGCAAATATATGATGAAATCTAACGAAAATATTTCTGAAATGTTTGCCAGGTTCATGGTGATTGTGAATGGATTAAAGGCCTTGGGTAAGGAATATACAGATGCAGACTTGGTAAGAAAAATCTTACGTTCACTTTCTTCAATTTGGCATACAAAGGCCACTGTCATTGAAGATTCAAAAGATCTGTCCAAAATCTCTTTGGATGAATTGATTGGATCCTTAATGACATATGAAATCAACTTAAAAAGAAATGAAGAACACATAATTAAGACCAAGCCTATGGCACTTAAGGCCTCTTCAAGCAATAAAGATAAAAGTCAGGAAAAGACAAGTTCTGAGGAGTCTGAGTCAAATGAGGATGAAATTGCCCTCATGACCAGGCAATTCAGAAAATTCTTGAAATACAGAAAAGGAAAAATGTCTGGGAAAAAGAAGTTTTTCTCAGGTAAGAAAAACACTTCCTCTTCTAATTTCAACAAGAATCACAAATCTGACGAAAATATTGTCTGTTACAGGTGCAACAAACCAGGACACATGAAGGGAGAGTGTCCTGAGAACAAGAAGGAAAAGCACAAGAAGTTCCAGAAATTTAAGAAGCCAAAGGCCATGGTAGCCACTTGGTCTGACGAAGACTCAAGTGAGGAAGAAGAAGAGAAGAAATCCTCAAACTCTGAAAGTGAGGAAATTTGCTTCATGGCCAACAATTCTGAAGAAAAGGTAAATACTTCTTTTGAAGATTTTACTGTTGAAGATTGGCAGGATGTGTATGCAGAACTAGTTGAAAAATATTCTGAAATGAGAAAAGAAAACAAACACATCAAAAAGAAAATTGAAAACCTTTACCATAACCAATCTTCAAACCATAGAATTTGTGAACTGGAAACTGAAGTAACAGAATTGCATGAAGAAAAAGAAAATCTCCTGAACCTTATTGATGAACTAAAACTTGCCTCTCAAAAGGCCTTCCAAGAATTCAAAGACTTAACTGAAAAGCTGGAAATTGAAAAACAAGAAAAACAACAGAAAATTGAAGAAATTGAAACTCTTAAAAACCAGCTAAAAGAAAGGGATGAAGTTATCCAAACCTTCACAAAAGGTAAAGATAACTTAGAGGCACTGCTAGGAACCACCATGACAACCACCTCTCATGGATTAGGATTCAACAAAAAGAAACCCATGAAAGACAAATCTGGTGAGAAAAAGGGCAAAGCACCACTAATTAAATTTGTCAAGGGTCCTAATCTTGAGAACACAGAAATTCAACAAACAGCAAACAAAACCTTAAACAAAACACAAAACAAAGCAAAAACTCAAAAACAAAAGAAGACAATCAGGTCGACACAGTCCCCTGACAGGTCGACACCAGTCCACAAAACAAGCTTCTGTGGCTGCTATGTCGACACCAGTACAGGAGAGGTCGACCTGCTCAACATCAAAAGCTGCAAACAACTCAACCAAAAATTCAAATAAAAATTTGAAAAATAAGAAAAAGTCAAAAGAAATAATTCATGAAAAACCTTGGACCTCCAAGACAACATTTCAAGATGATTGGACCAATCCTTGGAGCCAATGGTATGAAAACCCATGTTGGTATCATCCTCAATTCCTTTATCCAAATTTCTTGATGTACCAACAAAATCCCTGGATTCCACCTCCTCATCTGAACTCCAATTTTCAAATGAAAAACTCCCCTCCTACCAAAAACAAAAATCTTGGTGCTTTCATTCCTAAAAGAAAGAACAAACAGAAAAAGGCTGAAAACACCAATGTAACAAAACAAAAATCAAAAACAGGTCAAATTTGGGTGAGAAAAGATTTACTGACAATGTTCAAACATTCTGATGGTCCCAACTCTGTTTGGGTACCAAAATCTTCTCTCCACTGATCTTTTTGCAGGAAGGTCGTGCACCCAACACCAATGTATGGTTTCTTGACAGTGGGTGTTCACGACACATGACGGGAGACAGAGCCAAATTCTCATTCCTGCTTGAAAAGGAGGGAGGGTCAGTTACATTTGGAGGTAAAAATAAAGGAAAGATCATTGGATCTGGAAAGGTTGGTCAAACTTCTTCAAACTCAGTAGATAATGTTTTATTAGTTGATGGTCTTGATTATAATTTGCTCAGTATCAGCCAACTATGTGACAAAGGTCACAAAGTTGTGTTTGAATCTGATTTTTGTAAGATAATTGATTCATCAACTGATAAAATCAAATTCTTTGGAAAAAGAGAAAACAATGTCTACATGATCAACCTCAATAAAAACTTTTCTGAAAATCTTTGCTTTGTTGCAAATAAAGATGAAATTGCATGGACTTGGCACAAAAGACTTGGCCATGCAAGTTTCAGAACATTGAATAAGTTGTTAAGACTGAACTTGGTTAAGGGTCTTCCTGAATCTTTTTCTAATGTTGAAATCAAGTTTGTGGGATATGTGCTAAAGGAAAACAAACTAGGAAATCTTTTAAAACCTTCAATGAGGTACTTACATCTAGGCCACTAGAACTTCTTCACATGGACCTTTTTGGGCCAACAAGAGTTCTAAGCTTAAGTGGCAAGAGATATGGGTTTGTAATCATTGATGACTTTACTAGATTTACTTGGGTTATCTTTCTATCCCACAAAAGTGATACTTGCCTTGAATTCAGGAATTTCTGTACCACTATCTTAACAACTTATCCATATAAAATCAAAAACATTTTAACTGATCATGGGGGTGAATTTGATAACACATCTTTTCTGATCTATGTGCTGAATTTCAAATTTTCACAAGTTTTCTTCACCTAGAACTCCAGAACAAAATGGAGTTGTGGAAAGAAAGAATAGAACTCTTGTGGAAATGGCTAGATCCATGCTCTTAGGAAGTAATCTGCCCAAATCCTTCTGGGCTGAAGCTGTTAACACAGCCAATCATATCCTAAATAGAGCTTTGATCAGACCAAAGATCAGAAAAACCCCCTATGAATTGTTGAAAAACAAAAAGCCAACTGTTTCTTATTTCAAAACTTTTGGGTGCAAATGCTTTGTACACAATAATAACAAAGAAAACCTTGACAAGTTTGATGCTAAGAGTCAGGAAGCTATCTTCCTTGGCTATTCTGAAGTGTCAAGGGCTTTCAAAGTGTACATTCTAAAAACCAAAACTGTTGAAGAATCTCCACATGTTATTTTTGATGAAAATTCCTTTTCCACTAATGATTCTAAATCTTGCAGGGAAAGACAAGACAATGAAGAGGATGACCTCATTGTGGATTCTTCACCAACTGTTGAGGAGCTTGTCAATAATGAAGAGAACCTGAACAACAACTCACCATCTTCAAGTGGGTCAGGTAACATTGCTCCAGAAGTGGGTACTTCTCAACAGGTAATTTCTGAACCTCGATATCTGAGAGATCACCCATTAGACAGTGTAGTTGGCAATTTGAATGATAGAGTAAGGACCAGATCATCCTTCTTGCAAAATATTGAAGAAGACCCACTAGCTCTAATTTCCCAAATTGAACCCAAGTCAATTGATGAAGCCTTATCCAGTTCTGATTGGATTAATGCCATGCATGATGAGCTTCATCAATTCGAAAGAAATCAAGTATGGGAATTAGTACCTAGACCTAGTGACCAAGCAGTGATTGGTACTAGATGGGTTTTCAGAAATAAGTTAAATGAAACTGGTCAAGTAATAAGAAACAAAGCTAGGCTAGTTGCAAAGGGGTATAACCAAGAATTTGGAATTGACTTTGAAGAATCATATGCCCCTGTAGCTAGACTAGAAGCTGTCAGAATTTTCCTTGCTTTTGCATCCTCCATGAAATTCAAAGTCTATCAAATGGATGTCAAAAGTGCATTCTTAAATGGATATATAAAGGAAAATGTTTTTGTTGAACAACCTCCTGGATATGAAAATGAAAAATATCCTAACCATGTTTTCAAGCTTAATAAGGCTCTCTATGGTCTTAAGCAAGCTCCAAGAGCTTGGTATGACCGGTTGAGTTCCTTTTTACTTGAAAAAGGATATTCTAGAGGTAATGTTGATCAAACATTGTTCACAAAAATAGTTAAAAATCAAATAATTGTAGTCCAAATTTATGTTGATGACATAATATTTGGATCAACCAATAAAGGCCTTTGCACTGAATTTTCAAATCAAATGAAAATGAATTTGAAATGAGCTTAATGGGAGATTTAACATTCTTTTTGGGATTGCAGGTTAACCAAACACATGAAGGAATCTTCATCAGTCAAACCAAATATGTCAAGGAGCTATTAAAGAGGTTTGACTTTCAGAACCTTAAGCACTCAAGCACACCAATTGCAATTAATGCTAAACTAGAAGAAGATCCATCTGGTAAGTCAGTAGATCCAAAGACCTACAGAGGTATGATTGGCTCTCTGCTCTATCTTACAACTTCTAGACCTGATATTCAGTTTTGTGTGTGTTTATGTGCTAGATTCCAATCTAATCCTAAAGAAAGTCACATGCTTGCTGTTAAACGAATCTTCAAATATCTTGTTGGAACATGTGACTTAGGCATTTGGTATCCTGCTGGTTGCAAGTTAGATCTGTTTGCCTATTGTGATGCTGATTATGCTGGGTGCAAATTAGATAGAAAAAGCACAAGTGGCTTGTGTCTATTTCTAGGTGGGTGCCTTATCTCTTGGGCTTCTAAGAAGCAACATTCAGTTGCTCTGTCAACTGCAGAAGCTGAATATGTTGCAGCAGGTAGATGTGGAACTCAGATTCTCTGGGTGAAACATCAACTTCTTGATTACAACCAAGATTTAGGGTGTGTACCCATCCTATGTGATAACACTAGTGCCATAAATTTGTCTAAAAACCCCATTCAGCACTCCAGAACAAAACACATTGAAATTAGGCATCATTTCTTGAGAGATGAGGTTGCCAAGAAATCCTTTGAACTCCACTTCATTGAAACTGAAAAACAAATTGCAGACATTTCACTAAACCCCTTCCTGAAAACAGATTTCATCTTTAAGGAGAGAACTTGGTCTTTGTAAATGTCCACCTTCTTGATCTCTCTCAAGTTTGGGTTGAGTGTTATGCATTGTCTAAGGGGGAGTTCTTTGCATCTCATAATTCTTTGCTTCCTTGAGTTACATTGTTCATATCTCTCTCACTTTCAATTCTATTCCCTTTTTACAATAAATTCTCCAACTCTTATTGTGTTGAAATTTCTTGGTATATCAAATGGTGATTTGGAGAAGGACAAGTTATGCCTGTCTGGACACTTTCACTATGCGAGAGTATATGTCTCCGCCAAGTACTAAGAAATTGATATGCAATTGTTGAGGGGAGTCTTTGTTGTCCAAGAAGAAAACTTTTCTGATTTCCAAAGTTTACATATCTTTATTTTGATGAAAAGTGATTGAAATCATCATCTCAGGGGGAGCTAGAAAATTCACTAGTCATGACTTTGCAAAATTCAAAACGTTTCTTGAATCTCATCAATTCCTTGCATGATGTCATCATTTAGAAGTCTAGAGTCTCAAAATGAACCCTTGAGTGATCTATTATATTTTTTACTAATCAACTTTCAACTATATCTCTCAACCCACAGAAATTCAGATCTCTTCCTAGACTAAACATCAACTTGTGTCTTGAATTTAAAACATTTCCTTGTTTGCAACTGATGAATGGATGTATTTGATTTCTATCTCACAAAATCTCCAAAATTTAAAAAAACCAACAGAGCAATGGCACTTGTGCTGAGAAACTGCACACCTTCACAATGAATGAAGTGCCATGTATGTCATGAGGCACTATTGCTAACTCTGTTCAAAGGGGGATCAAAATAAAAATAAATTCAAAACAAAAGCAAAATGTGCTATGTTTTTTATGATGACTGAGTAACTGGAAATATTGGCGTCTACAAAACGTATATTTTCATGTCAAAAGGCCATCATTTACCCCTTTGAGACTTGACAATGACTAAATCTTAAGTATCCAGGGACTATGGTGTGTAAAAAGCACTAGTACTTGAGTGAAAGAGATTTATATCATTTGATAGTTTGTTAAAAGAACAAAATGTGAACATTATTGGAGATGTGTCTAGAAAGAATCATCTTCATTCCTCATCCAGTTGTTCTTTGAGATTGTGTTTTATTTTCAACACAATTGTATTTAGTCTAGATGACATCTTTAATTCTTTTAAGTTGAGAAATATGGTAGTTTATAGTTGATTGTTAGATATATTATATCCCTCAATTTCTCATTTTGTTGATTCAAGTCTTGGAATGCTAATATCCTGTTGGAAATTGTTTGAAAACTTGAATTGTGATGAATTTTTGCAAAAATAACAAATGAATTTTTAAGCCTCTTAAAAATCCTTGAAATGATAATTCCCCTCATTGTTTATCATTCTAAAGATGTCCCAAAATTTCTCAATTTTTCCTCTCACAAAAATTCAAATTTTCTTCAAAGGCCAGGTCGACACCATCCTATCTCGTGTCGACACACTTCCTAGGTCAGGTCGACACTACCTTCTTCATGTGTCGACACTGCCCTCTTGCCAGAACCTTTTTTAAACCGTTCGGGTTCATGATAAGCCCTTTTTGTTCCTGCGGGGCAGTGCACCACTGCACCCCTTTTAGGCATCAGGTCGACCCGACGGCCCCATTCTCATCATTTCCGGCAAGAAATCTTCACCATTTCTCTCTAAATCACATCCTTCTTTCCATCACCTCTCCACTCTTCCATCCTCTACAAATTCCATTCCTTCCTTGCACCATGGTCAGGAAGTTGGGTCCCCGCCGTGGCGCAAGGTCCAGGGCCTCTTCAAGGCCGATTCCGGCAAACAGTGTCGTGCCCAATCCGAAAGAAGATCTAAGAGAAGGAATGATCCTGCGAGCAACCAGGATCCTCTTCAGCACCTCAAAGGGCAGCCAAGAGAGGTAGACCATCCTCTTCAAGCAGAGGTAGTAGTCCTCCAAACCCTAGACCAGAGATTCCGGGCGAATCTTCTGAAAACCCTGAGGAATCATCTTCCTCTTCTTCTGAGTCTTCTGAGTCTCAAGAGGATATTCCCTCAGAGTCAGTCAGTGCAGCCAAGTTAATTCTGAAGCCCCGAATTCTAGACCTATCAGACATTCAGCTAGCAGACTCTTTTCCAGAAATTCAAACCTATTTCTCCTTTCAATCTTGGTTACCTTTTATCTCTGAGTTTCAAGTCAGTTATCCAAGACTTGTTAGGGAATTCTATAAGAACCTCACATGCACAGATGAAGGGTATGAATCCAAAGTTAAGGGAATAGCCATTAATATGCCAACTGATAAAGCAGCCTCCATTTTCAAAGTGCCAGATGAAGGGGCAGATTATCATGAATTTGAATTTGATCTACATGAAGCCTATTCCATCTTGACAGGCCTTCCTGCAGATGCATCAGATCCCAAACAGACCTTTGTCACCAGGTTCAATGCAAACTCCTTTCCCCCTGTGTTAAGGGTCATCCACCACATATTGACCACCATAATTACCCCTCAAGGTGGTGGAAGGGATAGGTTAACAGACATCCAGAGGTTCATTATCTATTGCATGGTGAAAGACATCAAAATCAACCTCCATGTGATTCTCTATCAAATCATTCTGAAACAACAAGGAAAGACCTAAAGAGATCACTGCCTTATGCAGCACACTTGACCTCAGTATTCCAGCACTTTGGTGTGCCCTTGGAAAATGAGAAGTCACAGTCTATTCCCAAGTCCAACATCTATACCTTTAAGAATATTCAGAAGTTCATGGGATTTAGACTTGAGGACAATCAAGTAAGGAGAGGGCCAGTTGTGGTTGAGGCCCCTCAAGCTCAGGAGGATCAGCCTCAGGCTCAAGGGGACCAGCCCCAAGCACAAGAGGAACAGCCTCCAGCTGAAGGGGACCAGCCCCAAGGTCAAGAGGATCAGCCTCCTGTAAATGAGGATCAGCCTCAAGTCCCAACTGAAGGTGAAATCCCAGTTCATGCCCCTCTCTCACCTCAGTTTCAACCCTCCTTCATTCACTCTGAATCTCCACAACCCTCATTCCAACCATCCACATCCTCTGGTGGGCCTTCTGTTCCACCAGAGTTGTTCTCCTTCCTCAATGAAAAATTTGAAACCTTGAACTCCTCCATTCAAACCATGTCCACATCATTTGAGTTGAGGATTCAAAGACTGGAGAACACAGTATCTGCCAAGTTCATAGAACAGAAAGCTGCTTCAGACTATGCAGCTCAAAGGTTCAATAGATTGATTGGAACAATGGCAGATGCCTCACTACAGCTGAAGGAGCACCAGCAGAAGCTAGAGACAGTACTTCAGGGAATTTTGGCAAATTCCCAAAAAGATGTCTTCAACACTACTCAGACATTGCGTGAGATATCCAGCACAAGACTGTCATTTGCTCATTTTGTGGATGATTTGGAAAGCATGAGGAACTTCAATGAGCACATTGACAAGCAAATAACAGATTTGACCAAGAAATTCAAGATAATGCAAAGACCTGGTTGGTCAGCTGGTTCATCATCATCCTCACAACCCATTGCAGCTGATCTAGCCAGAATTCAAGCCACCTTGATAGAGAATTCAGATAGAATGGAACACTTTTTGCTCACAAAAATGACAACCATTCAAGATCAAATCAAGACTAGCTTGAATTTCATGGAGAAAAGACTATCTGACATAGAGACCATTCTTCTTCCCATTCCTCCTCCTCCTCCATCTTCTACTTAATGTAATTTCTCTTTTGATGATGTCAAAGGGGGAGAAGAAAGAAAGAAAAATGTTTGTAATCTCTTGGAATGATTGTAATGGTTCTCTAGTTGAATGAAATGAAATGTTTTGCTTGGCCTGAATGAAATCTTCATTGTGACTTCAATATGAATGAAAATCTTTATGTGAATGTGATTGTTTGAATACTTGTCAAGTTTCTTGACTTATGTGTACAAAAATTCTCATTTCAAGTAACATTGTGTTCCATAAATACATCATCAACTGTTACTGAAAAATATCAAAAGGTCTTTGACAAGTTTAAACAAAAAGAAAATAAAAATGTGAATAACAAAAATTGCTTAAAATCACACTTCATCAAAACCACATTGTAATATGGATTTATTGTTGCCATCATCAAAAAGGGGGAGATTGTTGGGTTGAGTGTATATTCATATCATTTCCCTCCTATTTTGATGATGACAAGAGGTGTTTTAAAAGCAATTTAAATGAAACATGTCAAAAACATCATACCTGAAGTTAATGTTCAAAAAGTATGTTTCAAATCACATTTATCATTTATGTTCATGATAAATCATTTAACTAATGATATATGTGTTTAAATTTTCAGGTACAAACACTTTTTGCAAAAGAAGTGTCGACACACCCCTCAATGGTGTCGACACAACACCTCAGTTTCAAAGGCAAAAAGTTGAAGAATTGCCTAGACTGTGTCGACACTAGTCCAGAAGCAGGTCGACACGAGTTGCAGATTCCAGGATTTACACTACTCAGGTCGACGCACTCTCAGGGCAGGTCGACACTGGATCCTGCTCCCAGAACAGCTATTTTCAGAACCAGGATAGCAGGTCGACACAATACCAAAGCAGGTCGACACTGGATCCTGCTCCCAGAACAGCTGTTTTCAGAACTAGGATAGCAGGTCGACACAATACCAAAGCAGGTCGACACTGGATCAATTCCCAGAACAGCATGTTTCAAGATTTGGGCAGTGTGTCGACACCACCACCAGGGCAGGTCGACACACTACGGAAAGTTTGCAACTTAAATTGGATGTTTGCCACGTGTCAGTCTAGGGCGATGGGGTATCAACCTAGAATCGTGTGCCCTTGTACCCAAAGGGTATCTTTGGAATCTTTTGGGTATAAAAGGTCCCTAATCGGCCCCCCATCACATCAGAAGAGACCCAACTAACTCTTAGAGCCTCCTGAAAGTTTCCTGGCGGCTACAAGAGGTCGTCTCCCTCCTCTGCTCTCCAAGTGCTTTCAGAAGACCAATTCTCACCAATCCAAGTGTGAGAATTGGAGTGTGATCCCTGCAGAAACCTCTGAAGCATCCCAAGGAAGCAGATCCAGTAGAAGCCTTCGTTGGAGAAGAACTCAAGGAAGATCCAACAATTCCAAAGTGCAGAGCATCGGTTTTGGACTTCAAGATTGCAAGCCTCTTCCCAATCCAAGCTTCTACAAGGGAGTACACTTGAAGAAGAAGTTATTTAATACAATTCATTGTACTTCTGTTCTTCTGAGATATCTTTTGAGATTATGCAAGTGCTTCTGCATAGCTCTCATTAGTGCTCTCATTTTCGACTAGATCTGTTGCTAGAAGGTCTATGTCTTGAGTTGGTGTCTAGCAAGTCTTATGTGAGCATTGTGCTCAAGTTGTGTGAGCATTGTGCTCAGGTTGTTGTGAGCCGTTGTGCTCAGTTTGAGTTGTCTAACTCAGGTTGTGTTGAGCAGTCTTGCTCAGTTGTTCTAGAGTAGTCTTGCTCTAGAAGTTGTGTGAGTTGTAAGCTCTCAAGTGTTGGAGTTGTCAAGCTCCAGTGGTGTGTTACCCAGTTGTTTTAGTGAATCCTCACGGGGTGTGAGGGGTGGATGTAGGAATCACTTGGGTGATTTCCGAACCACCTAAAAATCCTTGTGCATTTATCTAATTGTGGTTTGATCATTTCATCTGTTAGATGCTTGCATAGGATCGGTTAATATTCACTTAATCAATTTGTTTCACATCTATTTTACCAACTCACTCAAATCTCATCAGATCTGTGGTTTTTCACTGATAAAATTGCCTCTGATTCAAAGTGTTTTTAAATTGTATAAGCTTCCGCAAAAAGTGGCTTAGATCTATTCATCCCCCCCTTCTAGATCTTTTCCACACCTTCACTTCGATCCTTCAGCAAGCACCTCAGTGATCAAGAAATTAATAAAGCATGATCTGGTTGAAGGTCTACCTAGAATGAAAATCAAGAAATATGGAGTATGCTGAGCTTGTGAAAAAGGAAAATAGACCAAGACTTCATTTCAGTCCAAGACAATTGTTACAACTTCCAGGCCTTTAGAATTAATTCACATGGATTTGTTTGGACCTATGAGGACAGTTAGTCTTGGAGGAAAAATCTATGGCTATGTATTAGTTGATGACTACTCAAGGTACACTTGGGTATCTTTTCTAGAAGCAAAATCTGAAGCATTTCAAGCATTTCTGAAATTCAGTAAGATAGTTCAAAAAAATCAGAAATTTCATATTACAAGCATTAGATCTAATCATGGAGATGAATTCAAGAATGAAGAATTTATGGAATTCTGTGAAGAAAATAGAATTGAACACAATTTTTCAGCACCTAGAACACCTCAACAGAATGGATTAGCAGAAAGAAAGAATAGGACACTGCTGGATATGGCCAGAACAATGCTGAATGAGTATAATTTACCAAAATATTTCTGGACAGAAGCAGTTAATACAGCCTGCTACATTATCAACAGATGCATGATCAGACCTATTCTAAAGAAGACTCCTTATGAACTCTACAAAGGAAAGAAGCCCAACATCAGTCATCTCAGACCTTTTGGTTGTAAGTGTTTTATTTTAAATAATTGTAAGGACAATCTTGGAAAATTAGATGCTAAGAGTGATGAAGGTTTCATGTTAGGATATATTTCAAAACCTAGAGGTTATAAAGTGTTCAATAGAAGAACACTAACCATAGAACAATTTGTGCATGTCCTATTTGATGAAACTAACCCTTCTATCAAAAGGATAGAAGAAGAAGAAGAATGTGTTGATGATCTTTGTAGGGATTTAGAAAAGACCTCTCTTGAAGAAGAAGGTAAAGATGAAGAAATAGAAGATCCCCTATTAGAAGATCTTCAACAGCTAGAAGAACCACAAGAAGGGCTACCTAGAATATCACCGAGATCATCCAAGAGAAAATATTATAGGTGATCCTCAAGATAGAGTAAGAACAAGAGGTATGCAAATTCCTTGTGACTTTTCTGCTTTAGTTTCTCAAATAGAGCCTAAGACAATCAATGATGCTCTGGGAGATGAATCTTGGATCCTTGCTATGCAAAGGAACTTAATCAGTTCCAACGCAGTGAGGTTTGGACTCTTGTACCTAGACCTACTGACCATCCAGTTATTGGAACCAGATGGGTTTTCAGAAACAAGATGGATGAATCAGGGGTGATTACTAGAAACAAGGCCAGAAAACAAGGCCAGACTTATTGCTCAAGGATATTCCCAAGAGGAAGGCATAGATTTTGATGAAACCTATGCTCCAGTAGCTAGATTAGAGGCAATCAGAATTTTATTGGCATATGCTTGTTCTCTTAATATTAATTTATTTCAGATGGATGTTAAAAGTGCTTTTCTGAATGGTTTTATTAAAGAGGAAGTGTATGTTGAGCAACCACCTAGTTTTGAAGATGCTAAGTATCCCAATCATGTTTTCTGTTTAAAGAAAGCACTGTATGGTCTGAAACAAGATCCAAGAGCTTGGTATGAAAGATTAAGTGCTTATCTTATATCACATGATTTCATAATAGGTAAAGTAGATAGAACCTTATTTATAAAGAAATTTTCAGATGGAATCTTAATTGTACAAATTTATGTTGATGACATTATCTTTGGTTCTACTAATGAATCACTCTGCAAATTCTTTGAAAATTTAATGCAAAGTGAATTTGAAATGAGCATGATGGGTGAACTTAATTATTTTCTTGGATTGTAAATCAAGCAGATTAAGGAAGGTACTCATATTTGTCGAACCAAATATATTTCAGATTTACTTTCTAAGTATGGTTTTGACAAGTGTAAGCCTTTAGGAACACCCATGAGCTCAGACATTAAGTTAGATAGTGATCCTCTTGGTAAAAAGGTAGATCAAAAGCTCTATAGAGGAATGATACTGCTAGTAGACCAGATATAATGTTCAGTGTTTGTCTATGTGTAAGATTCCAAGCTGATCCAAAAGAATCACATGTTCATACAGTTAAAATAATTTTTAGATATCTTATAAACACCAGTAATTTAGGCCTATGGTATCCCAAATGCTCAGATTTCAAGTTAGTTGGTTATAGTGATGCTGACTATGCTGGATGCAAAATAGATAGAAAAAGCACCAGTGGTACTTGTCAAATTCTTGCAGGTTGTTTAATATCTTGGTCTTCCAGGAAGCAAAACTCTGTAGATTTATCCACCACAGAAGCTGAATACATTGCAGTTGGAAGTTGTTGTACTCAACTCTTATAGATCAAGCATCAATTGGAAGACTATGGTCATCAGCTCCAAGAAATTCCAATACTTTGTGACAACACAAGTGCAATAAATTTGACCAAGAATCCAATTCAGCACTCAAGAACCAAACATATTGAGGTTAGACATCACTTCATCAGGGACCATGTAAGTAATGGCAATATTTCTCTTGAATTTGTTTCTACAGAAAATCAACTTGCAGATATTTTTACAAAACCTCTTCCTGAGGATAGATTCACATTTATTAGAAGAGAAATAGGTATTTGCAATCCTGATTAAAATTACCAAATCAAAATTCTGCTTGAATTCTATGCTAAAATAGTGTTGTATGAATTGTCTGTGAAAAATCATCCTGAAAAATTTCTATGTCTCAGACATTCGACTCATGCATCCGACTCATGCATTCGACTCATGTATTATTGTTACATTCGATTGATGAAGTAAACAACGCATTCGACTGATGCAGTCGAATACATAATTCGACTCTCTAAGAAATAGTGAAAAGGTGCTTAATATTTAAAATTATGTAACTGACACCTCATTAAGACACGTCCCTTCATGACTTAACGGTCAAATCACTTAACTCCGATCGTTCATCCTGAAATCTAGGGTCAGTTACTTTTCTCTTTCCATATAAGCAAACCCCTTCTCCCTTTTTGAAGACACCCTTTCGAAATCTGTCCTCTTCTGCTCTTCGCGCCTTCACTGTTCTCCGGCGAAGGACTCCCAGGAACCATCAGGAACCTCATCTCTTCGGAAGAAAGGTAGGTTCCTTCATCTCTCCAGTGTATTTCTCTATCTCCTTTGATGATTCCCTAAGCCTTTTTTGTTCCTATCTTCTAGATGGCTTCATCTAGGGTTCCAGAGTCTGTCCAGTTGACCCCTGATCAACTCCAACGCCTGGCCAAGATACCAATCTGTCCTGGAAAGGCTGTTGAGTTTTCCCATCTGAGTGAAAACCTTTCATGGGTAGAAGAGACCTTGAATGCTATGGGATGAACCAAGCTCTATCAGATTTCCGAGCCCTTTGTAGCAAATACAATTAGATCATTCTATGCCTCTCTACAAGTTTCATCCGGAAATACTATCGTAGGATATGTCAAAGGTACAAAGATCACCATTTCAGAAGAGTTGTTGGTTGAGATGTTGGATTGTCCAAGTTCTGGACACAGGCTTAGTGAGTTCATTCCCTTAGAAAAGCAGAAACTGGGGATTATTGGCAGTCTGGGGACTATCAGCAAGAGGGGACTTCAAGTAAATGAGTTGTTTGCTGAAAAGAGATTAATCCACTCAGTGATCACCAACATTGTGACCCCTAGAGCAGGAACTCACTCCTCCATTACTACAAGAGATGGAAATCTTTTATTTTGGGCAGTTCAAAGGCACCAAGTAAATTTGCCAGTAGTAATTTTAGAGAAAATGATTTGCTTCCAAGGACCTGCAGGAATCCCTTCCCTATGGATCTCTGCTCACTCTCATTTTCAAAAGATTCTCAGTAGATCTATCTGGAGAGTTGTTTGTTGGAACCAAAGAGAAAATTGGAATTTTCACATTAAGAAGAAGTCATTATTCCTTAGTTGGTAAGAAGCAAAACTTATGGTTCAAGGACTCTGTGCCAGAGTGTGAGCATGAAAGTTTTCCTAATGAACCTCTTGTTTCTCTACTCACACAAGAAGTTCCAGCATCAGAAGAAAGATTAGAAGCCCCTGCAGTTCAAATCAGATCTGAAACCTCAGTTTAGATCCCTGAGCAAGAAGATCAATCCAATGCTTTCTCCTCCCTTCCAGTGCAAGATGCTCCTGAAGTCAATATCAGTGAAGTTCTAAGAGATCTTCGAGGCAAAGGAGTAGCATCTGAAGATGTTCCAGCTTTCACCCCCTTAGAGCAGATCTTTGAAGAAAGAGAGCCTCACTTCTCTCCTTCTCAGTTTGAGACCCGGCCAAGGTCTCAAGGGGAGAGCAGCAATACTCTTAATACTCTTTTGGATTTAGTAAGAAGTCAGCATGAGAACCTTTCTGTTCTCCAAATGCAAGTAGAATTGATTGATGTCAAGTTTGACAGCTTGTCTGATGAGGTCAAGCAAATGAGAGACCAATTGCTTCAGTTAGTGTGCCAACAAGGCACTTCTAGGCCATCAGGGCTTGCTTCCTCACAGCAGCAAGAAGAAGAAATCCCTGCTCAAGAACAAGAACAACAAGTAGATCCTCAAGCACCTGCACCTGAAGATCCAGTTATTAAGCAACCAGTTGAAATTGAAAAAGAATCTGAAAGTCAGCTGAGCAGCAGCCTTTGATGGATGAATCCCAACAGAAAGATGAGCAGCCTGCTAAGCAGCAGCCAGATCTAGACCAAGACGCCCAGTTAGCAGTAGTAGCTTATCAGTCTCAATATGTGCAGAAGCAAGAGCCAATACTTGAGATGCAGCCAGAAGAAGTGGCAGCAGTTGTTGAAGGATCCGAGCATGAAGGTCAGAAACCCAAGGCAAAGAGAACCCTTGAGTCCTCTCAGAACCTCCAAACCTTCAAAAGGAAAGTAAGGAGAAGAGTAGTCAAAAAGGGTAACCCTGTCTTCCCTCTTCCTCCTTCCAGGCCTAATCCTCCACCTGCTCCACCTGTTAACCCTCTTCTTGAGCCCACTCCAGTTGCACCTCAAACCTCTGCACCCTCAACATCAACTCCTGCACAGCCGTCACACTCCACTTCTCCGGATCCTCCTCCTGCAACTATTTCCATAGATCCATTTTATCACAATGTCCAGTTCTCTATCTATCCTATGAAACATCAAGCCAAACCTCTTAAGGAGATCACTCTAAATCTCTCCACTCAACCCCCACACTACTTTTCTTCTCTTCCCACTGCTTCCAAAACTGACTCCAAGAAAACCCTTCTTCATCTAGTTGAGATACTTCCTAGTATCCAGCTTTCAGCTTCCAGTGGACCTAAATTAGGAGATAAACCCTCCTTATTCCTTCCACCATTTTGGTATGCTTTTGTTTATCACTCTGAACAAAACATGAACATGTTCAAAGAATATCTTTCCATTAGAGCATTTCTTGAAGTCCATGGGATGCCCGGGTTCACTTTTGAACATTGGCTTCTTGTTTTGCCGAAAACCTCACAAGTTTCCATTCCAGATCTTCAACTTATTTCTCAGAAGAGTCACTGCCTCACACCCAAAGAATTTATTGATCTCTATCCAGGAGAGGCAGTCAAATTTCAAGAAACCCAATCTGGGAACCATTTCTTGACTGTAGAGCACCATCTTTCTTTAAGGTTCCATGCTCTCTTTGTAACCCATCTCAAGGCATCTCAGGCCAAGTACACAGAAATGAGGTCTTTCAATTTTGAAAGATTCAAATTGGGTTTGCCTGATGTATCTAAGGGGCAATATGAAAATTTGTTAAGAGGTCAAAGGGAAATTGTCCCTTCTATGTCAGTGGCATTGCCCTCCGGACTCCTTCCTTCCCTCATAGGTGCAGTCTCCTACAGAGGAACCTTTTCTGAAGCTGTATTCAATAGATTCATCAGAATTGCCACTAGATTCAGAATCAAGTACAAGTCCAAGTTGAGCTTCCAAAGGTTTATATTTCTTCAACTGTCCAAGAACTCTCATCACCTTCTTGACATTCAGTTGAGCTTTGCTGAATCTGAGAGATTCTCTCCTGAGCAATGGGCCACAACTTATCCCTCCTACAACTCTCAGTGTCAGCAGATGAAACTCTCCCCTTATTAATTTCACTCTAAGAGTCTCATGGATTTGAAAAAGCACATAGGTCATAGATGGGCACAGAGATATCTCATTTACTATCAAGCCAAAGATGCAGTTGTGTCAAATGGTCTTTACTAGAATATCACTCTCCATGAGTTTCTCCATCTGGCTACAACTAAAAAGTTTCTTTCCCTCAAGATAAGAATAGACAGTGACAAGTATTACAATAAAGTTGGATGGTACCGGAGGTGCCACATCAAATCTGTTAAGAAATTACCCTCCACCAATCCAACTTACAATGTTGATTCTTGCTTGTTTGACAATTCTTTTTCCAAGAATGAGATGAAGCTCTGGGAGCCCATCCAACCTTTTTTTAGCTATGATCCCTCAATCCATGTATCTACCTCGTTCAGTTAGGTCCTGAACTTTGTATTTGAATGAAGTATATCTCTTCATGCCTTTGCATTATCTTGTGTTTTGCTATCCTTTATGTTAATGCCACAAAGGGGGAGAAAATGCATAGTAAAAGCTTATTGGAGAAAAGGTATAGAAGAAGTTTATTTACTAACCTATTTAAAGAATTTTGTCATTAACAAAAAGGGGGAGAATTGTTGAGCAATTACCCCTAAGAAATTTAGAGATTTTTTTAATATTTATTAACAATGTTTTTGTTATGACAAATCTTTAAATATATATGTTTTTTAAAGTAGATATACCAAAAATTCTATACAGATAAAATACATGAACACTTAAAGTTTCTAAGGCCACAGACTACTTCTATAGCCTACTGAATCCGACTGATGCCTTTGACTGCAAAATCCGACTCCTTCAGAAACTCAGTCAAAAGTCTTGAAAATCTTCTAAGTCCACAACTTTGCATAACATTCGACTCATACAGCCGAATGTTTCCCTACTCTGTATTCGACTCATACAGTCGAATGTTTCTTTACTCATTATTCGACTAACTCATACAACCGAATTCCTTAGAAATCACTACACAGTATTCGACTGCTGTAGTCGAATTACTTTTGTTCTTTTCCTGAAGTCGAATCACTTGAGCTTTTCTTTACTAAAGTCGAATTATCTGTTCTTGTACATTCGACTTCACTGTCAGTTTTGTACTTGTACTTTCTCATTGTCAGTTTTGTATGTCTTGAAATATAAAAGACTATCAAATTTATTTCGATTCTTAAGTATCCTAGACATAATTTCCTTGTAAGATGTTTATTGTATAAATATCTTACTGAATCGTTAGAATTTTTTTTTTCTTCTGACAGGACATGACACATTATATTTAAAATATTCATCATGTGCAAAATCTTGTCTTAAATGCTTTCTCTTTCTGAGCTCTATAAGTCTTGATGTCCTTGCTTCAGTTTATTAGACTCATAAGACACAAAGCATTTATGAATATCTCAGGTGCATGACATCTGACTGTCTCACCTACCACTGACAGACCCATGCTTCACCTTTTTAGCATAATCTGTCTGTCTGCTTTTCTTTTCTAAAAAGTTTGTGGGATACTAGATTCCATACTTTCTCTTGTACTAAAACTGACCCACCTACCACAAAGGTATGGAGATACATTTCTCTTTGTCTTGTCCTTGTAACAGGCATTAATTGGAGCATATGTTTAGCATGCCTTTCTCTCAGAACAGCTTTACAAGAGCTTATCTTCTAGCTGTGGGCAACTGCTCCTCTTCTGAAGACCTTGGGAAGATGCAAGTTTCAAGATCTCCTGGACAAAGTCTTCAAGATCCAAAGGATCCCAGAAACTCTCCTCAAACGGCTAAATTGCAAACAGTCACCAAGCTTCAACGGCTATCTTCTTCAAACGGCTATATTTTGAAGATTATAAAAGAAGCTCAATAGAGAGAATATAGACACAACTAGATACACATAAGTGATACAAGCCAACTCTCCTGAAAAGCTTCATTCAAAGCTCTCTCTCTCTCTCAAGCCTTGCTGCTAGCAACAGTCGGAGAGCTCCACTTCAGGAAATTCTCTTCTGAAGTTCTGTGTTGGGTGGGAATTGTAATTGTCATATTTTCTTCAAGTCCACCCTTGTTGCTTCAGATAGGATTTAGCTTCATTTCTTGATCTTTTAATCCTACTGAAGTCAGTGTGTGTTTGTGCTCAAATTTGAGGCAAACACACAAGTGTTTTAATTCTTCTTCCTTTGTAATCTCTGCAGAAGGTAGTTCTGCATTGCCCCTCCTGTGAAGGGAAGGCCTTGTGAAAGGCAGTATGGTAGAATTCGAAATTGAAGTCTGTGGCGCAACCAGAATTGAAATGTAAAGAGAGCATATCAGAAATTCAGGTGTTTTCTTCCAGTATTAAATGATTGAGCAAGATAAATTAGGAAGTAAATAAAGTTAGAATTGAGTCCCGTTGGAATTAGAGTAATAGTGGAAATGGAAAGTAATTGGAAGCAGTACCGAGGGCAGAATTTGTGGGATACTTTGCGAATTGTAATCAGAATGGCGCAGCGGAAGCAAAGAAGATGTAATATTCCCAGGTTATCCAAAATCTGCTTGATTGAAAGAAAAGTCTAAGATTTTTGCACTGTTGGGTAAGAGGCAAGAAATTTAAAGATGGTTATGAGTTTTGTTGAAAAGGCTGGCAGCTGAGAATATGAATAGAGGGGGAAAAAAAGCAGAGTAGCAGTTGGCAGTGATAGATAGATAATGGAATGGCATTAAGAAATCTGAGAATTTAGTTTAGTATGGCAGAGCACCTAAGGGTGGCAGTGTAAAGTAAGAGTTTTTGAAACAAGAGAAGCGGCACAGAAAGAGATGTTGCAAACATAACCAAGAAAAGTGTGGAAGCAGGTTGAATCCAAAGGGATAAAGCGCCAACGGCAAGGTAGAGTCACCTACAGTTGAAAGGTACAGAAAGAGCAGACCACAGCAATCGGGCATAGCAGCTATGAAAGGGATTAAAGAGAAAAGAAAAGCAGAACGAGCACGGAAATGAGCAGATTGAAATGGTTTGAAAGGCAAGTGCAGAGAAAGTGTATCATACATGTTCTGTATATGGCTTTATTTCTTTTTAGGTGTTAGTCTGGTTTGTCGTGGTTTCGTCCTAAATGTCGAGGATGACATTTCTTTTTAGGTGTTAGTAATGTGATGACACGATCTTTTCGGATTTGGGTTTACCAGTTTTGGAGTAGTACCCATGATCAAGAGGTGGTCATCAGGCCTTAGTCGAGGTTTCTGTGCGTGGCATAGGCATTTTGGGCCAGACATTCTAGCCCGAATGGCCTGCTGGTTCACTGTTTGTGAACGCGTCGGAGTCAGACGACGCGATTTAAACGCGTCGGTTGCTCCCGATGCGATTTAGAGAACCGACTCTGAGACGCGTGGCACGCGGTTTCTGATTGGCGTCAAACAGGGTGGAGGCATTTAAAAGAGTTAAACGCGGTGTCTATACACGACGTGATTTTGAATAGAGTGTTAAGTGCTTCGTTTCACCCAGACAGAGCAGAAGGGGCTCTATCCAGGCGAAGGAGTGATGCTATGGAGGATTCTCCGGCAATTCCGATTCCTGGAGGCTCGTGCGGCGCAGGAACCATGCGAGGATGGCATCCCGGAGCGTGGGCATGCCAGGGACGAGGAGATTTTGGCGTTCTTCGGTTTCTTCGAACCGGTAGGGAGACTTCCTACTCTTTTTATGGTGTTTTGGAAGGATTCAAATGGGATTTAAGGGGTGGTGCATGTGTGGGTGGTTTGGCCATCTGGAGTTTACTTCATTTACAGTTTTAGTGTGGTTTGCGTGCAATTCTTATGTTGGTTCTCCCGTGGAGAAGGTGGGTTCAGCCTGTGAGCTGAACTCATAGTTGCGTGTGAAACGCGACGGGGTGAGCCGACGCGTTCATGGCATGAACGCGTCGCTCTGCATCGATGCGCTTCGTTTTTGTCTGTTGCACTGTGGCGGTTGCTTGAACGCGCTCGTTTGACCCGACGCATTCTTATTGAACGCGTCTGTGTGGTCTGACATGATTAGATGTTGATCGTGGTGTTGACCGATTTGGTTTGAAAGCGTCGTACCGGGACGTCGTGACTTGGTCGCGACACTGGGCCCTATCGCGTTAAGGTTTGGAATGGCATTCGGACAGGTTGACGCGATTTGAGAGGCGTCGCCTTTTAACTTTTGAGGTTGGTTTGTGGTGGCTGGGCAGTGAGGTTCTAGTGTGGACCTAGCCCTGGTTAGCTGATATGATTAAGAGTGGTTTATGCTGAACAATTGTTAGTAAAGCATGTGTAAGGTTAAGAGTTAATGCATGATTGAATAGTTATTTATATGATTCATATTAAGAAATGTTATCATGTTTAGCTAAGTGTTTAATATGCTATAGTGGATTGGTATTGCCATGGAGGTCATGAGATGACCAATGATAGGTAAGGTTATTACGTGTTATAGTGGTTCATGTAAGTATCGGTGTAGGTTGGCTTGAGGGTCACATGGTGACCGGTGCTAATGTAATCCTAACACTCGTATACCGTAGTTCATAAATAAAGGATTTTATAAGTATGTATATCGTGGTTTGTGTGTTTGTCGAGTCTGGTGGTCCGACGCCTATTCCGGAATACCTCTTCAGTCGGGTACCCTAGGTTCCTAGGAGAGCCAAGCACGTGTGTTGTGCTCGGGGCGTGTCCCGATATGGTGTGTACCTCTGAGGTCTGAGTTGTCTTCCTGGACACCCTTACTCCCGTGTTTGAGTTGTACGTCCAGCTGAGGGAAAGACGACTGTGGGCAGTGACTTGTGTTTATGGGTGTGCAGTCGCTTTGTAGCGCGCTCGTGGTTGGGGGACGGACACTAGTAGACGTACTGGTCCCCAACTAGTCCTGTGTTTCCAGTGCCTCACTTTAGGGAGCTTGGGCCGGAGTTCCTAAAGGTGCCAGGCTTAGACCTGCAACCGTATGGTCTGCAGGTGTGGTGTTGGTTAGGCTTCACTGTTCTTTGGTTTTGTGCTTGTGGAGCAGCAGTTGGACCTTCCGTCCGTGACTGCGAGATTGAGAGGTGGTTCTTGTGTTTTGTTGTCCGAGTTGGATACTAGTGTCATGAACCAGTAGTCCGTTCCCGTGTGGTGGCATTGTTCCTTTCCAACTCGTGCTTTGCCACCGGTTGTGGCTTGTGTGTAGTGACTTGCTAGTTGAGGTTTTACTCGTTGAGGTGTGCCCTGGTGCTGGCACAGGGGTGGTTGTGATTTCGTGGTGGTACCTCGTGGTAGTAGGTACATGTACCCTTCGGCCTCTTCAGGTGTTGAGGTGGACTTGTGTTCCGTGGAGGTCAAGTGGTGTGACCTTCCACACGTGGTGTTTTACCCTTCTTTGGGTAAGCTTGTGATTATGGTTTTAGTGTATGGGGGTTGGCTTACTAATGCCTGTCCTGTTACCCTTCTTGGGTAGGTTGCCTGTGAAGCTAGTAGCCTAGGCAGTGGGTTGCCTGCAAGGCTGATAGCTTAGGCGACCAGTTGTTGTAATAGTTTACCTGTGAGACTGGTAGCCTAGACAGTGGTCTGCTGATGAGGCTTGTAGTTGAGGTGTCCCAATGGTTGGGCGGACTAGTGGTGCCGAGCTAGTCCTGTTGTTTCCCTTACTTTTCAATGATTGAATTAACTAGTAGGCTTATAGTTAATTGTTGTTAATTATGCTTTGTGTGAGCATGTTGTGGTTTGGCTGCCAGTGATGCCAGTGAGACCCTTTGGGGTTGAGGTCTCTGTAGTGTTTAGTTGTTGTTTTGGGAGGTCCCTACTGAGCTAGTGACGTGTTGTGGCTCACTCCCTTACAGCTATTTTCAGGGGTTAGCCGGTTCTGTGCGGCTCGAGGAGACGTTGTAACAGACTTGTACCACCAGCAGTAGAGTTAGTCGTGTTGTGTGAGCTTGTGCTCCCTCGGGGTATGCTCCAGATAGTTGTACTCTTTAATTGAACATGCAATAATGTATTAGGACAGTTGTACATTGTTATATACAGATATGAGCACATGTACTTTCTTGTGTCTTATACTGTTGTTGTTGTCTTTTTATATTCTTACTGGACACTTGTGCGGGTTATCCCTTGCGAGACTTCAGTCCGATCGCCGAAGGCGGACTTGGATATGGAGCCTTATTGGGTATAAATATCCAGGGCCGTTACACAGTAGCTGTCGACAGCCACCTTATAGCTATCGACATCCACCAGTCTGTGATGTTAACCAGAACCATTACTTTCCCAATCCAAGGTGACACACTTTTGTATTGTCCAAACAAGTTGTTCTCCTCATTTTCTTGGATTCTAAATATTATACCACTGAGATGAATCAGTTAGTCATCATCTTCATCCAGCTATGGATTATTCTTTGACATTTTCAAGTATGAATGTTTCCTATATGACTACATCTTTATGTAATCTTTGACTCTTAAAACCCTGTGACAAGTAAGATTTTGAGTACCTGTACACCTTGCCTGTATGTTAGCAGAAATAAAATGTGATGACAACTTTGAGTATTTGAACTCAATTGAAATAAATGTCTGTGCAAATGGGGATGATTCAGTTCTGGGAGGAGCACCCGAATTCGTTTATTGGTCGTACGGAACGATAATAGATCTACTGGATGTTGGCATTGCATCATACTTGCTTGATTGGTCATCATCTTATTCTGTCTTGAGTTGATCATGTACTTGAATCGGAATGTGATTACTATCCTGATTTCTTTTATGTACAAATTTAATTCAGTACTCTTTTTCTACAATTGTTATCTATTGATATGAGTATACAATCATCCTTGATATTTAGCACTGCTATCAGTCAAGTCTCTTACCTAACTTCTTAGTTTTCATAATATTTTTGATAAGGATGATGAATCTTAATGGGCATAATTGCTCATTAAATTTTACTTTTTCATGTGAACAGAAAGAGCATAACTCTTAATGGGGGGGGGTGTGATGGACGTTCAATTTCTGGAACCTATAGATTACTTTTTTAGTATTGTAGTTAGAAGATGGAAATATTATTAAATTTATTTTTCTCACTCCTCCTGTGGACTATAATGAGGAGTGTTATGTATATAAAATTTTCGTTGTAATGGTGACCGATGTTTATATAATTTAAAATTTATTTTTTAAATCTAGTTTATTATTATTTTTTGATAAATAAATATTTATTAAGACGTCGAATCGTCCGACATTATAAACCTTGATTGTACTAAGTATTTATAAGTATTATGGCATTAGATTCCGAAGCGGGGCTTTAGAAAATTCCGAAGAAAACCCCCTCCAATCCCACGGGCGTCCGGGGGGAGAGAGGAGTTGCTGTTAACATCCATGGCCACGCTCGTCTCTCTTCTGCTGTAAGTACCAGCCCCCGTCCGATCGCGCAGCCTCTTCTGCCTGCCTGGCTTCCTCTCTCGCCATGGCGTCCGCATCCCTCTTAACGAGAACATTCGCCGGGCTCCGGCTCGTCCGATCTGGAGGCTTGGCCCCCGCGGCGTACTCGACGGGCGGTGCCCTCTTCAAGGTCAGCTGGAGCCTTTCGTTTTCCTCCCTCGCCCCGATACATCGTGTGTGCCATACGTTTCTGAGTATTCGTCTCATCCATCTCACGACCCGTCTGTGTTCGGCGCCCTTGGATTGACATGTCCCTATTGCGTCAAAGGCTTGGTGGTTTTTTTTTTTTTCCTGGTGTTTGATGCTGGCGTAAGTTTGGTGCGGTAGAAGGCCTCTGTTACTTGCTCTCTCCGTTTCCACCGTTCCCGCCGCAGGTTTGAATGGCAGTGATTTGGGAACTGGGTGTTCCTGTGTTTGCCATTTGTCTCGCTTGGAAGTTCTCACTTCCTTTTTTCCGTCTATTGTTTGATCGTTAATGCCTTAAATGCATCTGTCTTCTAAGGCTGCCTTCTATCGTTTGGGTTTTGCATGGTTCATTTTTTTCCCACTTATTTGTGGGATTTTCCATTTTTTTTTGTGTGGACAAGTTGGTTTCACTGGCAGTTGTACTCCCATCCACGTGCTGATATTTTCCCCTTGACATTATCTGATTGAAATTTGTATGCTTCCAGAGGCCGTGCAGCAAAGCTCCCACTTTGTCTCCCCTGGTTCGTTCTAAGTTCCAGTTCGTTCGCAATGCTGTGACGGCTTCTTCTAGCGGAATGGAGACTTCTGTGGCGCAGCAAGCTACAACCAGTGAACCAGTTGTTTCTGTAGACTGGCTGCATGCCAATCTTAGGGAACCCGACCTCAAGGTACGCCCTTTTCCTTTCCATAGACGGTCCATTGGCTTTTCAGACGATTTACTTCTTTGACTTCAAGTTCTTTTGTCTATACACTTTTGCTTATCATGACGTCATCTAGAGGAGATGGCCTTGTGCTTTTAGGCAATGAAGCAAAGCGAGACGAGTCAAGAATGCCACACCTCACATCGTGTTCGCGGCACTCACCTAGGCACTTGTTTTTGTTATCTGTGTCAAAAGCTTGTACTTTCTCAGTTGTATGGTTTTGCTTTTTCTTGCTCTCAATTGTTCCAAAATGCTCACTGCCTCTTTTAATACCGTGTAGTGTCCTTTTCCTGTTACACAGTTACACGATACCACATTTTCTTATGCTTGATGATTCCTAAGTTTAGATTTGGTTCCTTTCTTGTATGCTATTTATTCTTTTATTTTTTTGTTCCTATTTTCAGGTATTAGATGCATCTTGGTACATGCCAGATGAGCAACGGAATCCACTTCAAGAGTACCAAGTATCTGACTTGTCTTCCGAACTTTATTTTGTTTGCATATTCAAGCCTTGCTTTACATTTTTTTTTATCTTTGTGTTTTTGTTTCATCTTTCATTATTTATTAAATTCTTGCCTACATTGTGCAGTATATGATGCCTTTAAATTTGATACTTCTGCATGACTGCGTGTGGTTATTATAATAGGTTATATATATATCATCTCACCCAAAGGTATAAGAAAATTGTTACTTGCTATTGCGAATTTATGACTCTGGCCAGGCCATCTTTGTGTAATATGAGTCCACGTCAGTTCCCCTGTGATATGTATTATGTAACATGTAATGCCACTGTTCCATCCTCAATTGGGTCATTAGGCTAATCTGTCATGTGGACCATGACAAACTTAGGCTCCACTATTTCAAATTGTTTGTATCTTTCAGCCTCAATAGCCCAATTGTTTGTTACTAAAAGAATCTGCTTTGTGCGGGATGCTGCAGTCATGAGAGCTGTTTGATAATTGAAGAGTAGGAGGTGCAAGTGACAAAGTCATCCTAATCTACTGCCATTTTGTTTCACTGATAAGTGCAAATACAACCCTGCTACATGCATAATTTTAAAAAAGCAAATGTAATATGACTGCATAAGCGTGGTGCAGAGTTCTCTTCCATTATGCATGATAAACTGCAGTATGACAGAGATAAGTAACTCGAAGACAAAGATTGTTTATCGGCTAATTGGGACTTCTGACTGGTTTACACTATCTCTAAAATTACAGGAAACAACCTGAAGCATTCATCAAGAGTTATATTACAATGTTTATATTTAATTAGTTGTTCATAACCCCAATCATCATCTCGCTATGGACTTAATTCTCCTTTACTTTTGGATTTGATTTTATACAGGTGGCTCACATTCCTGGTGCTCTATTCTTTGACGTAGATGGAATATCAGATAAGAAGACTAACGTAAGATGATTTATCACACATTTTTTTTAGTCCTTTCTTAGCTATTGAGCCTATTGTTGCAGTTGTTATGAGGACTGGACTTAAACCAACAACATATTCTTTTGAACAGTAGATGGCTTGCAATCCTTAGATACTGCAAAGCCTTCATATAAGAGATTCCTGGAATATTATTAACTTTTCTCAATAAATTCTTGGAGGATTATCCATTTATTACAAAACCCAATGCTATCATTTGTCGAGATTTGGTGAATGTCTCTCTCCTGCAATAAAAAATTTCTGGCAGGGTAACTGAAATGGTGTCCTATTATGAATCAGATACTCAGATTTTCTAGTGGATTTTGGATTTTGGTGCTTTTACTATCACACCATGGGAAAATAGAAAAGAAAAGACCTTTGGTTTATGTTGTGCTGGAAATAGGTCAGAATTGAGGAAGTTCCCTGGCTAAATTTCCTTAGTGTAGGCCAGTTAGATGTATAAATTCCCTGTTACATATGTTTCGGATGGAAATCCCTTATGGGTTTCTGGATGTTTTCCTATATAAAAAGTGGAATTTATAAGTGATATAATGAAATAACTGACCGTTGGTCACTTGGTTGCCCCCCTTCTTGTTTGTTACTTTGTTTTCTTATTTGGGGTTTTGTCTGAAGAGGAGTCACTAGTTTTTTCAATGTTGTGTTGCTTCTTTGCTGTTCATTTTTTATTCATATCTCATTTTATCCTTATATCTGAATCAAAGTGCAAATCTTGTTCGAGAATACTTTTTTCTCGCAAGGTAATTTCCTGATGCCTTGAGGTGAATTGGATTGTGACATTTGCATCTTGACCTCAAATGAGTCAGTCTTCTTCCTCTTTGAGTCATTTGCCTCTTAGTAGGCTGCTCTGAGAATTGCATCGCCATAATAATTTATTCATGCTGTGGGAAAGAATGGACTAATAAAAAATGGCTGCAACATAAACTTATGATCATAAATGCATGTTTTTTCCCATATATTTGATCTTTATGGCACATTTCATGTAAAACTAGGTATATTTATTATCTTCAACTAGTGTCATGTCTATATCTGTCTTCCACGGAAAATGTGGACATTCACACCATGATTATGGCTTTTGGTGTAAGCTTGGAAATCTTGGTTGCTTGCTCTCCATTTTATCAAATGCTTTTGTCATCACTTCTTGTAAATGTGACCAAATTACTGTAAATAATGTGAATCAGTTGCCACATATGTTGCCATCGGAGGGAGCTTTTGCTGCTGCTGTTTCTGCTCTTGGAATCCATAACAAGGATGGAATAGTAGTATATGATGGCAAGGGAATTTTTAGTGCAGCTCGTGTTTGGTGGTAAGACCATTTGCATATGTAACTGTTCATCAGTTTTAAGTATGGTGAAACAGATAGTTCCATCAGCACTTAAAGTGATCATGTAAATTTCTGCTTTGGGTGGGGTGGTGGTGGTAAACTCCCTTGTGCTCATTGCCATTTGACTTTTTCTTGTCATATGGGGGTTACCATGCATTCTAGAGAGATGTTGAAATTGTCATTAAGAACCATAACATGTTCTTAGGCATTGTTTGCAAATAAGCACTCGACACTGACAACATAACATCCGCATTTTAAGCAATAGGGATTGAAAGCACCAAACGTGTCTGAAGCACTTCCAAATGAAAAAGATTTGCCTTGGCTTTCGATCTTTTGAAAATCTGCATTCAAGAGAGAGATAGACACAACTCTCTCTCTCCTGATTACACCCAAAAGCTGCAAATGGGCTGCTCTTCTTGGGTGAGAACAGTTTTTTCTTATAAAATTATACTTTTATTCAACGTTATTTTTTCTTCCCTCTTAAAGCCTGGTGGGTGAATTTGTTCTTCCTTGTCCATCCTTGCCCAGTTTTGTGCCGAGGGTGTTTATGTCAAAGAGCACTCTTAAAGGATTTGAAATATAAAACACCCACGATGAGATTCCCACAACTAATTTTGGGGTGCAATCTGCACTGCTTGACAAAGGTCTCAGATTTTGTTTTAGAGAACTCACTTTTTCCTACAGCAGTTCTGAATGCTGCCTTAGCAGATTCTAATGTTTTATTTCTGTGAGACATTTCAATACCCGTCCCACTCCACTCCATCCACCAAACTGCCCCCCCACAGGTATGTCAAGAAGGTTGAAGTATGATTGCCTCTCTGTTCTATTAAGTTTCAATATTTGACCTGTATCTCTTTGTTATTGTTTTTCATGATACAACATATGGCAGAAGGTTAATAAAATTTTATAACCATCTTGTAACCAAAATACAACGTCTATAAATTGCTGATAATTTCTGGTCAGACATATTGGATAATTAAGCTTGTTTGGCATGTCGTTCTTGACTAATTGAATAATTTAGGCTCATGAAATCAACATTCATACATTTACCTGAAAGACACTGTTTGTATACTGAAACTGAGTGTTGCCCCCCATCTGAATGGTCAATATGGTGTCCTTGTTTATTTACTTATTCCTTTAAGTTGAATTTGGCAAAAGAGGAGACTAATTCAGTGTCCCTGTCTCCCCCCTGGGACTTATATTTTCCCCTTCTTAAAAGTAATTTTCTGTGTCCTTCATCCCAATCTCATGCTGGCTTTTTAGTTGCTTACATTATTGAGCACTAGATCTTTTCCCTCCTTTCCGAGGGCTGGGTGGTGTAGCTTCTGAATCAAGGTCCATTCTAGGTTGCGTATCAGCTGTTGATATGCCTCTCTGCTTTTGTTCCACGGTGAAAAATGAAGTGCAACTTGATAAGTTAGTCATACAGTTTATTCAGTGCCTTCTGCCATTTTATTGATGCCAAGTATTTCTTTTGTTGAGAAGGATGTTCCAAGCATTTGGACACAATAAAGTGTGGGTATTGGATGGAGGCTTGCCACGTTGGCGTGCTTCGGGATATGATGTTGAATCTAGCGCATCTGGAGATTCAATTCTTAAGGCCAGTGCTGCTAGTGAAGCAATAGAGAAGGTTTATCAAGGTTTACAAGTAAGTTGGAAGTTTCACAGCTTGTTTCTTTCCATTCAATGTTATTGATGGATTTTTCGTAGGTTCCTGTATTCTGAGTGGCATAGCACATGAAACGATACTGGAATGGATACAAAATTTGAAAACCAATGTAAATAATCGACAGAAGATAGACCTTGCAATGAATCAACTGCCCTGGTGTTTGGATATGAAGACTGATTGTGACATAAATAAATGATTCCTTTTGTGTCCAAACTAAATAACTGTTTACGGCAATATTGCTTAGATATTACTGTTTTTGCAGGTTGGTCCGACAACATTCCAAGCAAAATTACAACCTCATTTAGTTTGGACGCTTGAACAGGTAGGGCTCATATCCGTTCACTTTGCTTGACATTTGCACAATATTGTTGCTTCATTTTTTTCTTCATGTGGATGGCTGGGATTGGCCCCGACCAAGAATGATGGTTCTGACTTAGCTTATATGTATAAGAAAGAAATAAGGGAAATAAGGAAGAGTAAGAGGAAACAAGGTAAAAAAGGGGGAAGTGCAAGAAGGGATGGCAGCAGTGACCAGGAAGTACAGCATTGATGCTGACCATCTTCTGGCAGTTGTGATTATCAATGGCAACTAAGATTGCAACTCAGCCAGGTTGATACACATTGTACACCTTGACTGTGGCTATCAGTTGGATGAGAGTGGAAGAGCTTTGGGCCTACGAGGGTTGAGGTCCTTGTGACTGTAGACCTGTGAACGAAGGGAAATGGGCTTCCACGTTTGATGATCCTGCTTGACTGAGGCCCTTGAGGGTCAGAGATTACATCAAGGGTCTGATTTATCATCCAACAGTTAACCTGCATGTGCCTGTGATTTATCATCCCACAGTTAAGCTGCATGTGCTTGGGTTGGGATGCCAGCCACTCAACCAACCCAAGGTTGGTTAAGCAGCCTCCACTTCTCATCCAACATAACCCAACCATGAGTCAGGTTTTATCCCCCTTACCATACTGGAAAACATGCATTCATTGTCTTAGGTTCTTATGTTCTGTAAGGTGAGAAGTCTTTGACACAGGTGAAACTTCTGATATTGGAGTTAGGTTTGGGGTGACAGTGCAGTTGCAATAACAACCGTAAGCTTTTCAAAAAGGTATCTGCTTCTTTCTACTTGTGGCAGCTGGCAGCAACATGGAATTCATGGTCTTCTAGCTCTTCAGGTAGGTTTGCTCTGATTGACATCTCAGGCTCTGGTTTTGGAGCTTGAGCTCGACTGTTTGGATTGATGGGGCATCTTGGATAGGGTTTTAGAGAAATACTTTGTGCATGCCAATGCACTGCCGTGGGCCGTGCATGTGCTGGCCAATGGTAGCACTGGGCTTGCATGCCTGGCATGCAAAGGTATTTCTCTTAGTTCTATTTTTTGTTTCCAAAAGATGGTGTTATTGCTACTGCCCATCATGAGAACAAGGTGTAGTCACTGGTTCACCTCCAGAAAGCCGATTATCTGACTCTCTGTATACTCTTTGGATGGAGAGTTCCTTCCACAGCTTGGCTTCACCTTACCTGGAGTAATTCCTTTGTTCTTTGAGCTGATTCTCACATTTAGGTTACTCTTTTGTCTTTTGAATTCAAGTGTTGATTGGTTTTTAAGTAAAAAAGCATCCAACTCCAATATTATGTTATAAAAGGGTCATTTGATAAGAAACTGCATTTGAAAATGGATAGTCAAGTGAAAAAAGTTCACTAGAAGGCACAGGAGCTACTTCTGGTCTGACAGATGGTGTGGGGATTTGACACTAGATCATCTCTTCCCCGATTTATTTACCATTTCTTCTGCCCTGATGGCCACTGTTGCTGATTGTTATGAGGAATCTCAAGCTGGGGGGGATTTGGGTGCCAAGTTTTAGAACGAATCCCTCCATGGAGGAGACTACACATCTTCAGGAAATGTTCGACTTATTAACCCAGTTCAGGTTGACAGCAAACATGGCGGACCGGTGGACTTGGAGATGGGAGAAATCTGGATGTTTTTCAGTCAAATACGCTTATCTCATGCTTATTGATGGGGGTTTGAGGCATGAAGGGAAGGATCAGATCTGGGGCACCAGGAGCCCCCTCAAGGTCAAGATTTTCTTATGGAGGGTTTCACATGGTAGGTTGCCAACCTGTGATAAGTTATCCAGGGTGTTCCTTAATATTCCAACTTTATGCTGTCTTTGTGGGGTTGAGGAGGAGAGCTTGGACCATCTTCTAACAGCCTGCTCATACACTAAAATGATTTGAGATGAAATTGGGCACTGTATTCAGACTGTCATCCCATCTTTTACTGGTGCGAAGGAGTTAGTATTGGGCTGGAACAGGAATTTTCATTTGAAGGCTGATGGGGTGGTGTGGTGGATCATTTTGCACGCCACTATTTGGGCCATATGGATTGAAAGAAACAACAGAATTTTCAGGAGAGAATCTAGGACTGAAGAAACTGTGATACAAGGGATTAAGAGTAATGTTTTGGCTTGGGCTAAATTATTAGGTCACTTTGAGAGTCCTCATTCTCCTCTCCTTTTGTTCATGGGGAGGTGAGGTTGTTTATTTTGGGTTGTTTGAACTGGAGAGAGGGCTTTTTTTTGGAGGTCTTTTTGTTGCTTTGCCTCTACTCTTGTACATTCTTCTTATTTCAATATACTTTGTGATACCATCCCCATTTCAAAAAAAAAAAAAATAGAAGGCAGAAGGTTGTGAAGGTGACCTTACTATCCACACATCCAGTTGGATGAATGGAGGACTGACCAAATTCCTGGGTTTTGGCAGGTCTTGGAGTGCCCATCAAGGGTGCCAGCACATTGGGTGTATCCCCCCATGCTTGCAGCCTAATAGCAAAAACTTGTCCCCTCTAATATGAAAAAGGGAAAAAAAATCACCACAGAAAATGTGCGAATTCACATCTCATATGTAATGTATAGGACAACAGCTTCAAGTGGACATTTTTTTTATGATAGAAGAAGTTCCCAAGGTGGCTTTGTTTTTTGTTGACTTTGAATAAACCTTGAAGATGGACAACTTATGATGATGGGTCCTGTCCATCTAGGTTATGAGGGAGTTAACCTCTTCTTTGTAATCTTGTACTTGGAAAGCAGTTCAGTATTATTTTATATGGCCAAAAAAAATACAGTTCTCACTAAGCTAATTGACATATCAAAAAGCAAAAGAGCACTCTCACCAGCTCGGATATGGTTCAATGCTCAAAGCTGAGGTTGTGTCTAGCCTGGATTGGTGCAAGTATGTTGTTAGGATTTTGATGACCACAGCTTATTCTTCCACCCTCACAGAAGCTTCATATTGATGAATACGAAGATAGGTCTCTTCATTTCAAGGGCATCAAGCCTAGCAAGAGCCTGGAGGATTCTCTGTGTGCCTTAAGTTGGTCCATCTTTTCTACTAACCTAGGTCTTTGATTACCTATGAATTTCACTGAGAGGAGAGTAGTCCATATAAGGCTGCACCAAGCATCAGTCCAGGGGATGAACCTTTGGCAACTTTGTGTCTGACCATGATATTAAGTGATTTAGCAGATGTGGCCTATACTCTAGCTTGGAGTGCAGCACTTTGGCTTGTCTTGAATCCCTTATTTGATGCTAGCTGGTATTCCCTATTGCAAGATTCAGGTGAGTTGTACCTGAGGATCCCAGCCATGTACTGCACATGCACAACAATATTTCTCTGATCCTGATTCAATCTTTGGTTAAACTTCACGTTTGTTGTGGAAAACTTCCAGATGATATCAATCTTTGGTTAAACTTAATCTCTATGGGGTACAAGTTCTAGAGGATAACTCATTTAAAAAAAAAAAGCTTCTGGAGGATCACTTTGAGTCCTCTGCTCATGGAGCTTCCATATTAGCCTGTCCTGATTGTGGGTGTACAAGTTGGCAAATGATTGTGTTATTTGCTATTCTTTTGCCATCCGATAAAACACATTGAGTAATTGGTGTGAAGTTGGTGTTTTTCATATTGCGTTTCCAGTAAGCATGAATATTTAATTTTTAGAGCTCGTCATCTTTATAAACATCTGATTTTGGCATAATATTTACTAGGAAACCTAGCAAGCTTAAGGCAATTTCCATGACCTAAATTTACTCAATTTAGTTCAGCTCCATCTTAGATTGTTCTCATTATAGGAAAAATTCCCTATGCGCCTATTGTTTGCCTGGAGTGAGTTTTTTATTTCTTCACTTTGTCACCCATGTACCCAACCATGTTTATGATTGTGCTTGGACATTGTATGTGTTTATTCGGTCATGGACATACTTGAACATCACCTTGTTTTGAATTAATTTATTATCTTATTTTCTGATTCTCTTGGGTACAATGCATTTGTGCTCGATGTTCATGAGTTATTGTAATCTTTGGATATCTATATTAGATATCTTTTAACTCTTCGTTTATTGCATATTCCAGGTCCAAGAAAATATTGATGATAAAAAATATCAGCATATAGATGCACGATCAAAGGCCAGGTCTGTAAAGAATAAGCAATGAAGGATTGCAAAAATCTTCTTGGCATACTTGCTTAGGTTTTTTTAATTTTTACTATATCTTGATTATTTAGCCTGAATCCAACAAACTTACCTTTTGGTAATTTTCATAACTAACTTTTAGTCACTGAAAAGGACCTGCTTCTATGGAAAGTTAAGTGTCTTCTGATCAATGTTAGGTGGACAAGTTACAAGGATTAAAATTAATTACAAAAGGTTACACAGATTAAAAACTAAAAAGCTGATTGGCCTGTTATGCATGTTGTCTATGCTTTTACTGGCTCAAATGGCCGCATCACTATAGTGGACTTGTTTTGATAGCTGCTACTGTGTACATTGTCTAGCAGTGCTCTAAAATATCCTTACCCAGTATAAGTTTTGTAAAAAGATTCAGTTTGTAACAATCGGATCTTTGGAAGAGGTTCGATGAGGAAGCTGTTTTTGCTCATGTTTGTCTTAAAGTTAAGGAATGTGCTGCTATTATTTGTAATGTGGATTCATCCACTTCTTTCGCTTTTTGGTTTATTGGGAGTTAGTTTGATCCACACGACCTCAGTGTGGCATTCCATTGTACAGGTGTTGGGGAGTTGTCTTTTGGTGAATTTTGCCTATACTTGTATATTCCGTTTTCATTAATATACTAGTAGTACTATCCACTTGCAGAAAAAAAAGCTTCAGTTTCTAGAATCCTTTACGCAGGTGGGTGATTCAAACCAGTCCATAGCTTTGCTAATGATCATGCCACATGGCTTTTCCAGTTTGGTTGATCATGCAGTTTTGCTCTCCAGCCTTCTAAGATGAAGAAAGACTTTTCCCTGTGAAATGTTTCAAAGGAAATCTTGCAGCTAGATTAGATTCTCTCTCTCTCTCTCTCACGTGAAGATAGTTCATCTGATTTTCAGGTTTGATGGTGCGACTCCAGAACCCCGTAAAGGGATAAGGGGTGGCCATGTCCCTGGAAGTAAATGCATTCCTTTTGCACAGGTAATTATGACAAGTATGAACAATTATATTTAAGGTGATATAGTTGGTTAAATGCTTTAGTTTACCCTCGGGCATAGACATTCCATTATTTTCTGCTAGTTTAAGTCCTCCTGTAAGGTGAATTGGGAAGTGGAGTGGAGACCGGAGAATGGATGGATGATGTGGAAGAAGACGTTCTTGTTTGTTTTTGGACAATGGGAGCATAGAGCTCCATTCATTCAACAATCACAAGTGCGTAGAGCCTTACATAGAGATAAAACAGAAATAACACAGGAACTACTGAAAGGACGGCAATAAAGTAAGCCCCCAAAAGAGAAAGCAATCCTGCCAATCCCCAAGCAACATAACAACAGAAGTTAGCAAGGAGAAACACCATACTAACAACCACAACAACTAGACAATCCACATCAGTGATAAGTGCATCTCCAAAGTAGGAACCAAGATCAAACAGATCCAACAGATGCTTGAGTGAAACCAAGTGGGAGCCGAGATAAGAGTCTGCTGTTGGGGAGAAAGACTGCCAACCACTTGAGAAGTAAACAACGGGAGGTAGCTCGGAAGACGCATATGTCGAACAGATGGGCGGATGATCCACAGAACACAAGCTCAACCTGCGAACCCATAACCCCAGATATGGGGACTCCAGAGGCTTAAAGGGTGGTCTTCTTGTGTGCTTTTTCGTTACATTCAAAGCATTTTATTCTGTTTTATTTATTTCATTTCATTTGGCAGATGTTGGATGAATTTCAGACACTGTTGCCGGAAAGTGAGCTTCAGAAGAAATTTGAGGATGAAGGTAATTGAAATTCCGTATTTATTCTGTGTCATTGCTGGACTTGTTCTCTCTGTACTAATTTTTCTCCCTTTCTTCATGTGATTCACATCTGCCCTTTCATTATAACTGCAGTTTGACTCCTGTAATCATCCCCGTACTCTCTAACTTGAACATTGAACTTAACCTTTTTTATGTGCTTGTAAAATCATAAATATGTTAATGAAAACTTAATGCTTTCCTACTTATTTTCGAGTGGCATCGACTCTCAAAAACAAAATTTTAGGATTTTACAATGTGTTATAGTTGTGCCCTTGGTATTCATTTTCTTCACCCCTTGACACCATACTGACAAAGTCTGAGGTGAATCCTTAATGTTACAGGGATCTCTCTTGACCGCCCTGTTGTTGCCTCTTGTGGGACTGGAGTGACTGCTTGCATACTTGCATTGGTAAGATTGTTGATTACGCTGACTTAAGTTGAGCCTCACCCAAACACAGGAGTTGGAACAAATGATACATCTCATCTTCTTTTATTAGGGCCTCTATCGCCTTGGAAAGTCGGACGTTGCTGTTTATGATGGATCTTGGACAGAATGGGGTTCAAAACCTGATACTCCTGTTGCCACATCCTGAGCCGAGAGAGTCTTGTCGGGCATTTAAATTTGTTCTTTTATATCACGGATGAATAACATAGAGACCTTTGCAGCAACTCTTCCTTTTTCAGGTTTTTTTATCCTTCTGTTTGGGAAAGGTCGTCTCTAGCAGCATCGCATCCAGATCGGGAACGCTTAATTCTTGTATATGTGAAGGCACCCAAAAGAAAGTGTTTATCATTTCAATTATGCTCCCCGTCACGTGTTTCGATTTTGATGTGACTGAAGTAAGTATTTGGGGCTGTCCGGTTCTGATCCTGGGGCCCACGAATACTAATTTCTGAGCCCACTAAATCACACGGGGCGGGTTTCCTCGTTATCAAAAAAAAAAAAAAAAGTAAGTATTTGGGCCGGTGAATCAAATCTTCCCTTATATCCATGGATACAAACGCTAAATTGTCTAGTAAAGCGAAAGGTTCTGTTTAGCCAGGCTATTTGATAATCGTGCAGGCGGGTACTGGCGTCCAGTTGTACTGCCTGGGACCCAAATCCAGCGACGTCACATGGTGTCCTTGCCACATCCGACTACAGAATGTGGCATAGAGGTGGCGCCGTGCGGCGGAGTCTGGCAACTAACTAGTGGCAGTGGGCGTGGGTGGTTGGGTGTGGTGCCTCTATGCAGGGTTTGCCGAATCGGCTCGATTCGGTTGAATTGGAGCATGTCAAGGAAGAGTCGATCTCTGATATATCAGACTCGGCTGATTCATTTGAGAACTGAACAAATCAAATAGATTGAGCGAATTGACCCGATTTGGTCTCGATATATGGGTCTAATTCTGTAGCAACTCTAAATTTTAATAAATGAATTTATATTAAAAAATGTGAATAATTGAAACTTATTAAGCAAAATAAGTTATGGTAATTTGTATATGACTGAACGGGCCACAAAAATGAAGCCCAAAGTTGGATGTGAGATAATTAAGTTTAATTTCGTGACTAAATTATTAATAAGTTAAAAAGGGACGAGATAATCACTATTTTGATTTATAATTATCTTTAAAATAGTTCTAACTCTATTTTAATTCTTTGGTCACGGATCTAGAGTCTATCTCTGGTCAAATGGAAGGATAAATGTTAAGAAAAAGTGAGATAATTATGGAAAATTTGAAGTTAGAGATGAGGAAAGAGTTTTAAATGTTTTGGAGACTTATAGCATACAATTACTCTTCTATTTCGTCTCTAGTTGACTCTATTGAAACTTTAGAGTTTGGAGGACGAAGAGGAGGAACTTTTGGACGTGGAGATCGTGGAGAAGGAGGTTAGGAACAAGGAAATTTTAAAGTTCTTTCACTTTTCTTGCCCTAGGATTCAAAGCATTCAAAGGTAGGCAATCTCTCAAACAAATTAATTTAACTTTGACCCTAGATAGTCCATGATCCCATCTTCAAAAGTCTCATGTTTTCCCCAATTCTTATTATGTCGTTTAGGAGTATTTTATGTTCAAAGTTCTGTCAAGAACGTGTACCCACTTGACTTGTTCTTTTTAAATTTATGTCCATACTTGATCTCGCGTCTTGAAACTTTTACCGTACATGCTATTTGATGTCAGGAATCTAATGATTCTATTTTATCTAATTTTTATCAAATAATCTTTTCCAATTAAATCATTTTTCATCAATGTGTCTGATTTTTTGTTCATCGTGAAGTAACCTGATTATAACATGTCCATACCATGTTAACTATATAATTACTCTTTATTGTTGATACATATACAAGTCTAGTTTTGTTTAAAAGTGGTTTCATGATTTTTCATCGAGTATACGAGTTTATATGAATTTTATAAGATCTATGTGTCAAGTTTTTGGAGGACTGGACCGCAACCCAAAGTGATCCAATGCACTTTTTGGGCTCGGCCAGGATCTTTGAGAACACGACGGTCCAACTGGTCGCGACTCCAGTGCCCATCGCGTTCTGAACGTGATGGCTCGACACGTCGCATTTTCCCTGTACTGTACCGACCGCCCTGAACGCGACAGACCCAGACGTCGCGTTCTTGGACCGATTGCTCTGGTCGCAACTGGTCATCCTGTTGCATTCCAACACATCAATCGATTGGCCTAACCCAGTTCATGTGAACGCGACAGACCTACCCGTCGTGATTTGAATGTAACAGGTACACCCGTCGTGTTTTGACTGTGTTTTCAGAAACCCTAATATTTAATTAAAGCTTGCAAATCCATGTTCCTTAATCATGTTTAACTCTCATAAAGCTCTATTATGAACAGTAACGACATGTTAATATATTTTTCATTATATACATATGATTTTTAATATTAAAAGATGCGTGCAAAATGCTCATATGCTATCATTGATTTTCTCTCACATGCACACATCAAATGTGAATTTTTGCCATGAGACCTTACTGAAATTACTCAATAATATATCTAGTAATTAAGTGCAATTATTCATGTACATTTCCCCTATTATTTTAAATGGACTTGTCTTCGTTTTATTCGTCGATTTGATACCGTTATCGCGTCCCTTTGCTTCGAGCACTCAAGGCTAGACGGACAAACGTTTCTATACACACTTAATCTTGGCTTGGACAACCTCTCTGTTGGGAATACTTTTGATTAGACTAGGAACTCCTTATCGAGGCCTCCATAAGACTGCTTGGTTTTGGGCGGACGTCCATTGTCGACGAGCAGGTTGTACCATCAATACCTATTTTACCCTTAGGGATCAGCATGATCTAACGGCCTTAGATTCTCTCTCTTACCATGAGATCATGCCAGACCTCTGGCATGTGTTCGTAGAACGACTATTGGGCAGTTAGTGACTTCCACCAGACTGCCGACACACGATAGTGTGTGTTGTGCAACTGTTACTATCGCTTGTTTATCGTTGTTTTACGAATATGACCCTCGTTCTCATCTACTATCTCTATCGTCTCATTTATTCACATTCTCTCTATACTCTCATCTATGCTTGATACTCTATTTGGCCATCTATTGATTGTCTAAGATAATAACATGATCAATGTAACACCCCAGAAATTCGATAATTGAAAAATTAGAAATAAATCGAAAACGATGAAATCAATATTTGTGAGATAGCAAAAATGCACGTGTCATTATCATACATACAAAAACCCATTAGAAAAATTTCATAAAAACCATAGTTCAACTCTAAATAATGCTCCCTAATGACCCATGAAGAAATTCGTGCAAATGAAAATCGGATGGTCCAAGTTTAAGGCGTTTTGCGACTGAGTGTCGTAATCAAGGAATAAGTCAGGAAATCATTATCACATATACTTAGATGAGTTAGAAAATTAAATAAAAATCATAGATGGACTTCAAATAATATCCTCTAATGATCCATAAAGGAATTTGGGTCAATAAAAGTCACTTGAGGTATATTTAAGAGTTAGTGTGATTTATTATCGTAATTAGGAAATAAGTTGGACAACCCATTATCAGGTGTATAAAATGAGATCATAAATTAAATGAGAAATTTATGGTGGACTCCAAACAATATGTGGGGATAGCCCATAAAAGGAATCAGATCAATGGACAACGTATGACCCATGAACAAATTCAAGTATGAAATTAGTAAATAAATAACTTCCGTATTATCGGAATGATAGAACTTACGTACCACTATCGTACGTGAGAAAACACATCGGAAAATTCCGTAAAAATTATAAATCAACCCCAAATATTATCTATAAGTGTTCCACAAAGAAATTCGTGCAACGAAAAATCCGATTGGCCGAGTGTACGTCACACGTGACAAATTACCCGAGTTTCGAAACTAAGTCAGAAAATTGTTAACGCGAAAAAATAACCCGACCATAAATTAAATAAACATGCTGGAGAGACTCACAACATTATGTATCAATAACCCATTAACAAGATTGGGCCAATGGAGTACTTTTGGCCCAAGGATAAAAATCTGGGACAAGAAAATACCCAAAAATTTGTGTATGTAATTATGCAATAATTAGAGAGGGCAATATAGGGTTAAAAGATGGGTGATTAGTCATGTAAGGTAAGCCAAAACCGAACCCAACTCTAAGAGGTGGTTTCCTAAACCTTTGCTACCTCCTTTGGGTGAGAGAATCCCAGATTTCTTGGAAACTAGGAAACAAAATTCACAGCCATTTCCTAGTCTCGTTATGACTTGTTGGTACACCCTAAATCTATAAGAACTCATCCTTAAACTCTTGGGAAGGTTTAGAAACAAGTTAGGGTCGTGAGCGGCAAGTTTGGAGCGCTGGGGAAGTGGAGAACGGCTGGGGAAAATCGTGGTCTTCCTCAACCTCGCTCTGCATCAACCCAAAAATCTGCATAGAGTTCTTAGCATTCAAAGGTAGGTGTTTTCGGGCCAAGATTAAATAAAACCAACACCATCATGTATATTTTCAAGTTTAGGATCATTTGCACTTGGTTTGACTCAATTTCATGGAGTATACATGGCATATTCGTAGTTTTCCCTAAGTCGCGTACAGTTAGGATTTTTCCCGTTCTTCTTATTTTGCATGTGATTTTATACCGAATTAGCCCAAATTCCCTTCATGAAAGTTCTTCTACTTGTAGTCACGATCATCTTTTATGTTGGACGTTTTATCCAAAACTCTTTTGTTAGAGAGTTATAAGTGTGGTAAGGGAGTCGCTGCATGATACTGCGATTTCGGGCTGCACTTAGCTTATGTTCTTCACATGTTTTAAGAAGATTCTAGACCGAATTTGATCAAACCCTCAACATCAAAGTTCTTCTACTGGTTGTCCTCGTCATCTTTTGTGTTGAACATTTTATCTAAATGTCATTCGTTAGAGAGTTATAAGAGGGGAAAGTGAATCACTGCATAAGACATGTTTTCTGATTACACTTGACTTATATGTTTTTTGTCTGGGAGGGCCACTAGTGTCGACACTACTTGATCTAGTGTCGACACACTATCCCAAAACAGCCCAAAAAGTGTTCTGGGAAGGTCTCTAGTGTCGACACTACATGATCTAGTGTCGACACACTGTCCCAGATTGACCCAGAAAGTTTCTGGGAGCTGATCTAGTGTCGACACTACCTGATCTAGTGTCGACACACTGTCCCATATTGTCCAGAAGGTTTTCTGGTAGCTGTCTCTAGTGTCGACGCTACTTGATCTAGTGTCGACACTACTTGACCAGTTTTGCATTATTTTGTCTTGTGTTTGAAGCATTGTGTCGACACTAGTAAGGGGTGTGTCGACACTACCCTCACAAAAAATTGCATATTTTGGGTCTGATCATTTCATGATGTCTACTAGCATGTGCATGATGTTATATAGTATGCATGGACCTAAAATAAATCAACCCATTGAAAAATAGTAATGATATGAATACGATTCTAATGTGTAATTGTGATTGATCTTATGTCCATTGGGTTATCTTGTGATCTTACTTATTGTCAATTGATAAGATAAGAATATGATATGAATGTGGGGATGAATACATGTTAGTATGGACTTGTTAGTGGTGTTAATGTCATGATTTGCATATGAGTTTCAATAGTTACATGCTTTCCGGTGTTCAATTAATTATTTGTCAATTGCATACATGCTAGGAAAAATCCGTGACTCGTCACTTACACATTTGTACGACTAGGCACACCCTCTTTGGGGAAAATTGAGAGCACATGTTCTGCATATGATCTGTCTCTAGAAACATCCTCATGTCAAGACATTAATGAATTATGAAATATAAGATACGTCGTATCCTGCCTTTTGTTCTCTTGAGCTATTTGTCATATCTTGACTCTATGAATGATCATGTTCCTTTTACTATGAGCTTGTCATTGAAACTCTGTGGCCATAATATGAATCTGTTTGTTCGGCACAACGTGGGACTTCGGTCCAAATTTGACCAATTAATGCATGTGCAATAGGGGCCCTGTCTGGTCCTGGGGAGGAGCGCCCCAACGTACTTATTAACCGCGGGAGTATGGACTCTTGGTGTTTGGCATAGCACAACAAACACGCAAGATTGTGAAAATGTGCATTTGTTTGATATGATAAGTTTGATCTGATATGATATGATAAGATTTGATATGATACGTCTGATCATGTGAACGCATGATATCTATTTGAATATGGCCAATCTCATTCGATACGATTCTACTCTTGAAATATCTGTCCATTGTATATGCAATTCGATATTTGATTTGATCTGTCATCCGTTCTATTCCTCTGTTCAACTTGTTAGAAAAGTATGCATTGTCATCATATTCATGTGCATATCTGCCTATTTAAAATGCTAATCATGTATATTAGTGCCCGCACAATATTGAGATGTAAATCCTATTGAGCTAGTTCGCTCACCCCTATCATCATGCCCTTTTCAGATAGTGATGAGGAACCAGAGGAGTCGGATGGGGCAGGGCAAGAGTGATGAGCACCCGTCATATGAATAGTTGACAGTTTAGAAATAGACATATGAGTAGTCGATGTATTAGAGAAACATTTTCATTTGAATAATGAACTCTTTACAGTGAGTTCTTTCTATGTAAGGTTGTAACTAGATGTATGGAATGGAATAAAGTATATATTTTTGATGACCATATTATAGTCTCGAATGTGTTCTTCTGTTTAATTATGACTCTACGTTATGTAACTATGATACGTTTATTTGTATCGTTCACGTCCCCCCCGGTATTTATTCCGCTGCTAAATATCGGGGCGTGACAATCAATCTCAGACAACATTATAAGTGCCCGATCTAGTCCTGGAAGGTGCGCCCAAAAAGTGCTAGTGCCCATGAGAGTTTTTAATGATCAAGGTGTATGACATAACATCCAAGTACTCTACTATGAAGATTAATCTATGACAATCAATACAAGTACTATGTTCTCGCGGTTGAAAGAAGATCAACCAACGTGCTATCGTGACTAGTGCACTTTTGTGCAACCATACATGCTATCTCGTTATATGGCCAATCCTTTATCGTGCTAGTTGTGCTATTTTCTTGTGAAAAGTACTATCGTTCTCTTGCTATCATGTGACATTACTCTCGTAACATAACTTGGTTGTTCTCTCTAGTTACCATGTTTTATAAGATATTAATCACTTAAAGCATGCCTATTTCATGAGATATTAAGTCCTACTGGGCAATTATCGATCATCAAGCTCTATTTGTTATATGTGTTTCATGTGAGTCTGATGGGGACTACCACACGCACGCGGATGGGGATGAGCAAGAGTAAGAGTGATCAGTCGTACCGTCAACCAATCGTCTTAGTTGATAGTTAGATAGTTAGTGCGTTGTTTTTATTTGAATAAAGTACTCTAGACCCATAGTTATGACTCTGAATTAGTGAATGTAATAGAATTAGTAGAATTATCAATAAAGGTGGTTCATTTGGCATTATTCTACTATGTGTAATGGTTTGATGTCTATTTTTCGCTCTATATTATTTATTTAATTGTTTATCACTTCGATATTCCGCGTCAGGGAATTACAAATTCAATCGACACCCTCACCTTTTAGTGTCGTTGAAACCCTATGAAATGGGGTAGTGTTGTGTCATCCCGATTAGTTGGGTTTTACGCCAAAAGCCCTTTCTTCCTTGTCGTTTCCCCCATTTCCCTCGAGAAATTCTTGGATTTCTACTCCAAGACTTAGGTAACATTTGGGAGTGTAAAGTGGAGCGATTTCAAGATAAAAATCACTGACAAATTCAAACTCCTTTCCAAATAACAGCAGTCTGCCTAAACTTTCGTGAAAAGCGCTTTCAACGCCGAAGAAAGAGACAGAGAGAAAAACAAATATCTCTCTATCTCTTTAAAAGCGGCCTCCAGGCTGCTTTTCGGGGTAGCAATGCGATTTTGAAGGTGAAATGTCCAATAAACTCTGAATCTCGTGCCTTCCCAAAGAAGGTGAAGGGTAATGCAGTAAAAGACCCCAAAACTTCTTTTTAATTGTGTTGCTCCCAAATGAAAAATTCAACTTTTAAAAACCCATCATCACAATCTACTATTGTGTCAGAAAATATTAGGAATCAGATTGTAGAAAATTCTGCTTTTAGGACTTTTGTCCCAAACGTTGCCTTAAGTGGGGGTTGTCATCCTGATTCGTAGGCTTTCACGTCAGAAGCTCTTCCCTCCCTTTCATTTCCCCCATTTCCCTCGAGAAATCCTAGGGTCTCCACTCCAAGATTTAAGTGGGGGCTTTCTACGTGGATTATAAGGTGTTTGGAGGCAAGATATCTTTGTTCTTACTCTTGTTCTTCACCCATTGACAGGAATATACCATCTTTCATTCATTTTTTTTTATTTTTTTGGTGATAGATAAATGGTGGTGGGAAATAATGTTGCAAGGGATTAGTGCTCACTTGCAACTATTTTCTTCTTATATCTACATTTGTTTCATATGGATTTGGAGTTTTTTTCTTCCAAATTTCAATTTAAAAAAATAAAAATAAAAAAGTAAACTATGGGCACTTGGTAGCAATGTGATGTACAAGTTCTAATATGATGTTAAAAATTAATTCCATGCAATTCTAATGTAAAATTTTTTGGTTGATTAATAATAAAAACAATATAAAAATAGAATAAACATTTGAAATTGAAAATCTCCACATAGATGTGTTAATGAAGTTGTAAGTTGTCAATATGATTTTTTTTTTTAACATGATTGAACACTTCTTTTTGGTTCTGAAATTCGGCTTCATTTAAATGTTAATGATGTATGAATAATCTAATCCCTATTTTTCCTTACAAGTGACTCTGAAGAAGGCCATAGTGAGGACATTAGATGGCAGCATGACATTATGATGGGAAGTAGGCACAATTACAATTGCAACTATTGTGGACATATGAGTATGAGAGGTGGTGTCTCATGTCTGAATAAGCATCTTACACAAGGCACGTATCATGATGTGTAGGGCTGCAAGATGGTGCCATCTAAAATGAAGCGATTTACGATGGGCCAAAACTGCAAGGAAGAACACTACAAGAAAAAGCGCATATAGAGATCGATTTAGAGACCGAAATTTTCGGTCCCTATTCGGTCCCAAAATAGGGACCGAATAGAGACTGAAAATTTCAGTCCCAAATATAGGGACCGAATTATTTTGGTCCCTATTCGGTCCCTAAATTTGATTAAATTCGTCACCCTTCGATCCCTAAATAGTGATGGAATAGTAAATCAGTCTCTATTTTACAGACCGAATGATGACTGATTTTATTTCAGTCACAAATCTCTCAATAACGTGAGAAAGATTGTGACCGATTTTGTGACGTCTCAATTAATACCATGTATAGCCGGTAGCATATTTGCGGCAGAAAATCATTTAAAGATTTATATTGTTTCATGTCGGCACTATTTCTGCACTATGTACTGATAAGGTGTCACTGGATTTTGGTAAAATTTATTCGAAATTGTAACACCCGGCCCCCTTGGGCCCTTGGCCCCATCCTCTGGGTCGCGGCAGGGCGACTGTCGCGACGTGGTTCTGATCATGAGCAATGTCTGGTTCTGCTTCATATTGCGACAGGGGGTATGTCGCCTCTTGAATGCGACATACCCTATGTCGCCTTCTGGTTTGATGGTTGCGACAGGGGTGTATCGCCTTTTTGAATGCGACATACCCTATGTCGCCTTCCCATCGCGTCGCCCCAGACGCAGTCTGACAGACGTGACAGGCGTCCTTTGTGTCAGTACGCTCTGGCGGTGTCGGGTGAACGCGACAAGATGGCTGTCGCCTTCACTTTTTCGAATTCCGAGATTTGACCGTTGTCAGTGGCATTGCGACATACCCTATGTCGCCTTCTGGTTCCCAATGCGACACAAGGTTGTCGCCTTCTCAGGATCCGGGCTTAAAGCCCGGCGCCCGAGCTCTTCCCCCTCTCTCGCATTTTTCCTTTCCCCCTCTTTCCCTCTCGCCCTCTCGGAGTTCCGGCGGTGTTGGGGGTCCTCCCCTGTTGAGGCGGCCGTGCTGAGGAGGGTGTCGCTCCGTTCGTGCAGGGGTCGCGTTCGTGCCGTGCGTGCGAGGAGGAGATGTTTCTACCTACGAGAAGGCCCCAACGGGTTCGTTCTTCTCATGGAGGTAGGGACGCCCGATCTTCTCGCCCTAAGCATGCTCCCCTCCCCTTCGTGACGTAGTTTTTCTTGTGGTTTGGGGTTGGGAGTGTGAGAACTCCATACTCGTGTGAGTGAGGTTTCCTCCGAGCGTAGAATCCATGTTCTTGGGGTATTCGAGGGTGTTTGTATGTTTAATGGCTTTCTAGCACGATAAGCATGCTCCCCCTCCCCCGTGTGTAGTGTTTTCCCCCGTTTCGGGGAGGTTCCTGGAAGAAGAATGCCCGGAACCCCCGACTGGCTTGAAGGCGACACACCCTGTGTCGCCACCTGTCTGGTAAGGCGACGCCCCTGTGTCGCCTTCTGACTGGTAAAGCGACAGGGCATATGTCGCCTTCTTGAAGGCGACAGGGCCTATGTCGCCTTCTCAGTCCAGAGGCAGTTGTGCTTCCGCCGCTTCTGTTTTCGCTTTACTGTACCCGTGGCGCCTGTGCTAGTTCCTATACGGTCTCACTCTGTCGTTCGCCCGGTGCGCGGCACTTGAGGGCTTGTCCCGTGCGAGAGGTTGTTACCGTTACCTGGGACCCCGTCCTCGGGAGCCTGTTGAGGGAGTACTCTGGGCTACGAGTGTGCTCGAGTGGGCAGCCACCAGGCGGACTCTGGAGCTGAGGGGAAAACGGTGGTTAGGACAGTGGCGTGTGAGTCGCTTGCAGAGCTCTCGTGGTTGGTCTGGGACGCCGAGGACATTTTGGAGTTCTACCCGCGCAGCATAGCCAGCCAGTCCTTCTTCTCACTGCCTCGCTCCTCACGGCCCCGGAACCGTTTGGAGAGGTCATGCGTGGGACCGTAGTCCGGCCCAGACTACGCGGTTACTGTTGTGTACTTTGTGCCTAACCTCGCTCTTACGAGACGCGAGGCCCAGGACCTAGGTCGAGGATAAACGTCTATGGATGCACCTGACCGTCTTGACTATGGTGTTGTTCCCGTAGCTAGTGTTCCTTGTCCAGGCGGAGTTCCCTCCGTCTGTGTTTTACTAGCCGTGTGGTGGTCACGACAGCAGTTCTACGGAGTTTCCACCGAGAGTACTTTCCGTACCGTGCTAGCTTTAGCTTCGTTTCCGCACTTCCGTTGTAGGTAGAAAGATATAAACTGCTGGTCTTTCCCTTATTAATTTTATATATTTCCTCTGCCTGTTTAGAGCCAGTAGGAGATTGGTAGTCCCTACTGAGCTTCTGTTGTGAAGCTCATCCCTCCGTTTTTCAGTGAGTCTTCTCAGCAGCGGGGCAGGCGCGCGTCGGGCGGAGGAGACGGGGCGGTAGTCGAGGTCCCCGTAGCTAGCCGTGGTTCCCCCCTCATGTACGTCACCCTCGGGGTATGCCCCTAAGGGACTTGTCTCTCCCCTTTCTTTTACTTGTACTAGTGGTCGTGCGTTGGGACTGTACTTAGAGCAGTACGCAGCGGTCTCGCTTTACTTTCCTGTTCCACTTGTACGCTTCTAGCTTAGCAGTTGACGTTTACTTCCGTTACATATCCTGTCAGACGCGTGTTTAGCCCTTCCGGGTCCCCCGGATCCGTGGCGGCGATCGCGAAAACGGGTCCTCGGCGTGGGCCAAGGTCGGTTTCTCGGGTCGTTACAGAAATTACCATAATTATCAGAAAATATGTTTATACCAAAAATGTGGATATTGAGAATTTTTGATGCACTGTTAATGAGGTAAATAATGATTTTATCTACTTTTAGGACAATTTATACTTGATAATATTTTTTCAGGAAAATTTTAAATAAAAATTACCATAAACTTGTTTACGTAAGATTTAACCTGCCTAAATGTGAACATGTGTAAGTAGTGGTAGTATGTGTAAAATGTATATATTTTATTAGTATATATATATATATATTATATGTGTGTTTGTGTGTGTGTGTTAATAAAAGAAAAGACAAAATAATGTCAAAAGATTATTTTATACTTACGTGTTTTAGCTAATACTCAGTCTTAGCTAGGCAAGTGTTCTTGTGAATTGAATGATTCTTATTCTTCTTCTTTTCTTCTGACTGTGTTTTAGAAATAGTACTAGTAGTGTCAACACATCTATCCAGTAGTGTGACCTATCTATCTAGTAGTCAGTTAACACTATCTATCTAGTAGTGCAACACTATCTATGCAGTACTAGTGTTGACCTATCCGTACTCATGTGTCAACACTATCTATCCAGTAGTACTGTCACCATTATCTATCCAGTAGTGTTGACCAATTTATCCCTTATAGCGTCGACCTATCCCTTCATAGTATCGACCATACTTGTTACGTAGAGAGTTGACACTTTCCTTCAGAATGTCAACACTCTCTTCTTTCAGGTTGACACACTCTGTTAATTTTCAAATCAACTTATAACTCATGTCTCCAGTGACTTAATTAGGTCGACACACCCATATTCTAGGTCGAATAAAAAACTCTTTTTTTTCTTCCAGAATATTGAAACAATATCAGAAAAATATTGACCTTTCACAAAATTTAAATAATTATCTGAATTCTCAGGTCTACACACACAACGAACTCACACTTTAATCGTCTACGTTGTTATCTATCGAAATTAGGGCTGTAAATGTGTAACACCTTATTTTGTTTATAAAATACTTGTTCATTTTGTATATACATGATGACGTTCCATTAGTTCGAATATTATGTACACCTCCATTACTAAAATAAAGCTCGGTAATAAACCACAAGAGGCCCATAAATTAATACCTAAATAAGTAAAATTATGTTGATGGAAAATGATTAAAATAGAATTATATTATATTAAAGAATATATGGAATTATATATATGTATATATATATATATATATATATTATATATCAATTATGGCACAATGATTACGTAAGGTAATCACTGTTCATCCTGCGTAACTTGGGTTACGTAAGAACTGTATTACGTGTTTAACCAGGTGAAATCCTTTTGAAGATTTCATCGCCATCGTTCGTTGCAATCTCGCATGCGGATAAACCCCACCTTTAAACCCCGCCAATGATCCTTATCTTATCCTCCCGCACATGCTGCTGCTGCTATGCTTTGCTACTCCTACAACTGCTCTACTGTTACTACTGCTTTACACTGCTGCTACTGCTTTGCTGTTGGTGATGCTATGCTTAGGACTGTTCATTTCTCGGTCCACCCGATAAACCGAACCGAACCGAACCGCGGTGCGGTTCGGTTCAACTAACTAAAGTTCGGGTCAATGAACCAAATCAAACCGTTTAATGGTAATGGTTCGGTTCTATTTTTTCTTCCTTAAAATTGAGCCGAACCGATTGAACCGAAACAACCCTAAAAAGCCCTAATATGGTCACGTAGCCCTTCTCCCTCCCGGTCTCAGTTCGGCCTCCCTCTTTCTTTGCTACACAGCAGAGTGTCGGAGCCCCTGCTCTTCGGCCTCTCTCCATCGCCCCGAGCACGAGCAGTCGAGCCTCCTCGGCCAAGGTGGTCGTCGCCGTCCGTGCAACATTCTTGGACAACGTCGTCTTCTTCTTCGTCAGTGTCTTCGACATCTTCTAAAACCAGCAGAGACTTTCGCCTGCTTTCTTGGCTAAGAAGACCAGACGTGTTGGTGCTGCAGGTAGGACTGTTCATTTATCGGTCTAAACGTTTCCAATCCCGGCCCTGGAGGTCAGAGACTTTCCCCGTTGAGGGTCCATACAAGTAGGGCTGTAAACGGATCCGGATAATATCCGGATACGATCCGAATCCGTATCCGGTTAAGCATATCCGTATTCATTTAACAGATATCCGACAGAGCGAATTCGGATACGGATATTATCCGAATATTAAACGGAGCGGACGTGGAAATAGGAGATCCGCTCCGTTTTAAGATCCGATCCGAAAACTAAATTAATTCTGACCATTAGATCTTCCATCTAAATTATCTAATGGTCCATATCTAACAATAACATATAAAAATATCCTAAAAACTAAAACCCTACCCGACCCCTCTCCCCCCCCCCCCCCCCCCCCGTCCCCCCAAACCAAAATCGAAACCCGCGGCGCGGCTTGCTTCCTTCCTGGCCTTCTCGGTTCCTCCCTCCGTCGGCCGGCCAACAGCGCGTCCAGCAAGGCGCGACCTGCTGCGGCGGCGGATCTTTGCAAGTCGTCGGCGGCGGCGGCTGCTCTTCTGCGCGGCGGTGGCGGTAACGGCCCTCCCCCCTCCAGCTCCGGCCCTCCCCCCTCCGCTCCTCCCCTCCTCCCCTCCCCCCCCCCTCCGGCTCCCCCCTCCCCCCATCCGGCTCCAGCCTCCTCCCCCCGACCCTCCCCCCTCGTGACCTCCAGCCTCCTCCCCTCCGGCCCTCCCCCCTCCGGCTCCAGCGCTCCCCCCCCTCCGACCCTCCCCCTTTCATCTCTTCTCTGTCATGATGCCCCTCCCCTCCGGGTCTCCGAGCCTCCCCCCCTGGCTCCACCCTCCCCCCTCTGAGTCTCTGACCTCCAGCCTCCTCCCCTCCGGGCCTCTGGCCCTCTTCCTCCGGGGTCTCCGGGCCTCCCCCCTCCGGCTCCACCCTCCCCCCTCCGACCCTCCCCCCTCTGAGTCTCTGACCTCCAGCCTCCTCCCCTCCGGCCTCTGGCCCTCTCCCCTCTGGGTCTCCGGGCCTCCCCCCTCCGGCTCCACCCTCCCCCCTCTGAGTCTTTGACCTCCAGCCTCCTCCCCTCCGGGCCTCTGGCCCTCCCCCCTCCGGGTCTCCGCCTCCCCCCTCCGGCTCCACCCTCCCCCCTCCGACCCCCGACCCTCCCCCTTTCATCTCTTCTCTGTTATGAAATATGGTATGCCAGTCTGCCACTGCCAGAAATTAACTGTTTAAAATGGATGCAGGAAAGGAATCACCAAAGTTTCCAGCAAATTAATTTTTTGGGGTCGATCTATTCTGATTGGAGTTGCTAAGTTCTTGTCTTCGTGCCAGTCTGCCAGAAATTAACTCTTCTTTTCACCTTGGAATAGGTAATACTGTTATTATCCCACCTTTGTCACCATATTTTCTCTACAGAAGCATTATGCATTTAGAGATTATTGTTGTGTGATTTATTGAACTATCTTTTTATTTAATGGGGTGTGAATAGATTCATATGGAGCAAAATTTAGTGCCTATTTCTGTGGACAGCAATGTGGGATCTTCTAATTGTCAAGTAGTAGTTGAACTTTCATTCTATACTATTTGTAATTTTGTATGAATATTTAGAGATTGTTTGTGGTATTTATATGTGTTTTAGAATTTTACAGATTTTTTTAATTTTTTTTTCTGATTTTTAGGTCATTTTATACCTCTTATAAGGTCTCATATTTTCGAACCGGATAATATCTGTATCCGCTCCGAATCCGAATAGTATCCGACTAAAATATCCGCTCCGTATTCGAATTTTATTCGGAGCGGATACGAATTATCCGATTACGTATTCGGAGCGGACGCGGAAAACTCATATCCGCTCCGTATCCGCTCCGTTTATAGCCCTAATTATCTAGTCATATTACACTTAAAGTGCAATATACAAATGCAATAAATCTTTTTCTAAGTTAAATTGTTAGCCATCTCACACTTTATAAGAGATCACCCTTCATCCACTCACATTGTTATAATTACCTCATTCTAAGCGCAGGAATGGTAGGCTTTATTGTTTACAGACCAAAATGAATTTATTATACAACTACCTTGCATTGACCCACTCATTCCTTAAGTTTGATCCAACTGAAATGATATCATAGGCAGACCCAAAAAATTTCATCTAGTAAGATATTTTCTTTAGAAAACTTTTCAACCAAATTAATTTAATAATTTTTTTTAACTCAACAATAATATTTTAAAATTTCAATGGGATCACGTGACCCTATTAATTCAATTCTTCTCTAGAACTGCAGCACCAGCAGACTCTCCTGGATTACCCCTAGAACATCCATCAGTATTTAATTTCCATTCCCCCAGATGTGGCTTCTGCCATCTGACAACTCTGGGCAGTTTAGGTAAACACTAGTCAGACAACCCCAATTTAGATAGAATAATTCTCTGAAGGGCAGAGGACGGACTTTTGGATCATATATATGCAGCTCTTCCTTACAACACTCGTACAGATGAAGGAATACGAGGGTAAAAAACAAAAAAAATGGCACTCAAACATGCCTCCTTTCTTTAATTCATTTACATGTATGTGTGAATTTAGTTTCTTATTGCACTTGTTTATCTGTATTCTACTTCTTACTTTAATGCAATTCATTTACATGTGTGTGTGAATTTAGTTTATTATTGCACTTGTTTATATGTATGATATTGTTTTTATTTTCTTTTCATATTTATGTGGGTTATTATTGCACTTGTTTATATGCATGCTTTAGTTTTTATTTTCTTTTTAACACTGCACACACTTCACGAGAGCGTGTTAAGCCCGTGTCAATGAACCTCCCGTTCAAGACTTTGGGATTGATGTGCACGAGTCTTATTTTCAAAGATGAGAACGTGTATATCTAACTCAAAGTCCTGAATTGTCCCGTTTTGGACAGTCTGTGAATGTTTGATCGCAGTTAGGTGGTCATTTACTATGTGCTTGTATTATTTGTTGAAAATTTCGGGTGTGTCTACTCACTCCTCTCTGATATACCTTTATTGATTTAGAATATTTTCTTAACCACTTATTAGTAAGTGTTTAAGAAAATATCTTAATCAATAAATATTTTTGGTATATCGGAGAGGTGTGGGGAGATGCTGCCGAAATTTTCAGCAAATAATACAATCACATAGTAAATGGTCATCTGAGTGCGATCAAATATTCACAGATGGGTAAAAAGTGATAATCTAAATAATAAATCCTTCCTATTCATTTCGGTTGCGTCGAAGGATGTGTGATTTAGAATTTTAAAGTTATTTGTCTATTGATATTGTTTGGGCGTAGGACAGCAATGGCTTCAGACCGTTCATGGATGTATCGCAGAATAGTTGATCATGTGGTGTCCCAGGAGTTTAGGGTCGGAGTTGAGAATTTCGTTCAGTTTGCATTGGGGAATCCAAATGCAGAAGTAGACAGGCAAGGTGGCATCCGATGTCCTTGTATGATTTGTAAAAATTTGAAGTGGAATTCCCCATGGGAAGTTCAACGCCATTTATACAGAAAAGGGTTTGTTGAAGGTTATATGAATTGGACATGTCATGGTGAGGACTTCTGGTCGCACGAGCCTAGTAATGTGGAAGGCACAAGTACGTACGTGGATATGGTTGTAGATGCTGCTGGTCCGGCATTCAGTGTACATGTGGATCCTGTATACGCTGAAGACGTGCCGAATAAGGGAGCCGAAAGATTCTATCAGTTACTTAAGGATGCTGATGAGCCATTGTGGGATGGTTGTCAAAAGCACACTCGGTTGTCAGCGGTGTCACAGTTGTTGAACTTGAAATCTGAATTTCATATTTCTGAGAATTGCTTTGATCGTCTCCTCCTCATCATCAAGAGCATGTTACCTCCAGATGAAAAGCTGCCTCCAAATTTTTATCGTGCCAAGAAGATGGTGAATGATTTAGGACTTGGATATGTGAAAATAGATGCATGTCCTAATCATTGTATGTTGTATGACAAAGAGAATGCAGATATGGTATCCTGTTCAGTTTGCCGTCATGATAGATTTAAACCTAAAAGAGGGGTCAATTCTAGGGGAAAGGATATACCTTATGCGTCATTGCGATATTTCCCCCTTACACCCAGGCTGCAGCGGATGTATATGTCTTCAAAGACAGCTGGACATATGAGGTGGCATGCAGAAAGAGTACGTCGGGACATGGATATTATGACTCATCCTGCAGATGGCGAAGCTTGGATTCATTTCAACCATGTTTATCCTATCTTCTCAAGGGAGTCACGTAATGTGAGGCTTGGTTTATGCACTGACGGATTTAATCCATTTGGAGGTTCAGTGGCTTCCTACTCCAGCTGGCCAGTGTTCGTGACACCATACAACCTTCCTCCGAGCATGTGCATGAAGCGAGAGAATTTGTTCCTGTCCTTATTGATTCCTGGTCCGAAAAGTCCTACAAAAAATATAGACATCTATCTAAGACCGTTGATTGATGAATTGAAATTATTATGGACTGAGGGGGTCAATACTTATGATGCATCTAGAAAGCAAAATTTCACCATGAGGGCGGCATTGATGTGGACTATAAGTGATTTTCCTGCATATGGAATGCTATCTGGTTGGAGCACACATGGGAGGCTAGCATGTCCGTATTGTATGGATAATACCAAATCGTTTGTACTTAAACATGGTGGGAAGTCCTGCTGGTTTGATTGCCATCGTCAGTTTTTACCAGCTGATCACCCTTTTAGAAGACAAAAAGATGCATTCCTAAAGAACAGAAAGGAACGAGATGAAGTTATATTCGAGAGGTTGTCCGGTCATGATATGGCAGCACATGTTGAAAATTTGCCAGATATCACACAACAGATGGGCAGTACCCGACACCTTTCAGGTTTTGGGAAGGAGCACAACTGGGTGAAGAAAAGCATTTTCTGGGAGCTACCTTATTGGTCGACTCTTCTTGTGCGGCACAATCTAGACGTGATGCATATCGAGAAAAATGTCTTTGATAATGTATTCAACACAGTTATGGATATCAAAGGTAAAACAAAGGACAATGTGAATGCACGCTTGGACTTGTCCATGCTCTGTAAACGTCCAGAGTTAGAAATTGTTGAAGTAAATGGGAAATCAAGTAAACCAAAAGCAGTTTATGTGCTTGGAGGAGGACAAGTAAAGCAAGTGTGTCAGTGGCTGAAACAACTGAGATTTCCTGACGGTTATGTGTCAAATATTGCTCGTTCTGTCAACGTCAGTGAGGGAAAGATATATGGAATGAAGAGTCACGACTGCCATGTATTCATGCAAAGGTTGCTACCTATTGCATTTCGTGACATCTTGCCGAAGCAGCTATGGGGAGCGTTATCTGAGTTGAGTCGATTTTTCACGATTCTATCTGCATCAGAACTCAGGCTTCAGGATGTGCAAACTATCGAACAGAATGTGGTCACCACTGTATGCAAGTTGGAGAAGATATTTCCACCTGGTTTCTTCGATTCAATGGAGCATTTACTCGTACATCTACCATATGAAGCAAAGGTCGGAGGGCCAGTACAATATAGATGGATGTATCCATTTGAGAGGTATATGCAAATATGAACTATTTCCTTCGTACGATTGCACCTTACGTAAGTGATAGCTTTTCTAATTGTCTCTTACATTGTGGATGTAGGTGTATGCATGACCTTAAAATGAAAGTCCGAAATAAAGCAAAAGTGGAGGGTTCTATTGCTGAGGCATACATTATGGAGGAAATCTCTAACTTTTGTGCAATGTACTTTGAAGCAGACATTCAAACTCGTCGGACACAACCTCCACGTAATGATGATGGGGGGGAATCTGTCGGTTCAAATCGACTCTCAATATTTACTCATCCTGGACGTGCCTTCGGACGTTCTTCAACTCGAATGCTGGATGACAGAGAGTTATGTGCCGCAGAGATATATATTCTTTTAAATTGTTCTGAGCTAGAATGTTATGTTGAGTAAGTACTAATCTCACAATTTAAATTTATATGTAAGTTTTTTGCCTTTATTCTACCTATTCAATGTGATCTGCTATTCATATTGCAGACAATTTGATTCAGAATTAATACAAAAAAATCCACAACTCACTGATTTTGAGGTTGAAAAAGAACGAGAGAAGTCATTGGCCTTATGGCTAAGACAACGCGTAAGTGTACACCGTCAAAGAGTATTCAACAAAATTCATTTCACTTTATAACTAGCCTTTTCTACACGCAGGTGCAAGAAGGTTTAATTACTGATGAAAGAGTTCGTCAGGTAGCCTACGGCCCATCCAAAATTGCACAGAATTATCCTGGATTTATTGTCAATGGGTATAGGTTTCATACGAAAGACTATGGGCAGAATAAATCTACCATGAACAGTGGCGTATGTGTAAAAGGAAGTACATACAATGAAAGTGAGTATGACTACTATGGTATTGTAGAGGAGATCCTACAATTGCAATATCTAGGACAAGACAATCATATATTCTTGTTCAAGTGTCATTGGTTTGATCCGAATTCCATTCGAAATGACACAACACATGGGATTGTCGAGCTTAAACATAAGTCAAAATTGAATACTTATGAGCCATTCATCTTAGCCACACAAGCCCAGCAAGTGTATTATACAAGCTATCCTTCATGTACAAACAAAGAACGAAATGATTGGTGGGTAGTTTGCAGAGTTAAGTCAAGACTATTCTCTGATTATGAATTGGACATGACTGATCAGACAGCTGAAGAGATCAACGCAGAATTCTTTCAAGAAGACTTTGTTGAAGATGTAGAGTTGACAACTCATATTGGAGAAGACGAATCCGAAGCACCAATGTCCTTGTCTCACGGAAATGAGGTCGAAGAAGTCGATCCACGTGAGATGAAAGACAGTAGTGCTCGTCGTACAGATATTGAATATGAAAGTTCTGGTGAGGAAGAGGAATATACCAGTGATGAATGTGAAGATGATGATGAAGATGGGGTTGAATTAGACATATCGTCATCATCTGAGGAGGAAATGGATATCAATTAAACTATGGTAGAATTTTTTCACACTTGTAGAGTATATTTAAAGCAGCTCACTTTCAATATAAGCAATTGACTAGTAAACATTATGATTTTATGTTCTCTATGAAGATATGGTGCGTGGAGGAAGATCTGGTAGCAGTTCTAGGAGGGGCATTCGTGGGAGGGCTTTGTTCCCCGCATCTGGTATGTATATTTTTCTAATATCGTCATCAGCTGTGTATTTTTCTCTGTATATTATTTATGTGTACTTGTGTAGTGTTAATGCCATTAAAATTGTTACAGTTTCTGCTTCTCCTTCGAGTGAGCGGACACCTCCTCTACCTAGCGGACTAGGTATGTATATTTCAATTTTCAAGTATTTTTTTAGTCATTATTTACACATATTATTAATGTTATTAGAATTGTTACAGTTGCTGGTCCTTCTTCTGCATCTCCTAGCGTGCCTGCAGGTATGTATATTTCAATTTCCAAGTATTTTTGTAGTAATTATTTATATATATTATTAATGTTATTAGAATTGCTACAGTTTCTAGTTCTTCTGCTCCTACCGTGCCTGCAGGTATGTATATTTACAAATGTACTTTTATTGTGCATTCATCTTCCTCATTACTTATGCGTTCTATTCTAGTTACAGCTGTTGGTGCATCCTCCGAGTCTCCTCCTGTAGTAGCTGGTATGTATATGTAAAGTTATACTTTAATGTATGCATTAATTCTGATGCCATTAAAATGTCACATGCTCAGGTCACTCTACACATTCTCCAGATGCACCAGTAGATTTGTATATTTAACTGTTAGGGTATTTCTGTAGTCATTATTTAGTATTTTTGTACATTACTCATGTTGTTCATCATTATTTTCCAGGTTCGGTGCCAGAGGATGCTGGTAGTCTGCAGGAGGGCAGAGGTAGTTTTTATGAGAGCACTCTGCGGGAGGTCTGGATTAATGGGTACGTAATCAACAAGTATGTATTTCTTATGGGCAATGAAGTGAATTTAGTTCAGAAATTGACATTATGCAGTTACATCATTGCAGTGATAAAATAGAGCCTACTCAAGCATCTCAATTCATCACAAGAACGTTACAAGCACATTTTCCTGGGCCAATTCATAGATTCAATGATTTTCCGATGGAGGTCCAGGAGCACTTGTATCAGATGTTCATGGTATGTAATTTCGTATTGTAATTTAATTCTTATCGTATTCATACATGCAGTTCACTAACTCTTATGTATATAGAGCCAGCATCGATTCACGAGTCGTACGGACGAGGCGCGGTCTCGATTTGTATGGACGATGACCGCAAGATCAAATTTCAAGCATTTGATGTATAACGTGAGAAAAAATGCAGAGAAACATTCTCAGAGTGCAGACCCGACTCTTTGGAGGGAGCGGGCGCCCAGTTGGATGAGGGGAGAATATTGGGAAACTCTTTGCAACATCTGGGCTGCAGAGAGATGGCAACAAACATCCTCAATAATGAAAGTTAATCGGGCTGCGAATCCAGAAGCAAACATGCATACTGGTGGGTCTGTCTCTTTTGCGACCCATCAGTCCAGATTGGTAAGTAATTTGTCCATTTCTGGTCTCTTTTATTTATAAAGGTACTCATTTATGTCATGTTTTTTCTGTGAAATAGGAGAAGGAGCTAAAAAGGCAGCCGACATTTTCCGAGGTGTTCGATAGAACACACAAGAAAAAAGGAACGGATGCATACATTAGCGATAGAGCCCGAGTGGTTGCAGTAAGTATTTAGAAGATATTCACTATTTAATTTTTCACATTAATATGAATATTAACTACTATTGTTTTTTCTGGTTTCTTGCAGGAGTCATACAGCCAACAAATGACAGAGAAGTACGTCGGGGAGGACGAGCAGCCGCCGTTAGATCCTGAGGTATGGGTTGCGGCATCTGGGGCCCCAAAGAAAGGCCATGTGTATGGTTTTGGGCACAGCATCGACACGAGCCGGGTGTTATCTGGAGGATCCAGCTCAGGGTCACAGACCAGTGCATTCCACGCAGGAGTTGGTACTCCAGGTACTTCTCCAGGACAGCTGATGGGCTTCATTGACAGTAGGATATCGGGCTTAGAGTCTCGTCTGACGGATTCGATGGAGACTCGTCTAGCCCAGATGCAGATGCAGGTGACCGATGCACTACAGGCCCAGCTCTCCCAGTCCCTCTCCCAGGTTATCTCCCAGGCCTTCTCCCAGATCAACATTCCTCCTCCACAGGCAGCACCTCCTCCACAGGCAGCACCATCGACATCAGCACACGCCCCTCACGTGAGTAAATTTATTTTATTTCAGAGGTTTAATTTTAACAGTTAACTTAGTTAACTTAGTTTAACTTTAATTTGGGTTGATCGACGCACAATTTCTTGTTAAGCGAGTTAGGTTAGTTAAAAAGGGAGAACTTAGGTAGGTTTGGGGGTTCAAAATTAGAAATACTCATCCGATTGGCCTCCGATTTTTTTCAGAACGGTCGGGGCGATGAGTGTGACTTGTGGAAACTGACGGAGTTCAATTCGGACTCCCGGTTTGACCTCGAGGCTCCAAGTCGTCTTAACCAAGTTAGTTTAGTTAAAAAATGAAAAACTTCGATTTGAGGGACCAAAATTAGAAATACTCATCCGATTGGCCTCCGGTTTGTTCCAGCACGGTCGGACCGATGAGTGTGACTTGTGGAAACTGACGGAGTTCAATTCGGACTCCCGGTTTGACCTCGACGCTCCAAGTCGTCTTAACCAAGTTAGTTTAGTTAAAAAATGAAAAACTTCGGTTTGAGGGACCAAAATTAGAAATACTCATCCGATTGGCCTCCGGTTTGTTCCAGCACGGTCGGGCCGATGAGTGTGACTTGTGGAAACTGACGGAGTTCAATTCGGACTCCCGTTTTGACCTCGACGCTCCAAGTCGTCTTAACCAAGTTAGTTTAGTTAAAAAATGAAAAACTTCGATTTGAGGGACCAAAATTAGAAATACTCATCCGATTGGCCTCCGGTTTGTTCCAGCACGGTCGGGTCGATGAGTGTGACTTGTGGAAACTGACGGAGTTCAATTCGGACTCCCGGTTTGACCTCGACGCTCCAAGTCGTCTTAACCAAGTTAGTTTAGTTAAAAAATGAAAAACTTCGGTTTGAGGGACCAAAACTAGAAATACTCATCCGATTGGCCTCCGGTTTGTTCCAGCACGGTCGTGCCGATGAGTGTGACTTGTGGAAACTGACGGAGTTCAATTCGGACTCCCGGTTTGACCTCGACGCTCCAAGTCGTCTTAACCAAGTTAGTTTAGTTAAAAAATGAAAAACTTCGATTTGAGGGACCAAAATTAGAAATACTCATCCGATTGGCCTCCAGTTTGTTCCAACACGGTCGGGTCGATGAGTGTGACTTGTGGAAACTGACGGAGTTCAATTCGGACTCCCGGTTTGACCTCGACGCTCCAAGTCGTCTTAACCAAGTTAGTTTAGTTAAAAAATGAAAAACTTCAGTTTGAGGGACCAAAATTAGAAATACTCATCCGATTGGCCTCCAGTTTGTTCCAGCACAGTTGGGTCGATGAGTGTGACTTGTGGAAATTGACGGAGTTCAATTCGGACTTCCGGTTTGTCCTTGACGCTCCAAGTCGTCTTAACCAAGTTAGTTTAGTTAAAAAATGAAAAACTTCGGTTTGAGGGACCAAAATTAGAAATACTCATCCGATTGGCCTCCGGTTTGTTCCAGCACGGTCGGGTCGATGAGTGTGACTTGTGAAAACTGACGGAGTTCAATTCGGACTCCCGGTTTGACCTCGACGCTCCAAGTCGTCTTAACCAAGTTAGTTTAGTTAAAAAATGAAAAACTTCGGTTTGAGGGACCAAAATTAGAAATACTCATCCGATTGGCCTCCGGTTTGTTCCAGCACGGTCGGGCCGATGAGTGTGACTTGTGGAAACTGACGGAGTTCAATTCGGACTCCCGGTTTGACCTCGACGCTCCAAGTCGTCTTAACCAAGTTAGTTTAGTTAAAAAATGAAAAACTTCGGTTTGAGGGACCAAAATTTGAAATACTCATCCGATTGGCCTCCGGTTTGTTCCAGCACGGTCGGGCCGATGAGTGTGACTTGTGGAAACTGACGGAGTTCAAATCGGACTCCCGGTTTGACCTCGACGCTCCAAGTCGTCTTAACCAAGTTAGTTTAGTTAAAAAATGAAAAACTTCGATTTGAGGGACCAAAATTTGAAATACTCATCCGATTGGCCTCCAGTTTGTTCCAGCACGGTCGGGTCGATGAGTGTGACTTGTGGAAACTGACGGAGTTCAATTCGGACTCCCGGTTTGACCTCGACGCTCCAAGTCGTCTTAACCAAGTTAGTTTAGTTAAAAAATGAAAAACTTCGGTTTGAGGGACCAAAATTAGAAATACTCATCCGATTGGCCTCCGGTTTGTTCCAGCACGGTCGGGCCGATGAGTGTGACTTGTGGAAACTGACGGAGTTCAATTCGGACTCCCGGTTTGACCTCGACGCTCCAAGTCGTCTTAACCAAGTTAGTTTAGTTAAAAAATGAAAAACTTCGGTTTGAGGGTCCAATGTTAGAAATACTCTTCCGATTGGCCTTCGGTTTGTTCCAGCACGGTCGGGTCGATGAGTGTGACTTGTGGAAACTGACGGAGTTCAATTCGGACTCCCGGTTTGACCTCGACGCTCCAAGTCGTCTTAACCAAGTTAGTTTAGTTAAAAAATGAAAAACTTCGGTTTCAGGGTCCAAAATTAGAAATACTTATCTAATTGGCCTCCGGTTTATTCCAGCACGGTCGGGTCGATGAGTGTGACTTGTGGAAACTGACGGAGTTCAATTCGGACTCCCGGTTTGACCTCGACGCTTCAAGTCGTCTTAACCAAGTTAGTTTAGTTAAAAAATGAAAAACTTCGATTTGAGGGACCAAAATTAGAAATACTCATCCGATTGGCCTCCGGTTTGTTCCAGCACGGTCGGGCCGATGAGTGTGACTTGTGGAAACTGACGGAGTTCAATTCGGACCCCGATTTGACCTCGACGCTCCAAGTCGTCTTAACCAAGTTAGTTTAGTTAAAAAATGAAAAACTTCGGTTTGAGGGTCCAATGTTAGAAATACTCTTCCGATTGGCCTCCGGTTTGTTCCAGCACGGTCGGGCCGATGAGTGTGACTTGTGGAAACTGACATAGTTGAATTCGGACTCCCGGTTTGATCGCGACGCGCCAAGTCGTCTTAACCAAGTTAGTTTAGTTAAAAAATGAAGAACTTCGGTTTCAGGGTCCAAAATTAGAAATACTCATCTAATTGACCTCCATTGCTTATAGTTTTATTTAATTTATACTTCTAAAATAAGTTATTGCTTATAATAGTATTTAATTTTAACTTATTATTGTTATATATATATTGTAGGTTCCTTCATCGGGTGAAGTGGGAGGACACGAGGATGAAGACGAAGACGAGGCATCATGATTTTCATTTCATTATTATTATTGTTGTAGACATTTTTATTATTGTTGTTGGCATTATATTATTGTGATGTTGTGGATATTTTTATTCTTATTGTGGACATTTTATTATTCTGATGTTGTGGACATTTTATTATTGTTGTGTTGTGGATATTTTTATTATTGTTGATGTTGTCGACATTTTATTATTGTTTTGTTGTGGATATTTTTATTATTTTTGTGTTTTAGATATTTTTATGGTGGACATTTATTATTGTTGTGGATATTATTTATTTTATTTAAGCAAGTTATTTTCCTAAAAATATATATATTTAAAAAAAATATTTAAAAAATAGAGACCGATTAGGGACCGAAATAATTCGGTCCCTATTCGGTCTAAATAGGGACCGAATTTATTCAGTCCCTATTCGGTCCCTATTTTAGGGACCGAATAGGGACCAAATGGGGACTGAATAGAGTCGGTCCCTATGTAGGGACCGAATTTATTCGGTCCCTATTCGGTCCCTATTGAAGGGACCGAACTAGGACTGAATAAATTCGGTCCCTAAATAGGGACCGAATTTATTCGGTCCCATTCGGTCCCTATTTAGTGACCGAATAGGGACCGAATTTAGTCGGTCACAGATTTGTGACCAGAAGTTTTTGACCGACATATTCGGTCACTATTCGGTCCCTATTCGGTCTCTGAGATGTTTAGGGACCGAATAGAGACCGAATATTTGGTCTCTATTTTCGATTTTTCTTGTAGTGGAAGGTGGCCAGAGAAATGCAGAAGAGGATAATCTCTAAAAGGCAGGGAGATGATGAGGATGATGATCCATACGCATTTCAAGAGCTTGATTTTGATGTGCAATAGGTGGCACATCCTAATATACCATGTCAGATGGAAAAACGAGCAAGAGCAAAAAGTAGACCTGAATTATGAGAAGTTGACCAAAATGTAGTCCACTTGGGGGGAGCGGAATACGAGGTTGGCGACAGCTCAAGGCCGGGGGCGGGGCTTAGTCTTGTCGATATTCCAACATGGGGGATTACTTCAATTAACCCCTTGTGACACAGTGGCAAGAAAGACAAAGGAAAAGATCCACAAGTTTTATAATAGAACAAGTGGATCCTTATGTGTGGAGAGCATGACAAGCAAACCAAAATTAAAGATGCCTACGACAAGCAAGGGCCAAACTACAAAGTGGGCCGAGTAGTGGCAAAATGGTGGCACCACGTAGACTTACCATTCAATGCACCCAATAGCCCCTATTACAATTCTATGATCCAGAAGACACAATGCTAGGGGTTACATGTGCAGCCTCCCACAACAAAGGATTCGGCAGGGAGATATCTAGATGAAGAAGTGGTTGAGATCAAGTTCTACATTCACAGTTTTAAGAAGAAGTGGGAGAAATATGGTGCCATATTAATATGTGATGGTTGGTCAGACACCATTAAGAGTAGTCTCATCAACATCTTTGTACATTGTGATAGACAAGTATTTTACCACAAGTCTATTGATGCATCAGGTAGATTGCTCACTCATGACTACATTTTGTATTTAACCGAGAGGTTGTTGAAGAGATTGGAGAGTAGTACATCGTGCATATGGTGACTGATAATGGCTTCACCTACAAGAAGATAGGGGAGGAGTTGATAAAGATCTACCTCCATATTTTCTGGGCCCCTTATGCAGTTCACTGCATATATTTGATGTTGAAAGAGATAGGCACGCTACAACCTTTGTAGAAGGTAGTGGAGGTTGGGAAGAGGATTACAAGGTACATCTACAACCCCCTTGTTGTTTTAGCATGGATGAGAGAGTTCATTGGTGGAGAGTTGTTAAGGCTGGCCATCGCATACTTTGCAACAAATTTCATTGCCTTGCAAGGCCCCCTGAAGCATAGAGATGGCTTAAAATGCATGTTCGAGGGCGAAACATTGTTGCATAATAGTTTTGCAATGACATCTAAGGGTAAAGAGGTTGAAGCCATAGTCAAATAGCTCCAATTTCTAGGACAGAGTCTTCAAATTAGTGTAGATCATTGAACATCTGTATGAGGTTTTGAGGATTGTTGATGGTGATAGGAGACCAACCATGGGGTTGGCCTATGTAAAATTGGAAGTTGCCAAGAAGAAGATCCATGAAGTATCTTCGAGGTATGCACACTTGGTCTTGGATCTTGTTGACGAGAGGTGGGACCGAAAGATGAGTAGAGATCTGCACATGGCTGGTGAGAAAATTTGTATCCTTTTAATATACAACTATATATGTTTCATAGTTGACCATTTTATACTCCAATTGCAGCCTATTATCTCCACCCCCGCTTACCATTATGCGCACGAGCTTGTGTATGTTGATGACTTGATAGCCACATTTACGAGAGTTGTGAAAAGACTGTCAAGAAATTCGATGCTATTAATTAGGCGAGTATTAATGTCACTATAGGTTGTCAAATTTATATTTGAATTTGATGGTGATAGACTTTAATTGAAGCTGCTATGCCCATACCGTAGATGGAGACCTTTCAAAAGGGTGTTGGGAGTTTTACAGAGCAATCTGCCATTACTGATTGGGTCTAGAATGAGGGTGATAATGTGGTTTCCATTTCATTTATGATTCATAATTTCCACACATAGTATGGTTATTACAACTTGCAAAAAAGGATTAAAGTGTATGAGTAACTTGTTTGCAACTGATTGGTGGTTTAACTTTCCACATACTGTGTCGAAATTGAGGGCAATTGTAGTGAAGATCATATAACAAACATCCTCCTCTAGCCGGTGGATGTAAGAGAAATTGGAGCACCTTCATATTGATATACACCAAAGTCCATAATCGTTTGTCATATAGGCATCTGGACAACTTGCAATATAAGGTTGAGGGTAAAGCATCTTACAGAAGATCCAAAGAGTGGAGAGGTGGAGTACGATCCTGTTGATATTAGGTTTTTACGAGACGATGAAAATCCAATAGTTTCATGGGTTGCTCGAGCAACCATAAAGAATGTGGAGTTTGAGTTAGATGATCCTGAACATCCACCTCGTCCTAACACTTTCTTGACAATGGCTGTTGAAGAACATGATGCACATGATGAGGGAGATCTTAGAGATGTGGGACAACAACATCCTTCTCAATTCTAGGTGGTCCCAGAGGATGAGGTGGATCTTCTTAGGGAGATAAGAATGAAGAGTGTCAGGCCTATTGAAGGTGAGACTATTGTTCATTTTGTAATACATATTTTCTCATGTGCATTTGTGCTAACTTTATCATGTTAGGGGCTAGTGCAGGTAGAGGAGATGTTGATGATGAATTTGAAAGATTAATGCAAGGCCCCACCAGCACACGGTCAATTAGATAAGCACCTGTAGTTGCTTCCTCACAAACGAGAAGGGTAGGGACATCTACCTACACTGCTGCTCCCTCACAATCTAGAAAGGCAACATCATCATCCTAGACCAAAGGGGATGCAGATAACTTTAGACTTTTGCCCATGTGGTTAGTACAATGAGCTCTCTCCTAGCCAAATGTGTTGTTATATGAGAGCCACCTCCCCCAACACAGAAGAAAAAGAGTTGGTTTCCTTGGGGATCCAAGAAAAGCAAGAAAGGAGTTGCCCCTATGAAATCCACTTGATATTGCAGATATAGAAAACTTAGACCTTCTCCCTTAGATGCTCAATTATCCAACAATTGCTCTCACAGTTGACACTACTGGTACATAGGATGGTCTTCTAATCATGATGATGGAGATATGGGAGAAGGTGGTGGTGAGAATGGTCAGGTAGATGGAGGTAGTGAGATAGTATTCACAGAGGAGCAATATTTTCAGGGTGCAACCCAGGATACTGATCATGGTGCTCCATTGCAATGTAACAAAGGTGCAAGACTGGTTATAACAGTCGTATAGGAGATTCGACAGTGGACAATGATAGGTATCACACTATGATATTAAACTTTGAGAGAATGAGCACACATGAGTCTGTTGGATCCTATGGCAGCCATAGTCATCAGATAGAGTTCATTGACACAGGTTACTCCAGTGGCTATAGTGGGTACACCGCCACAGGCTACCCTGCTCCATATGGGTATCATGCTCCACCTATTGGCTATGCTACTTATCCTACTCTAGGAGCTGAGCAGATTGACACATCTAATGGTGTTCGACACCTACTACTGGGACCATTATGTCAAGCAATTTTAGAACATATATAGCTCATTTATGACATAGGGTGAGTTTCATAGTCATGTGTTTGCCACAAAAGGTCATCATCTAATTGGAGATCTACCATTAGCATCAGATGAGTCGACATTATCTGCCTTACCCCGTGGGATAGTTATGATTCATATTAGTAGGTTAGAGTATTTGGTCATATATTTTGTGTTTAGAGTTTGATGTTTGTATTGCATATGTAAATTGTGAACATCATCAATTTCATTTTATTAATGAGATTTATTTGTTTCCACTCTTCCAATGATATTTGTGGTTCAAAATAGATGTTTATGTTCAAATCATGATTCAAAATAGCACTATATGGCATAATATCGTCCATCATACATGAAACAAATTCACATGAAGCCAAAATCAAAGAATAGGCAACAACAAAAAACCCAAATCACATGTTCTATGCAAGATTCAGGCGAATCGCTTCGAATCCGATTGATTCAGATGAATCAAGTTGAATTAGGAGTTTCCCGATTCCCCTCTCGATTCCGATCGTACCAACCCTATCTCTATGTCATGTCATGTCCAATTGGATGTGACATGGATGCCATGTGGCATTGTTGGAATGTCTCTGGGCAATCCAATTAGACACTACTAATACCGGCAACAAGTGTTTCTCTTTGAACAATTGCTTATAAGAGTTCAATCCAAGGGCCTAAACCTAACTTGGTTTTCCTCCTGATGGATAGGCCCAACTCCAATTATCTCCCAGGCTCCCATCCTAAAATTATTTTTCTTTTACTTGGATGTTTTTCTCGTTCTATGTGCGCAGGCCCACATGTAGCACCTTGGATTTTTAAAATCCAAATAAAATAAATTTTTATTTAAATAAATGAAATAAATTGATTTAAGTGGAATAAAGGGAGAATGCATTGTATAAATGGGAATTAAAGCAATCCCCATTAAATTAAATTAGTAATGGGTTACTCTAATAACCCAAACCCAATGGAATGGGCCCAAATAGGGATAGCCCATGTTGGAATGAGAATTAAATTAATGAAATTCATATCTAAATAATTAAATAAATAGTAAAGGGTTAAGATAAATGTTAAATAACCCTTATATATCTAAATAAAGAGTCCTAAACCCATCCTAACTCATTAACCACGAAATTAAACTCTCCCCTACCCATTAGATGGATAAATGAGAGAAAATAGAGAGATAAATGTGGAATTTTCGTAATTAAAGGAGGAGAGAAGAGTTTGGGGTTGTATGGACTCTATAGGAAGCTTAAACACTTCAAATCTCCTCCCTATCTCCCCATTTTCGTGGCTGGAACCCTAGAGAAGGAGGAGAAAGGTTGGAGACCAAGCAGCAAGGAGGAGAAGGCTTGGAGCAAGAAGGTTTTCCCATTTTTCGTCTTCAACCTAGGGTTTTCTTGGACTCGACAAAAGGTAGGCAATCTCTCAAGCAAAAATCGTGAAATAATTACCCTAGGTAGCCTTCATGTATCTCTTCAAAAGCCCTATGGTTTCGTGGTATTTCGTTCATCCATTTGGGCGAATTTAATTCGAGAAATCCTGCTGTTCTCATGAACTGAGATCTCATGTTTTCTCTAATTCCCGATATGTACTTGTTCACATGCCATGATAAAATTCTCAGTTATACTACATCACACTAGCTTTCAAACGCCCCTGGTCTCGCTCGATTTCGATCTCCCATGTGGGAGAATTAAATCTTTGAATCTCTGTCTATTGCCTGTACCCGACTCTTCATGTTGACCTTTAAACATCGTGCATATTTGATATCATGCCATGAAAAAATTCTCTAAAATACTAAATCGTGTTAGCTTTCAAACAACGCTAGTTTCGTAATTTTTCATCATGTATTCATCCCTGAATAATTGGTGGAACACTGACTGCGCCTGTTTAGGTTACCGAAAAGTAATCTGATCAATGCATGTCTAAACCTTGTCTATTTTCAAATTAATCGTGTATGTTGATAGATATACATGTCTACTTTCGTTTAGAACTGATTTCGTACTTTTTGGATCACCATACTATTTTATATGTAATTTAGAACGTCCATGTATCACAGAGGGCTCGCCCTGGAAAAAAGGAAAAAGAGCAAACCCACCTGTTATCGCGACGGCGCGACCCGCCGCGATAACAGTGGGGTCGCGCCGGCCGATGGCGTCGCGTCAAGAACGCGGCGGCGCGGGCCGCCGCGATTCACCCCGGACCGGGCCAGACCGGCCAGGTCCCGTGTCGCGCCCGACCGCCCGTCGCGACTTGAAACGCGACGGGTATGTCTGCCGCGTTTTCAAGAATCCGACCAGAACTGAAAATTGTACATATGCCCTGATTGTTTAAGCTTTATACCCTTTAATTAGTCATGATTAAATCATGTTATAGTTAATTCGACTTAAATTAATAAATGACATTAATGATATAAATTTAATTATTTAAAATGACACTGCACGACTTGTCATATCATCAAGATTTCTTTACACTTACACACACACAACATTATTAAATGCCAATTGACCTCGATAAATTATGCAATAATATATTCGGTAAATTATCGAAATAAATGACTAAATTACCCTATTTTGTTAAATACAATTGTTTCCGTTTTTACTCGCGCATTTTATCTACCGTTACCGTTTCCCTCGGCCTTCGAGCACTCGAGGCACGACGGACCCGTTTTTACACACTTTCCCTTGACTTGGACCACCTCTTCACCAGGAATACTCTCGATTGGACCAGGGACTCCTTGTCAAGACCTCCGTAAGTCTTCTTGACTTTGGCGCACGTCCTTAGTCAACGAGCTGGTTGTACCCTAAAACCCGTTACACTCTTAGGGATCAGTACGATCCAAGCCTTAGTGTTCCTTCTCGTCTTGAGTTCACACCGGACCACCTGACCCGTGTACACAGCACGGCTAAGGGGTGGTTGTGACTTCTACCAGACTGCCGGTACCCGACCTGGTGCTGTGCAACCGTTACTATCGTGTTTATCGTCGTTTTACGATTGTACCCCTCTCATCTACAGTCTCTTTACTCTCATCTGTTCACGATCTCTCTACACTCTCATCTATCTCGTCTAGTACTCTCTTATCTCTCCTTGGTACTCTATTGACCATTCGTGTGATTGTCTAAGATAAAAGAAATGACTAATGCCAGCGCAATAGGGCCCGATCAGGTCCTGGGAGGAGCGCCCGAAAAGTGCCAGTGCCCATGGGAGTTAAAATGATCATAGGATGTGTTACGGCATGCATCCAGTGCCAGTTTACTATCTAGATTAATCTATGACAATCAAAGTGCTATCTCTACAAGTGCAAGCGTGATCGTTACTAGTGCACCGTTGTGCAATTTACATGTTATATCATTACATGGCCATTCTATTATCGTTCTCGTTGAACTATTTTCCCTGTGCCAGTTGCAATTGTTCTCTCGTTATCGTGACATGCTCTACATGACTCTACTCTCTAGTTATCCTGCCATTAAGACATTAACTATTTAAAGCATGCTTGTGTTCATGAGATATTAAGTCCTACTGGGCGTTATTCGCTCATCCTGCGTATTTATTTAATGTGTTCAGGTGAGTCGGATGGAGACGACCACACATACGAGGACGGGACTGAGGGAGATGCTCAAGAGTGACCATTCAGCCACCAGTGCTATCTAGTAGTAGTTAGTGAGTCAGTTAGTCATAATGTAATAGTTTGATTTTTGAATAAAGTACTCTGGGCCCTAGTTCTGGCTCTGATACGTTGATGTAATGATGACTGGTGGATTATTAATGAAATTGGAGTTTATTTGGTATTATTCCATTGTGCAATGGTTTGCATTTATTTCTCGCTCTGTACTATTTAATAACTGTAATCCCGCTCCGATATTCCGCGTCGGGGCGTTACAGTTTTGTGGTATCAGAGCCTAGGTTATTCTTAAGTATAGGATGATCTAGGTTTGACCTGACTTGACTTAGAGTCTAATTCCATACCTATGAGAGATGGGTAGAACCGTGGGTAATGAGATAAAATAAACTCACACACGCACGAACTTAGTGCAAACCTAACGACTTACATTATAATTCTCTTTTGAAGGAACTTAACATCAACAATGGCAGCGGAGCGTGCTCAACTCCGTGATATGCAACACACTATCCAACAGCTTACCCAAGCTTTACTTCAGGCTGCCGGAGCCAACAACAACAATAACAACAACCGAGCAGCTGGTGATTTACATAGAAATTTCCGCAACCTGAATCCGCCTCGATTCAGTGGTACCACAGACCCTGATGAGGCCGAGAACTGGCTCAAGGAGATTGAGCGCATCTTCCGTGTCATGCAATGCGCGGATGGAGATAAGCTTTTACTTGCCACATTCCAGCTTGAAAGGGACGCCCGTGCGTGGTGGGAGTCCATTGAGGCCACACGGGCAGATGCTCAGTTTACGTGGAATGAGTTTAAGGAGCAATTCAACTCCAAATATTTTTCAGAAAGAGTTCAAGAAAGGAAAGCCGCCGAGTTCGCCGCTCTGAAACAGAGAAACCTGACGGTTGCTGAATATGAGGCACAGTTCTCTCGATTGGCTCGCTACGCCAATCATCTAGTTAGTACCCAGAGGATGAAGGCGAAGAGATTCCTCAACGGGCTTAGACCCGCATATATTACCCAGCTAGCACCATTTGATATTCAGACCTACCCAGAGATGGTCAGGAGAGCACAATGCCTGGAAGATGCACTGAACTCACTGAGCGCATCAAGGGTAGGATGTTCAGGAAAGAGCAAACTTCTGGAGCATCGAGCAAGCCTACTAACGGCAAGAAAAGGCCGTTAAGTATCACTGACGGGCCAAGCCAGGAGCGGAAGCCCAAAGTCCCCACCACTACTGCTCCGAACAACAAACCAAGATGCAAGCATTGTGACAAGCTTGGTCACACGACAGAAGAATGCTGGAGGAAGGCAGGTGCTTGCCTTCGCTGTGGAAGTCGTGATCACCGCATACAAGAATGCCCGTTACTGAAAGAAAATGAGAAACGTCCTGCGGGACCAAAGAAGCCAGGCAGACTTCAAGCCCTGCAAGAGGTAGAGACCACCGAGGAAGGTGGCGTGGTGGAAGGTACACTACCAGTCTTTTCTCATTCAGCATTTGTTTTGTTCGATACTGGCGCAACGCATTCGTTCATATCACAAGCATTTGCTGATACCCTAAATGAGAAACCTGCATCTATGACATTTGAATTATCTGTCGCAACACCACTAGGAGAAAAGGCTCAATTAAATAAATATTTTCCATTAGCTGATGTTAAGGTTGGTGAACTTAACCTTAGAGCTGACTTGATCTGTATGCCCATGGAGGGCTACGATGTCATTTTGGGAGCCGATTGGCTATCCACGTATGGGGCTATCGTGGATTGTAGAAGAGGGAAAATTTCTTTTAGTGAATTCCCTAAGCTAATCTTCACAGGACGTAGGCACAAGCAACACTTGTCCCTCGTCTCTGCTATAAAGGCACAGAACATGATAAGAAAGGGTTGTGTGGCATTTCTCGCCGCAATTGTAGTTGAGAAGAAAGCAACTAAGATATCAGACATCCACATAGTGCAAGAATATCCAGACGTGTTTCCTGATGAGCTGCCAGGCATTCCACCCGAGAGAGATGTAAATTTCTCAATTGATCTTGTACCTGGAGCTGCACCGGTTTCACGCCAACCCTACAGGATGTCCCCTGCTGAATTGAAAGAATTGAAAGAGCAACTGATGGAACTTCTAGAAAAGGGTTTCATTAGGCCAAGTACTTCTCCTTGGGGAGCACCAGTGCTGTTCGTCAAGAAGAAGGACGGATCCATGAGGTTATGCATCGATTACAGGCAGTTGAACAATCTCACTATCAAGAACAAGTACCCTCTGCCGCGTGTCGATGAACTATTTGATCAGATATCAGGAGCAAAGTACTTTTCTAAGATTGACCTTAGATCAGGATATCATCAGATGAGGATTCAAGATGCAGATATTTACAAGACAGCTTTCAGGAGCAGGTACGGTCATTATGAATTTGTAGTCATGCCTTTTGGACTAACCAATGCTCCTGCAGCTTTTATGCAATTAATGAACAGCATCTACCGGCCCTACCTCGACAAGTTCGTCGTGGTATTCATTGATGATATTCTCATATACTCCAAGACCAAAGAAGAGCACGAGGAGCATCTGAGGATCGCTCTGCAAATCTTGCGGGACAACCAACTCTACGCCAAATTGAGCAAGTGTGAATTCTGGCTCGAGGAGGTGTCGTTCCTAGGCCATGTCATTTCCAAGGATGGTATCGCTGTCGACCCTTCCAAGGTAGAAGCCGTGCTCAACTGGGAAAGGCCGACCAATGTCACAGAAATCAGGAGCTTTCTTGGACTGGCTGGATATTACAGACGGTTCATAAAAGACTTCTCCAAGATAGCTGTACCTCTTACGCGTCTTACGCGGAAGGAAAACCCATATGTCTGGAGCAAGGAGTGCGAGAAGAGCTTTCAGACACTCAAGCAATTGTTGACATCTGCACCTGTCCTCGCATTACCAGTCGAAGGCGCAGGATTCTCAGTCTACACTGATGCATCTGGAATCGGTCTAGGCTGCGTATTAATGCAGAATGAGAAAGTGATAGCCTATTCATCAAGGCAATTGAAGCAACATGAGGTTAACTATCCTGTCCATGACTTAGAGCTAGCTGCTGTGGTATTTGCACTTAAGATTTGGAGGCATTACCTGTATGGAGAGCAATTTATTGTCTACTCCGACCATAAGAGTTTGAAGTACTTATTTTCTCAAAAGGAGCTCAATATGCGACAACGGAGATGGCTGGAGTACTTGAAGGATTTTGATTTCAACATTCAATATCACCCAGGCAAAGGTAATGCAGTAGCTGATGCACTTAGCAGAAAGCCAGTAGCTTCGATATCTTGTCTAGTCATGGGCGAGATGCAATTGTTAGAGCAATTCGCCAGTCTAGATCTGAATATTGAAAAGAGAAGTGATAAGATGTTAGTGGCTAATCTTAAAGCTCAACCCGACATCTTTGTCGAGATCAGAGAGCAACAGGCTAATGATCCGTTTCTGATCAGAGTAAGGGAGACCATAGCTGACAAACCAGAATTCTCCATCGCTGAAGATGGAAGAATATTATTCCAAGCCAGGACATGTGTGCCTGACAATGAAGAGCTGAAAAGGAAACTGATGGATGAAGCCCACAAGACCAAGTACACAATACATCCTGGTGCAACCAAGATGTACCAAGACATGAAGAGGTCATTTTGGTGGCCAAACATGAAGCGTGAGGTAGCTGAGCATGCCGCGCACTGCCTCACTTGTCAACAGGTAAAAGCAGAACACCGGCGTCCTGCGGGGGTACTTAGACCCCTGGACATACCTGAATGGAAGTGGGAAAGCATCGGAATGGATTTCATCATGGGTTTACCCCGAACTCGTGGTGGACTCGATGCAATCTGGGTCATAGTGGACCGATTGACCAAGTCCGCACATTTTCTAGCAGTTAAAAGCACTTGGAGTGTTGATGTGCTTGCAGCGTTATATGTAAAAGAGATAGTCAGACTACATGGAGTTCCAGTATCCATTGTCTCAGATCGTGACCCTAGGTTCACTTCTAGATTCTGGAAGGGACTCCAAACTGCCTTAGGCACTAAACTCAATTTTAGTACTGCTTTCCACCCACAGACGGATGGACAGACAAAAGGACCAACCAGATAGTGGAGGACATGCTACGTGCCTGCACTATAGATTTTGAAGGTTATTGGAATGAACAACTATCACTAATAGAATTCGCCTACAACAACAGTTATCAGGCCAGCATTAAGATGGCACCATTCGAAGCTCTGTATGGCAGAAGCTGTAGATCGCCAGTGTGCTGGAATGAAGTAGGTGAGCAGCAATGGCTGGGACCAGACATGGTACAAAATACTAGCAGAGACATACAAATTATCAGAGACAGAATTAAGGTAGCTCAGTCCAGGCAGAAGAGCTATGCTGATAAAAGAAGAAGGGACTTAGAATTTCAGACTGGAGACCATGTGATGCTCAAAGTATCCCCGACCCGAGGATTTCAACGGTTTGGGATGAAAGGCAAGCTAAGACCAAGATTCATAGGTCCATTTGAGGTATTAGATAGAGTTGGCGAGGTGGCGTACCGACTAGCACTACCTCCCCAGTTCTCTACAGTACACAATGTATTCCATGTGTCAATGCTAAGGAAATACGTGTATGATCCATCTCACGTAATTAGCTATGATGATATCACTCTGAACAAAGATATGACCTATGAAGAAAGGCCAGTGAAGATTCTGGACAAGAAGATGCAACAGCTTCGGAATCGAGCCATACCCGTGGTGAAGATATTATGGAGAAATCACGAAGTTGAAGAGGCCACGTGGGAGCCTGAAGCTACAATGCGCCGAATTATCCGGAATTATTCAGTAAGTCATACTTCCTCTTACGATTATATGAATTTGGGGACCAAATTCTTTTTAAGAGGGGGAGGATGTAGCACCTTGGATTTTTAAAATCCAAATAAAATAATTTTTATTTAAATAAATGAAATAAATTGATTTAAGTGGAATAAAGGGAGAATGCATTGTATAAATGGGAATTAAAGCAATCCCCATTAAATTAAATTAGTAATGGGTTACTCTAATAACCCAAACCCAATGGAATGGGCCCAAATAGGGATAGCCCATGTTGGAATGAGAATTAAATTAATGAAATTCGTATCTAAATAATTAAATAAATAGTAAAGGGTTAAGATAAATGTTAAATAACCCTTATATATCTAAATAAAGAGTCCTAAACCCATCCTAACTCATTAACCACGAAATTAAACTCTCCCCTACCCATTAGATGGATAAATGAGAGAAAATAGAGAGATAAATGTGGAATTTTCGTAATTAAAGGAGGAGAGAAGAGTTTGGGGTTGTATGGACTCTATAGGAAGCTTAAACACTTCAAATCTCCTCCCTATCTCCCCATTTTCGTGGCTGGAACCCTAGAGAAGGAGGAGAAAGGTTGGAGACCAAGGAGCAAGGAGGAGAAGGCTTGGAGCAAGAAGGTTTTCCCATTTTTCGTCTTCAACCTAGGGTTTTCTTGGACTCGACAAAAGGTAGGCAATCTCTCAAGCAAAAATCGTGAAATAATTACCCTAGGTAGCCTTCATGTACCTCTTCAAAAGCCCTATGGTTTCGTGGTATTTCGTTCATCCATTTGGGCGAATTTAATTCGTGAAATCCTGCTGTTCTCATGAACTGAGATCTCATGTTTTCTCTAATTCCCGATATGTACTTGTTCACATGCCATGATAAAATTCTCAGTTATACTACATCACACTAGCTTTCAAACGCCCTGGTCTCGCTCGATTTCGATCTCCCATGAGGGAGAATTAAATCTTTGAATCTCTGTCTATTGCCTGTACCCGACTCTTCATGTTGACCTTTAAACATCGTGCATATTTGATATCATGCCATGAAAAAATTCTCTAAAATACTAATCGTGTTAGCTTTCAAACGCGCTAGTTTCATAATTTTTCATCATGTATTCATCCCTAATAATTCGTTGAACACTGACTGCGCCTGTTTAGGTCACCGAAAAGTAACCTGATCAATGCATGTCTAAACCTTGTCTATTTTCAAATTAATCGTGCATGTTGATAGATATACATGTCTACTTTCGTTTAAAACTGATTTCGTACTTTTTGGATCACCATACTATTTTATATGTAATTTAGAACGTCCATGTATCACAGAGGGCTCGCCCTGGAAAAAAGGAAAAAGAGCAAACCCACCTGTTATCGCGACGGCGCGACCCGCCGCGATAACAGTGGGGTCGCGCCGGCCGATGGCGTCGCGTCAAGAACGCGGCGGCGCGGACCGCCGCGATTCACCCCGGACCGGGCCAGACCGGCCAGGTCCCGTGTCGCGCCCGACCGCCCCGTCGCGACTTGAAACGCGACGGGTATGTCTGCCGCGTTTTCAAGAATCCGACCAGAACTGAAAATTGTACATATGCCCTGATTGTTTAAGCTTTATACCCTTTAATTAGTCATGATTAAATCATGTTATAGTTAATTCGACTTGGTAAATTAATAAATGACATTAATGATATAAATTTAATTATTTAAAATGACACTGCACGACTTGTCATATCATCAAGATTTCTTTACACTTACACACACACAACATTATTAAATGCCAATTGACCTCGATAAATTATGCAATAATATATTCGGTAAATTATCGAAATAAATGACTAAATTACCCTATTTTGTTAAATACAATTGTTTCCGTTTTTACTCGCGCATTTTATCTACCGTTACCGTTTCCCTCGGCCTTCGAGCACTCGAGGCACGACGGACCCGTTTTTACACACTTTCCCTTGACTTGGACCACCTCTCCACCGGGAATACTCTCGATTGGACCAGGGACTCCTTGTCAAGACCTCCGTAAGTCTTCTTGGCTTTGGCGCACGTCCTTAGTCAACGAGCTGGTTGTACCCTAAAACCCGTTACACTCTTAGGGATCAGTACGATCCAAGCCTTAGTGTTCCTTCTCGTCTTGAGTTCACACCGGACCACCTGACCCGTGTACACAGCACGGCTAAGGGGCGGTTGTGACTTCTACCAGACTGCCGGCACCCGACCTGGTGCTGTGCAACCGTTACTATCGTGTTTATCGTCGTTTTACGATTGTACCCCTCTCATCTACAGTCTCTTTACTCTCATCTGTTCACGTTCTCTCTACACTCTCATCTATCTCGTCTAGTACTCTCTTATCTCTCTTGGTACTCTATTGGCCATTCGTGTGATTGTCTAAGATAAAAGAAATGACTAATGCCAGCGCAATAGGGCCCGATCAGGTCCTGGGAGGAGCGCCCGAAAAGTGCCAGTGCCCATGGGAGTTAAAATGATCATAGGATGTGTTACGGCATGCATCCAGCGCCAGTTTACTATCTAGATTAATCTATGACAATCAAAGTGCTATCTCTACAAGTGCAAGCGTGATCGTTACTAGTGCACCGTTGTGCAATTTACATGTTATATCGTTACATGGCCATTCTATTATCGTTCTCGTTGTACTATTTTCCCTGTGCCAGTTGCAATTGTTCTCTCGTTATCGTGACATGCTCTACATGACTCTACTCTCTAGTTATCCTGCCATTAAGACATTAACTATTTAAAGCATGCTTGTGTTCATGAGATATTAAGTCCTACTGGGCGTTATTCGCTCATCCTGCGTATTTATTTAATGTGTTCAGGTGAGTCGGATGGAGACGACCACACATACGAGGACGGGACTGAGGGAGATGCTCAAGAGTGACCATTCAGCCACCAGTGCTATCTAGTAGTAGTTAGTGAGTCAGTTAGTCATAATGTAATAGTTTGATTTTGAATAAAGTACTCTGGGCCCTAGTTCTGGCTCTGATACGTTGATGTAATGATGACTGGTGGATTATTAATGAAATTGGAGTTTATTTGGTATTATTCCATTGTGCAATGGTTTGCATTTATTTCTCGCTCTGTACTATTTAATAACTGTAATCCCGCTCCGATATTCCGCGTCGGGGCGTTACAGTTTTGTGGTATCAGAGCCTAGGTTATTCTTAAGTATAGGATGATCTAGGTTTGACCTGACTTGACTTAGAGTCTAATTCCATACCTATGAGAGATGGGTAGAACCGTGGGTAATGAGATAAAATAAACTCACACACGCACGAACTTAGTGCAAACCTAACGACTTACATTTAATTCTCTTTTGAAGGAACTTAACATCAACAATGGCAGCGGAGCGTGCTCAACTCCGTGATATGCAACACACTATCCAACAGCTTACCCAAGCTTTACTTCAGGCTGCCGGAGCCAACAACAACAATAACAACAACCGAGCAGCTGGTGATTTACATAGAAATTTCCGCAACCTGAATCCGCCTCGATTCAGTGGTACCACAGACCCTGATGAGGCCGAGAACTGGCTCAAGGAGATTGAGCGCATCTTCCGTGTCATGCAATGCGCGGATGGAGATAAGCTTTTACTTGCCACATTCCAGCTTGAAAGGGACGCCCGTGCGTGGTGGGAGTCCATTGAGGCCACACGGGCAGACGCTCAGTTTACGTGGAATGAGTTTAAGGAGCAATTCAACTCCAAATATTTTTCAGAAAGAGTTCAAGAAAGGAAAGCCGCCGAGTTCGCCGCTCTGAAACAGAGAAACCTGACGGTTGCTGAATATGAGGCACAGTTCTCTCGATTGGCTCGCTACGCCAATCATCTAGTTAGTACCCAGAGGATGAAGGCGAAGAGATTCCTCAACGGGCTTAGACCCGCATATATTACCCAACTAGCACCATTTGATATTCAGACCTACCCAGAGATGGTCAGGAGAGCACAATGCCTGGAAGATGCAACTGAACTCACTGAGCGCATCAAGGGTAGGATGTTCAGGAAAGAGCAAACTTCTGGAGCATCGAGCAAGCCTACTAACGGCAAGAAAAGGCCGTTAAGTATCACTGACGGGCCAAGCCAGGAGCGGAAGCCCAAAGTCCCCACCACTACTACTCCGAACAACAAACCAGATGCAAGCATTGTGACAAGCTTGGTCACACGACAGATGAATGCTGGAGGAAGGCAGGTGCTTGCCTTCGCTGTGGAAGTCGTGATCACCGCATACAAGAATGCCCGTTACTGAAAGAAAATGAGAAACGTCCTGCGGGACCAAAGAAGCCAGGCAGACTTCAAGCCCTGCAAGAGGTAGAGACCACCGAGGAAGGTGGCGTGGTGGAAGGTACACTACCAGTCTTTTCTCATTCAGCATTTGTTTTGTTCGATACTGGCGCAACGCATTCGTTCATATCACAAGCATTTGCTGATACCCTAAATGAGAAACCTGCATCTATGACATTTGAATTATCTGTCGCAACACCACTAGGAGAAAAGACTCAATTAAATAAATATTTTCCATTAGCTGATGTTAAGGTTGGTGAACTTAACCTTAGAGCTGACTTGATCTGTATGCCCATGGAGGGCTACGATGTCATTTTGGGAGCCGATTGGCTATCCACGTATGGGGCTATCGTGGATTGTAGAAGAGGGAAAATTTCTTTTAGTGAATTCCCTAAGCTAATCTTCACAGGACGTAGGCACAAGCAACACTTGTCCCTCGTCTCTGCTATAAAGGCACAGAACATGATAAGAAAGGGTTGTGTGGCATTTCTCTTGCCGCAATTGTAGTTGAGAAGAAAGCAACTAAGATATCAGACATCCACATAGTGCAAGAATATCCAGACGTGTTTCCTGATGAGCTGCCAGGCATTCCACCCGAGAGAGATGTAAATTTCTCAATTGATCTTGTACCTGGAGCTGCACCGGTTTCACGCCAACCCTACAGGATGTCCCCTGCTGAATTGAAAGAATTGAAAGAGCAACTGATGGAACTTCTAGAAAAGGGTTTCATTAGGCCAAGTACTTCTCCTTGGGGAGCACCAGTGCTGTTCGTCAAGAAGAAGGACGGATCCATGAGGTTATGCATCGATTACAGGCAGTTGAACAATCTCACTATCAAGAACAAGTACCCTCTGCCGCGTGTCGATGAACTATTTGATCAGATATCAGGAGCAAAGTACTTTTCTAAGATTGACCTTAGATCAGGATATCATCAGATGAGGATTCAAGATGCAGATATTTACAAGACAGCTTTCAGGAGCAGGTACGGCATTATGAATTTGTAGTCATGCCTTTTGGACTAACCAATGCTCCTGCAGCTTTTATGCAATTAATGAACAGCATCTACCGGCCCTACCTCGACAAGTTCGTCGTGGTATTCATTGATGATATTCTCATATACTCCAAGACCAAAGAAGAGCACGAGGAGCATCTGAGGATCGCTCTGCAAATCTTGCGGGACAACCAACTCTACGCCAAATTGAGCAAGTGTGAATTCTGGCTCGAGGAGGTGTCGTTCCTAGGCCATGTCATTTCCAAGGATGGTATCGCTGTCGACCCTTCCAAGGTAGAAGCCGTGCTCAACTGGGAAAGGCCGACCAATGTCACAGAAATCAGGAGCTTTCTTGGACTGGCTGGATATTACAGACGGTTCATAAAGACTTCTCCAAGATAGCTGTACCTCTTACGCGTCTTACGCGGAAGGAAAACCCATATGTCTGGAGCAAGGAGTGTGAGAAGAGCTTTCAGACACTCAAGCAATTGTTGACATCTGCACCTGTCCTCGCATTACCAGTCGAAGGCGCAGGATTCTCAGTCTACACTGATGCATCTGGAATCGGTCTAGGCTGCGTATTAATGCAGAATGAGAAAGTGATAGCCTATTCATCAAGGCAATTGAAGCAACATGAGGTTAACTATCCTGTCCATGACTTAGAGCTAGCTGCTGTGGTATTTGCACTTAAGATTTGGAGGCATTACCTGTATGGAGAGCAATTTATTGTCTACTCCGACCATAAGAGTTTGAAGTACTTATTTTCTCAAAAGGAGCTCAATATGCGACAACAGAGATGGCTGGAGTACTTGAAGGATTTTGATTTCAACATTCAATATCACCCAGGCAAAGGTAATGCAGTAGCTGATGCACTTAGCAGAAAGCCAGTAGCTTCGATATCTTGTCTAGTCATGGGCGAGATGCAATTGTTAGAGCAATTCGCCAGTCTAGATCTGAATATTGAAAAGAGAAGTGATAAGATGTTAGTGGCTAATCTTAAAGCTCAACCCGACATCTTTGTCGAGATCAGAGAGCAACAGGCTAATGATCCGTTTCTGATCAGAGTAAGGGAGACCATAGCTGACAAACCAGAATTCTCCATCGCTGAAGATGGAAGAATATTATTCCAAGCCAAGACATGTGTGCCTGACAATGAAGAGCTGAAAAGGAAACTGATGGATGAAGCCCACAAGACCAAGTACACAATACATCCTGGTGCAACCAAGATGTACCAAGACATGAAGAGGTCATTTTGGTGGCCAAACATGAAGCGTGAGGTAGCTGAGCATGCCGCGCACTGCCTCACTTGTCAACAGGTAAAAGCAGAACACCGGCGTCCTGCGGGGTACTTAGACCCCTGGACATACCTGAATGGAAGTGGGAAAGCATCGGAATGGATTTCATCATGGGTTTACCCCGAACTCGTGGTGGACTCGATGCAATCTGGGTCATAGTGGACCGATTGACCAAGTCCGCACATTTTCTAGCAGTTAAAAGCACTTGGAGTGTTGATGTGCTTGCAGCGTTATATGTAAAAGAGATAGTCAGACTACATGGAGTTCCAGTATCCATTGTCTCAGATCGTGACCCTAGGTTCACTTCTAGATTCTGGAAGGGACTCCAAACTGCCTTAGGCACTAAACTCAATTTTAGTACTGCTTTCCACCCACAGACGGATGGACAGACAAAAGGACCAACCAGATAGTGGAGGACATGCTACGTGCCTGCACTATAGATTTTGAAGGTTATTGAATGAACAACTATCACTAATAGAATTCGCCTACAACAACAGTTATCAGGCCAGCATTAAGATGGCACCATTCGAAGCTCTGTATGGCAGAAGCTGTAGATCGCCAGTGTGCTGGAATGAAGTAGGTGAGCAGCAATGGCTGGGACCAGACATGGTACAAAATACTAGCAGAGACATACAAATTATCAGAGACAGAATTAAGGTAGCTCAGTCCAGGCAGAAGAGCTATGCTGATAAAAGAAGAAGGGACTTAGAATTTCAGACTGGAGACTATGTGATGCTCAAAGTATCCCCGACCCGAGGATTTCAACGATTTGGGATGAAAGGCAAGCTAAGACCAAGATTCATAGGTCCATTTGAGGTATTAGATAGAGTTGGCGAGGTGGCGTACCGACTAGCACTACCTCCCCAGTTCTCTACAGTACACAATGTATTCCATGTGTCAATGCTAAGGAAATACGTGTATGATCCATCTCACGTAATTAGCTATGATGATATCACTCTGAACAAAGATATGACCTATGAAGAAAGGCCAGTGAAGATTCTGGACAAGAAGATGCAACAGCTTCGGAATCGAGCCATACCCGTGGTGAAGATATTATGGAGAAATCACGAAGTTGAAGAGGCCACGTGGGAGCCTGAAGCTACAATGCGCCAGAATTATCCGGAATTATTCAGTAAGTCATACTTCCTCTTACGATTATATGAATTTGGGGACCAAATTCTTTTAAGAGGGGGAGGATGTAGCACCTTGGATTTTTAAAATCCAAATAAAATAATTTTTATTTAAATAAATGAAATAAATTGATTTAAGTGGAATAAAGGGAGAATGCATTGTATAAATGGGAATTAAAGCAATCCCCATTAAATTAAATTAGTAATGGGTTACTCTAATAACCCAAACCCAATGGAATGGGCCCAAATAGGGATAGCCCATGTTGGAATGAGAATTAAATTAATGAAATTCGTATCTAAATAATTAAATAAATAGTAAAGGGTTAAGATAAATGTTAAATAACCCTTATATATCTAAATAAAGAGTCCTAAACCCATCCTAACTCATTAACCACGAAATTAAACTCTCCCCTACCCATTAGATGGATAAATGAGAGAAAATAGAGAGATAAATGTGGAATTTTCGTAATTAAAGGAGGAGAGAAGAGTTTGGGGTTGTATGGACTCTATAGGAAGCTTAAACACTTCAAATCTCCTCCCTATCTCCCCATTTTCGTGGCTGGAACCCTAGAGAAGGAGGAGAAAGGTTGGAGACCAAGCATCAAGGAGGAGAAGGCTTGGAGCAAGAAGGTTTTCCCATTTTTCGTCTTCAACCTAGGGTTTTCTTGGACTCGACAAAAAGGTAGGCAATCTCTCAAGCAAAAATCGTGAAATAATTACCCTAGGTAGCCTTCATGTATCTCTTCAAAAGCCCTATGGTTTCGTGGTATTTCGTTCATCCATTTGGGCGAATTTAATTCGAGAAATCCTGCTGTTCTCATGAACTGAGATCTCATGTTTTCTCTAATTCCCGATATGTACTTGTTCACATGCCATGATAAAATTCTCAGTTATACTACATCACACTAGCTTTCAAACGCCCCTAGTCTCGCTCGATTTCGATCTCCCATGTGAGAATTAAATCTTTGAATCTCTGTCTATTGCCTGTATCCGACTCTTCATGTTGACCTTTAAACATCGTGCATATTTGATATCATGCCATGAAAAAATTCTCTAAAATACTAAATCGTGTTAGCTTTCAAACAACGCTAGTTTCATAATTTTTCATCATGTATTCATCCCTGAATAATTGGTGGAACACTGACTGCGCCTGTTTAGGTTACCGAAAAGTAATCTGATCAATGCATGTCTAAACCTTGTCTATTTTCAAATTAATCGTGTATGTTGATAGATATACATGTCTACTTTCGTTTAGAACTGATTTCGTACTTTTTGGATCACCATACTATTTTATATGTAATTTAGAACGTCCATGTATCACAGAGGGCTCGCCCTGGAAAAAAGGAAAAAAGAGCAAACCCACCTATTATTGCGACGGCGCGACCCGCCGCGATAACAGTGGGGTCGCGCCGGCCGATGGCGTCGCGTCAAGAACGCGGCGGCGCGGACCGCCGCGATTCACCCCGGACCGGGCCAGACCGGCCAGGTCCCGTGTCGCGCCCGACCGCCCCGTCGCGACTTGAAACGCGACGGGTATGTCTGCCGCGTTTTCAAGAATCCGACCAGAACTGAAAATTGTACATATGCCCTGATTGTTTAAGCTTTATACCCTTTAATTAGTCATGATTAAATCATGTTATAGTTAATTCGACTTGGTAAATTAATAAATGACATTAATGATATAAATTTAATTATTTAAAATGACACTGCACGACTTGTCATATCATCAAGATTTCTTTACACTTACACACACACAACATTATTAAATGCCAATTGACCTCGATAAATTATGCAATAATATATTCGATAAATTATCGAAATAAATGACTAAATTACCCTATTTTGTTAAATACAATTGTTTCCGTTTTTACTCGCGCATTTTATCTACCGTTACCGTTTCCCTCGGCCTTCGAGCACTCGAGGCACGACGGACCCGTTTTTACACACTTTCCCTTGACTTGGACCACCTCTCCACCGGGAATACTCTCGATTGGACCAGGGACTCCTTGTCAAGACCTCCGTAAGTCTTCTTGACTTTGGCGCACGTCCTTAGTCAACGAGCTGGTTGTACCCTAAAACCGGTTACACTCTTAGGGATCAGTACGATCCAAGCCTTAGTGTTCCTTCTCGTCTTGAGTTCACACCAGACCACCTGACCCGTGTACACAGCACGGCTAAGGGGTGGTTGTGACTTCTACCAGACTGCCGGTACCCGACCTGGTGCTGTGCAACCGTTACTATCGTGTTTATCGTCATTTTACGATTGTACCCCTCTCATCTACAGTCTCTTTACTCTCATCTGTTCACGTTCTCTCTACACTCTCATCTATCTCGTCTAGTACTCTCTTATCTCTCCTTGGTACTCTATTGGCCATTCGTGTGATTGTCTAAGATAAAAGAAATGACTAATGCCAGTGCAATAGGGCCCGATCAGGTCCTGAGAGGAGCGCCCGAAAAGTGCCAGTGCCCATGGGAGTTAAAATGATCATAGGATGTGTTACGGCATGCATCCAGCGCCAGTTTACTATCTAGATTAATCTATGACAATCAAAGTGCTATCTCTACAAGTGCAAGCGTGATCGTTACTAGTGCACCGTTGTGCAATTTACATGTTATATCATTACATGGCCATTCTATTATCGTTCTCGTTGAACTATTTTCCCTGTGCCAGTTGCAATTGTTCTCTCGTTATCGTGACATGCTCTACATGACTCTACTATCTAGTTATCCTGCCATTAAGATATTAACTATTTAAAGCATGCTTGTGTTCATGAGATATTAAGTCCTACTGGGCGTTATTCGCTCATCCTGCGTATTTATTTAATGTGTTCAGGTGAGTCGGATGGAGACGACTACACATACGAGGACGGGACTGAGGGAGATGCTCAAGAGTGACCATTCAGCCACCAGTGCTATCTAGTAGTAGTTAGTGAGTCAGTTAGTCATAATGTAATAGTTTGATTTTTGAATAAAGTACTCTGGGCCCTAGTTCTGGCTCTGATACGTTGATGTAATGATGACTGGTGGATTATTAATGAAATTGGAGTTTATTTGGTATTATTCCATTGTGCAATGGTTTGCATTTATTTCTCGCTCTGTACTATTTAATAACTGTAATCCCGCTCCGATATTCCGCGTCGGGGCGTTACACCACATATGGCTGATACCGGGAGCCTATATCATTAATCTTATCCTTTAAGGGAAACTACTATCATTTTCCTTCCCTTTGTCCTTTAAAAGTTCCGTGGTGCGATGAATAGTTAGAGGCTCAATTACCACATATACGAAGTGATCCTTCTAGGAAAAAAGACAAATATTTCGATAAGTCAAAGGTAGCATATTTCTAGGTCTACGTTCTTTCAAATTAAAATTCATAAAGTTTCTACTTCTCTCACATGTCTAGAATGCTCAATTATCAATTAACACTATGCATCTATCTTTCTAAAAGAAGATTACAAGGAAAGTTTACAATTAAGATAACATGTTTAGAAGGCTAGGCTCAAGTTAGTATTCATACAACTCCTGTTTGTGTCACACATTAAGGCTAGGCTAGGCTCAAGTTAGTTTACATATTTTATAAGATGCGGAAGCGAAAATACTTAATTCCACATTAATTTTTTATTTTTATTTTTGTTAATTTTTAATATATATTATATAATATTTTTACAATAAAAACTCCTCAATCTTGAAATTTTGACTCTTGCATTTTTAACTATCTCTCACCTCTAATCTATGTGCAAATACCATCTATCCTTGTCTCGATTAATGACTAGTGTTCACTCTCTCATTTCATCATATATGATAGTTTTTTCTTTGATAGTTTTCATACCTACATATGTCGGCTATTTATTACTCAACCGTTATATATAATTATATGATGTTATTATACTAATATGAACTTGTCATACTTCATTTAATAAGGGTCATTATAATATACATGATGGAGAAGATATATTTTTATTTATTATTGTTAATTATTTATACTAGTAAAATATTAAAGTTATATTTAAATTTATTCATAAATTTAATAATCAATGTACTTGTAAATTTATAAATATTGTTACACCAAAAGTTTTTGTTTTATTTTCTTTTTTATTTTTTTGAATTAAAATAGAAATAGATGCGAAAGTGAAAATACCTTTTTCGTTTTCATTTCCGACTTTAAAATTTATTATAAAATACTGAAGCAGAAACACTCATTTTTAATTTTGAATCCAACATATTGGTATCCTAAGGGGTAGAAACACCTACGTGGGTTGCTCGGCTACTTATCTGATTGGTCGGGTGCCTGAGACCCACATAAGAACCTACACATTGTTGATGTGTGGGTCTTAGTCGTTCGACCAATGAAGTGAACGTCCGAGTAATCTACCAGGACCTTTCTATTCGATTGGCTCAGTAATTTTTTTTTCTCAAGTTTTAAATCTCCACCCTTACATTAACCTAAAAGAATAATGTTTTTTTAAAATAATACAAGTACTACAAAAGTATGCATAACTATTTTTAAAACTCTAAAAGTAAAAAAAAAAAGATCTTTCAGAAATTACCTCTTAAAACAAAAAAAACCTCTCCTCTTTTTCCCTAAAGAGGATCCTGGTCCCCTGGACATATATATATATATATATTGTCTTATATGTGTGTTTGAAAAAACAGAAAAACCGGGCAATGCAAAGAATGGGCCTCCAAATCCAACCGCCACCGTAGGATTAAATGCGGACGTGTGTGAAGGGCGTGAACCCGCGTGGGCCCCGCCCTCCATTTCAAATTTCAAATACTCAAATGGCGCAAATTAACCTTTTTTTTTTCCTCTCTTCCCTTCCACGTCGCCGTGCGCCTGCGCTTCTTGCAATCCCACTCACCGAGGCGGCCCTCTCGAGCTTGGAGCTTCTTCCCCTTCCCGCTCCTCCGCTCTGTCCTAAAAAACAAAACCCAGAACCCGATATCACCAGAGGGAGAAGAAATGGAGGAGAAAGATGGGATTTTTAAAAGGAAGAAGCTGCAGGGAAAGTGGGTGAGGTGATCAGCTCGATATCTCCTTCTCACCGGGGTTCCCACTGCGAGCTTTGCGAGCGCAAGGGGCAGTCAGGCTGCTGGGAAGGTCGCAACAGGTATGCCTTCCTTTACTGGTTTCTGTTGATGGGGTACCAGCTCGCTTTACTTGCACCGGCGACCTTTAGCATCTTGCGGAGCTCCCGGTTTGGTCTTCTTCCTTGCTCGGAGCTTTTCCAGCTGCGTGAGGAGAGCTTAGGGTCAGTGTGTTGTAGGTGTTAACTGGTCTAAGAGAGCTGAAAGATTTCATCTTTTTTTGGTGCTTCTGAACATAGAAGCAAGAAATGAGTGTTTGGATCTCGGAGCTCTCTCTGGGTTGTTTGAGCTCTGTCTTGGACTGTGAAAGGCTCGCTTTGGAGGAGTTGTGAAAGATTTAAGGATCTTTCTCACTTCATTTGTGTTCTCTTTGTCCATACCATTGTTCTTTTAGATGGCACATGTAGTGTGGGGTTTGCCCGCAGTTGCATGCATTTAAGTCTAGCAATTTAGGGGAGATAAGGGTGTCGCAATTTTGGAAGGAACCTTAGGAAGCATGGGGTTGCAAAGCTTGTTCTTGGCCTTGTCTACAAGAAGAGCGGAGAACTCTATACAGTTCTGGGGACGTGCTGAATGGGTGAAAGCATAACCTACTGTTCTCCTTCCAATTTTGCAGGTGTATATGGTTTCAAGTAACTTGGTTTTCCTCTGCTATATGGTTCTCCAACTAGCAAACCTCGGACGAAGTTGTCTTCACCAATAAGGTAATTGCTGAGGTATAATGTCTCAGGGTTTGAAGAGGAACCTTAATTTGCAGGTGCAACCCTGTCAACTGACTTGTAAATGGCGTACAATGAATCAGGTTCATGATGAAAGAAGATATCGCGGCAGATTATCGAGCAAAATTTTCAAGATTTTCTAATCAGAATCAAAGTGTGAAAGCTAATACTAAAGGAAATGGCAATTCGTTGAAGCCCAAGTCTGCTTCCTCCTGGGGGTCTCAAATTGTGAAAGGTTTCACAACTGAGAAGAAATCCAAGCTGCAGTCTGCCATCCCAAATAAGAAGATACCACTTGTGTGCTCAGATGTTTCTGACGAGAAGAATCAGTATGCTTCATACCATTCCCGGGTCAAACGTTCTCTCATTAGTGACTTCCCTTGTTCAGTCAACGCAGCGCAAGTGCATCCTCATTCATTTGAATGCCACCGGATAAGGTCTCCTGCTTCACATGATTTGTTTATTGAATTAGATCACCTGAGAAACCTGCTCCAAGAGTCCAGGGAAAGAGAGATTGTGCTGCAGGCGGAGCTACAAGACTACAAACAAAACTCCAAGGTGTTGGATCTTGAAAAGGAACTTGATCTGAAGAGGGGTGAAATTCAAGAGCTTGTCTGCAAAGTTAGTTCACTAGAAGCAGAGAGGAAGCGCCTCTCTGAACAACTAACCTCTTTATGCTCCACGTTGGAACACCAGGAAGAAATAAATGGAAAAGAATTTGAAAACACAGCTGGCGGACAAATGCCTGAAAAGATGGCATCCCAGAGGAATCTGGAGATGGAAGTTGTTGAACTGCGTCGACTGAACAAGGAACTGCAATTTCAGAAAAGAAATCTAGCTTTCAGGCTTTCTTCTGCTGAATCACAGCTTGCTGGTCTAGTACAGGTTACTGAAGTACATTGGCTAAATAAGGAAATCGTTTTCACTTGTGGTTTTTTAATTAGACTCAGCATCTCATTTTATTCTTTTATTGTTGTGTTTATGTGCAGAGTGATATTGTGGCCAAGGTAGAAGCTGAAGCGTCAGTATTGAGACACACAAATGAAGACCTATGCAAGCAAGTTGAAGGTCTCCAAGTGAGCAGGTTAAATGAGGTTGAAGAACTTGCTTACCTGAGATGGATCAACTCATGTTTACGCCATGAACTGTGCAACTCAGACAGTCAATATAGGATAAGTACGCCTGCAAAGTTAGAAGAAGCCCTGACTTCTAAGAGCAATAATACCTCTGGGAACACTCAATGTGAAATATCTATTTTTGGAAAGTCATCCTATTCATTTAGGAAATCTCTTTCCAGGGAATTTTTTGAGCAAAGCAATGGGGCCCTGAATCATATAATGCATCCTGATGTTGAGGATAAATGGAATTTTGATTTTCAGGGATTCTTGCATAAGAATCTCTCAGAGAACAATGAAGGTACAAGCCCAAGCCGCAGACATTCAATCAGTGGATCAAAAGGATATGTTGAAGACTTAAAGGTGAATACTAGACGGCAATCTGATGGTTTTATTTGTCAAAAAGAATTGAAGAGTGAAGTAAGTGGAAGTTGTCTTTCTGTCAAAGATAGACGTCAAATAATTGCCCAAAAGTATGAGTTAGGCATGGCTCGAAGTCCAAAGTTCCATGTAAATAAAAGGGAGTCTGGACTCACCAGTCAAGCTGTAGGTTTGGATGTTGAAAAATGTGCTTTACGTATTCCTAATCCTCCACCGAGGCCTTCAGGTTCTATTCCACATGTAACTATAAAAGATGGAACAGCTCCAATTCCTCCACCACCGCCACCTCCCCCCAAGTTATCAATTAAAAAAACAGGTGGAATGCAGAGAGCACCACAAGTGGTTGAATTATACCACTCACTGATGAAGAGAGAATCAAGAAAAGATTCAGGGAATGGGGGGGTCAGTGAAGTCTCAAATGTTGCAAATGTTCGAAGCAGCATGATTGGAGAAATTGAGAATCGCTCTTCCCATTTGCTTGCGGTATGGAAAAATTCCTTGCTTCTGACTATTTCATCTAACATAATTCAATTTTGCATGCACTAAATGTGTGATTTTTGGAATTTAGATAAAATCAGACGTCGAGACGAAAAGTGAGTTTGTGAAGTCTTTGATAAAAGAAGTAAATAGTGCAGTGTATCATAACATCGAAGATGTAATTGCATTTGTGAAGTGGCTTGATGATGAACTTAGTTTTCTGGTAAGCATATATATGAAATTTAAATAGAACCATTTTGCAAGGATTTTTCCTGAGGATCATCTTTCTCTTGTCAAATTGAAGGTAGATGAAAGAGCAGTATTGAAACATTTTGACTGGCCAGAAAAGAAAGCTGACACTCTAAGAGAAGCAGCTTTTGGATATCGTGATCTGAAGAAGTTGGAATCTGAAGTCACACACTATGTGGATGATCTGCATCTCCCTTGTGATGTGGCATTGAAGAAAATGGTTGCTTTGTCTGAGAAGTAAGAACTTGCTGATCTCTTGTTTTTGAATGTACCCTTTTATATTTTTCTTCAAACTTTGATTCTATGGCACCATTAATTTGCTGGGCGCATGCAACTGGTCTTCTTTTTGACACTTTCACAGAAGGTTATGTCAAATAGTTACTCATTACATTCTTTTTCGCATGTTGATAATTGATTTTGAACACATCATTGCTAGGATGGAACGTGGTGTCTATAATCTTCTTCGGACGAGAGATGCATTAATGCGCCACTGTAAGGAGTTTGAGATTCCAACTGACTGGATGCTTGATACTGGGATTATTGGCAAGGCATGTATCTCTTAAGCCCTGACTTCGTATTAGCTTCATTTAAAAAGTTCTTCCGTATTTACATCTTCATCCAGTATGCAAAATTTGCTGTTTGCCTTTTTTTTTTCTTCTTTCCTGGGATAATCACTAAAACAATTAGTTATTGTAGGCCTCTAGCTATTTTTTTGCTTCTTGTTTTTCTTTGAAAATAACAAAGATTAAGCATTTGTAAGAATAGTCCCACATTGGTAAGGGACAAAACTATGATCTGCTTATAATCGTGGAGCCCTCTCCACTAATCACCTTGAGGTTTTGAGTTGGATTGACTCAATCCAATTAAACTCTAACATGGTATTAGAGCCCATGGTATGATCTGGGCCATGCACCCCGAGTTCATGGTCCATGTAACAGAGCCTAAAAGTTGACCTGCACATGAGGGGGCATCCAAGAATAGTCCCACATTGGAAAAGGACACACGTATAATGTGCTTATATTAGTAGCGCCCTATTCATTTATCACCTTGAAGTCTGTGTTGGAAGGCCCAATCCAATTAAACTCTAACGCTATCATTGTGGAACCATTCATGCTTTGCAATTGTTTTGTAATGGTTGTGGATTATTAGATGACACCTATGGATCAGGTAGCATGTCGCTTGTATCTCTGTTGAACTTGATTTCACTGTGGTGACTGCAAAATCTTTTGTGAGGAGACTAATATTTTGAAACAAGTATCATCTTATAGATTCAAAATATATGCCTGATGAGAAGAGTCTTAGATCAGACCAAATGCTAGTGATTGCATCACATTATGTATTATGTGTTGGAAGGAATATTTTATCAGATTTCTTTTTTATCTCAAGAGGGTCAAAGAGATCTCGGAGAGATCTTGAAGAAATCTCGGGAGATGGGGATAGAGATTATAATAAGTTCTAGCGGGAGGCAAGTGGAGATTGCAACAAATTGGTATTGGTGATTGGGGGTCCTCTCTAGCTTGTAAACTGTTAATGTTCCTCCTCCCTCTTTTCTTCTTTTTCTTCTTCTCCTTTCTGTCTTGTGAACTAATGGCATGTGAATAGTAGTAGGTCAACACTGATATGTGCTCAACTGCATATTTACTCCAAACACTCATAACACTGGTGGTGGGGCATGCTACTTGCTTGAACTTTGCATGTCTGGCTAGGTTTTTTAGGTATTTCGGACTTGGCAAGCCAGAGAGACAGGTTCTCGAGAGGTTCTCAAGAGATTGCGAACCATGATGATGTGTTGCACATTATAGATTCCTGAGGAATACAAAGACATGAATGATCATATATGTCTGAACATGAAGGTTTTTGGATAGTTGTTCTGTCGAGGCAGTAAAGTCTGATATGGGAGTATGTCTTCTCTAGAGTAAGCAATTCCATTAGTAATAGGGGCAATGGGTGATATGGGACAGACAAAGAATAGAGCCCTACATTGAAAATACCCTCTTTCCCAAAAGCCTTGACAGGTGGACCTCACATCTTCATTATTGAAGTCACCTCCTCACTTTGCAAATGAGGCCTGCACTTGTTCCTTGGGAAATGTCATGGTGAAGAGTTGCTCCTACACTCGAGAATACATGTTCTCTTTTGAGGGAGAACTTCATTGTCCTGGTTTTGAAGTAGAATATTGTTGTTCTTAGTTTCGTGGTTACCTGAATCTCCTTTTAAAGGATCTGAATTACTGTGTTGACAGCTTTACTCAGAATTACACCAACAGTCCTTTATGATGTTACATACACATGGAATTTTCTTTTCGTTATAAGTTATATGCAGTTTGCTTCTTGAAGCTCTCATTAGCAATTGTGACGTCCCTTGCCTGTTCCAAGAACAGTGTGACTGGTGGGTACACCAATGTCACTGACTATCAGAATCAACTAATCGAGAACACATAATATTGCAGTGTCAGGTGGTTATCCCAAACCTCTTGTCTATTTCAAGGAGTTGAGTGCTGATTAAAACTTGAATTGAAGTATATTTCCATATAACTATTTTTTGCCTCCAGATTTTCTGGTTATGATGCTAGAAAGGGAATACGTTGTGTGGGGGTGGAAAGGCCTAGTTTGAAAAGCTTTCTATAATGTTAGAGCAACTCTGTCTCTTTCCCTTGTCACAGCCTTTTATGTGGGTCCTAGTTCAGTGTTTCCTCTGAAACTATTTTAAGAGTAGGGCAGAGTGGATCTCCTCTCACCATCAGAGACATCCTTCTGTCCTTGTTCAGAGTCTTCTCCAATTGTAGAAGAATCACTGATAGCTTCCTAGCTGCATTTTCTTAAACTATGAAGCTGAAAATGTGGTTTTCCATGTCAAATTATAAAATGAAACTTGAAAAATTTCTCATGCCAAAATTTACTTCATCCAGGTCCCCACCTTGAAAGTTGTGTCATCTGTGGTTGGGGAACTTTGCTCTATTCTTGAATGCTTCGCTTGACCCATTGCAACTGAGCATCCTTGGGTAGAGCCAGTATAGCTGTTAATGTTTGATATTTTGTTGAAATTGTCCTAAGTATACCCAGTAAGCATTTAGGCAGTGTTTAGCTACATTTTCTTAAACTATGAAACTGAAAATGTGGGTTTCCATTTGTCAAATTATAAAATGAAACTTGAAAAATTTCTCATACCAAAATTTACTTCATCCAGGTCCCCACTTTGAAAGTTGTGTCATCTGTGGTTGGGGAACTTTGCTCTATTCTTGAATGCTTCGCTTGACCCATTGCAACTGAGCATCCTTGGGTAGAGCCAGTATAGCTGTTAATGTTTGATATTTTGTTGAAATTGTCCTAAGTATACCCAGTAAGCATTTAGGCAGTGTTTAGGTGATGATGTTTTATGGGGAATCCATGTGGTTGGAAGCAAGGTTCGCCGCATCGGGGAATCGGGGCGAATCGGGGCGAATCGGGTTTTTCCTGATCCGCCACGATTCGCCTGAATCGGACCGATTCGCCTGAATCGGACCGATTCGCATGGGAATCGGTCCGATTCGATGGGAATCGGGAGAATCAGGTTTCTCCTGATTCGATCCGATTCGATCCGCCATGCCAAACCATGGTTGGAAGACATTCTATTTTGTAGATGATGGGGAGCCCATACATTCAGAATTAGTGTGTTATTGAGTGAATGAAACAAATAAGCTTCTTATGTTTCCAAAACATGCTAAACATATATCTCAATTATAGGGATTGTTTCATGTTTACTCTATTTAGGTGTCTAAGACTTTTGATGATGACTTGAAATACCCTTTAGGTACTTAGAGATTTTGGAGATTGTGGCCTCCTCTCTTGCATGCTAAAATATCAGTACTTTTGCTTCCTGCTGAATAGTTGAATAACTTTATACGCTACTCAATAGATGATTGCTGCTTGTAAATAGGTCATTGTGATGCTATTGGTTTTGTTGCATTGACTTAGTGTTCCAAAAATGGCAATTAAATAATGATGGAATTTTCAATGAAATATGAACTCTTTAGTCATATAAAAAACTATCAAACTCAGGCGAAGATGAGCCAATAATGACTGTTTTTAACATGCTGTAGGCCAAAGATAGACATCGCCTATACATTTGGCTAGGTGCTATTGTTTATACAGCCATTCAGAATGTACACAAGTTGATGAAGTATAGAAACACTTTGACAGGCAGTTTAGGAAGTCATGGCAAAAGTTGTTACCGACTGGTAGTTGTCTTATGGGTTGAACTGTGATTTTGTTTGTCTGAAAACTTTTATGTATGACCGGTGTCATTTTTTGAGACTTCTCTATTTCTTTGTTATTCATTTGAGTTTGTGCTTACATAATGTATTTCTCTTTAATAAAATTTGGTAGCAAACTTTCACCTAGGAATAAAAGATAAAAGCAATGTTCGACAGAAGATAAAAGTGGCATTCTTTCTAATGTCTTGGTAGTTTAGTTTGGATTAATTGTTAATCCGTTTGGTTGGGAAGGTAGCTAACGGTAATTGGTTAGTGGTTATTTGTAAGTGCACCTTCACTTGTATGTTTTATGTCTTCTCATGTTGTGAAATGACATATCCTGGTGTGAAATGTTCAGTAGCATACATGCTTAATACTTTACTCTTATTATACTATCCATATGAAAATTGTGTCATGATTCTGCTCTGCATATAGAATTGATCACTAGTTTCATGTCTCCTGCTGAGACAATACATGGACATCATCATCATCAGAGCCTTATCCCATTATTTGGGGTCGGCTACATGAATCCTTTTCTGCTAAAGATTTCTATCAAGTGCTATAGTCGTGTTTAAAGTCGAGAAGTCCAAGTCCTTCCTAATAACATCGCACCATCTCATTTTAGGCCTTCCCCTAGCTCTTTTACTAGCATCCACTAAAATTTGGTCACATCTTTTAACCGGTGCCGAGTTAGGGCGACGGTATACGTGTCCAAACCACCTAAGTCTATTTTCTCTCATTTTTCTATCAATTGGAGCTATCCCCAAATCTTCACGGAAGCGCTCATTCCTAATCTTATCTTTCTTAGTCTTACCACACATCCATCTCAGCATCCTCATCTCTGGTACACATATTTTGTTAACGTGTTCCTTTCGCACTGCCCAACACTCTGTGCCATATAATAAAGCAGGCCTCACTGCCGTTCTATACATGGACAATGGACACAAAGTGCAGATGTATGCTGTCAGTTTATTGCACATTTTGAGTCAATTCTCAACCGGATTAATTATACCTAGCAGTATCACAGTGGAAATTTTGTCCTTTTTCTGAAATGGACATGAGGTTTGCATCCATCTTTCTTCCAAATCAGGTTTTTATGTCATGATTTCTCTCTCTACCCCCGGGTATGTTTTGGGTTTATGTGCATGTGTAAATTTTTTTTATCTATGTACATGTTTATGTGTAGGTATGCAAATTCTAAACTGTTGCTGTGCACATTTCAATGCTGCAGATAAAATTTGCTTCCGTCAAACTAGCAAAGAAATATATGAAGAGAGTTGCCATGGAGCTCCATGCGATGGGAGCATCGGATAAGGACCCTGCATTAGAATATACGTTGCTTCAGGGAGTTAGGTTTGCTTTCAGGATACACCAGGTGAGACTATGCTATGAAGTAGACACTCTGTTTTGGTTTTGTGACAGCATTGGCATGTCTGCAGAGAACTCGTTAGGTACCATTGTGCTGATGGTCTCTCTTCTATCTTGCAAATCTGCTGCTACAGCCTATTTATAGGATTTTTGTTGCTTCTAAATGATGTTATAAAAAGCATTGATGCAGCTATTCTGTTCACCAGCATTCTTGGTAATGTGAGAGTGCTAGTCATGGCCTTATTGATGGTAGCAATTCAGCCCTGTTTCATTCCGGAGGACAGGCTATGGTTAACATGTATTCTGGGGTTAACCCTAAAAGTGATTGGCTATGATGGACTCACTAATCCAGAACATATGGGGTTAAAAAACATTTTAACCTGGGTGCACCCGGGGTTTCTATTACAGGATTCCCCTGATGTATTTCTTACCCTGGGTTACTTTTACTTTTACGCTCCATTTAAAATGATGTCCCACTGTCAAATGCACCTTTACAGGGCATTTAGGGTTATCTAAATTCACATTGTCCTTTATATTTCGTATCTGTACCAAGGTACACAGATTCTAAGTTAACCTACCATTGAATACATTAGGTTAACCCAAACCTCCAATGAGAGAGTGACTTGGGATTTACTGGAGCATGGACTTGATTAGCCATAGTGGTCTATCCACTGGCTGAGAAGAAAACTGATTGGACCTCAAGGCAATGTGCATGTTCTTAGGTTGTGGAGGCTGCCATTACTCTGTTTCATTGGCTTTTCCTTTTTAGTTTGGCCTTGTTTTCACTTCCATCAGAAAGTTATCTTTTATGTTTTTTTCTTTTCTTTTGGCTAATGGTGAACTGCAACAGTATATCACTCACAAAATTTTTTTTCTGTGGCAGTTTGCTGGTGGATTTGATGCAGAAACTATGCATGCATTTGAGGAGCTGCGAAATCTTGCACATGTTAGACATGAGGCATAGGCTGCCCTCCCCTCCCCAGCCCTACCAACCAAAGACCTTTCAGCAGCCATAAGCAGGGAGATGACTCGGATAGCCTGCCCCACTCTCAGTATCCAGCAGTGTTTGCAGGTTCTGCTGCATTTTTTGAGAATGAAGTGTTTGTTGGGAGTTTCTAGTTGTCTTTGTTAGGAGTTTTTGCGGCAACTTCTTAATGCCATTCCAAATTAGAAACCAAAGATCATAACTCTGCCGCCCCAGGCATCTGCAAATCTACCTTGGGTTATGGTTCACCTGTGTTTCAATGTGAATGAAGGAAATCGGTGTAATTTCTTACTTTTAGTACCACCAAAGCGTGGATCACAGGTTACTTTTTCAGACTTACTGTCTTTTGGTATGTGCACTTGGACAAATAATCTAATCCATTGTTTCTCCCAAGTCTCTAGGATATGAACCATATCACCACTTGTTCGTCACATTATACTGTGCCTTTGGATGTGTTTTCCAGGATAATGAAGCTAACAGTAAAAGAACAAGAAGCATGATCCTTGCTGGATGGAAATTTCAGGGAAGATGGTCTGCATAGATTGGACCAGCATCTAGCATATGGTAGATAGCTGACAAGTTACCTTGTCCTTCCCTGCATTGGGGTTTATCCCCATGGTCCACAGCTGCAGGAAGAAGACACACACAAGAATTCCCAGGCAGGCAATAATTTAACCTATTCCTGTCTCCTTGTATGCTTTTCATAGGCCACCGTCTTTTTCTCCACACTTGCTGACAAAAGCCCCACTCCCCCTCAAAGGATTCCAATCTGAATTGTACAAAGAGAGCAAATCATCAGCTGCTGAGTAATTCTCCTGTTTGATTGGGCATCAACAAATCCCATTCATTTGTTTAATCCCCAAGGAATTCCATGTGGGGGGCTGGCCTCTGCCATGGGGCTACGGAGTCCCCCCGTTTCACCCAAAACTCCCAGAGAACTTGTGAATGCTGCCCCTGGCAACCAGCAGGGGAGAGAAGGGAGAGGTTGGGTTGGGGTGGGGGAGCAAAGGACCCTGCTTTCTCGGGCATCCACACGCATATGGATCTCTGCACCAAGTGTGCTGGGGGCAACCAGATATCAAATGGGTAATAACTAGAAGGGAAAGTGTGAAAGGCAGGGGAAGAGCAGACATTGATGCGTTATGATCCTGTAGAGAAGGACAGCAATCTGTGCGGTAGTTTTTGATGGGGTGGATCTTGTTTGGATTTGATCTTTTCATCCCTCTTTTTTTATGTATTTTTTTTCTTCTCTATTTCCTTTAGCCTGGTACCTTCCGGTGCTGGGTGGAGGAGCATGGTCCCTGTGTCTGTGCCTGGGAACCCATGTGGGTATTCTGGGCTTTCTCCTGGTCCCGTTCCACCCCCACCCCCACCCCCATGTCTGGTTCCGGATCTCATGGGTCTCTATCTCTTCTTCCTCCAGCCACCCCCCACCTTCCGGACAGACGTGCTCAACGGGGGAGACCAGGACCGGCCCTGCCCGAGGTTCCTGGACAGGCCTACAATGTTGAGTTGGATATTTGGATGCCCTGTGTCCTGTCCTCGGAGCTGCTCCCACATGTGACTACAAGCTTTGGTTGCTCATTGGTGTTCTCTCTCTTTCTCTCTCTCTCTGCATTCTCTCAAAACTCTGGTTTGGGTGGTTATAAAAATACAGAGGGTCTTGTGAGGAAGCACCTGCTGCATCATCAGTGTTATATATGTCGTTTTTGTCTTACCTCGCAAAATTTTAAATTGAAGGTCCGGATTCATGGTAGGGATTTTTTTTGAGCTGGCCCTTTTGGATTTGTTGTGTTTGGGGAATGGACCTTCTAATTTTGATATTTAGTTGTCTTTTTTTTTTCTAATAGATTTGTTTGGTTAACAATGTTCCTTTTTAGTAGTTTCCTCTGAAACAGTGAAGGGCTAATTTTCTGATTCTTTGAGATGTTTTCAAGTGGGTCAAAATGCACTGGGGGGATTGGGGCCGGATTGTCTTTCCTTTTTAATTTAATTGTAGACATGTTTTAGACAGTCTTGCTAATAAGATACCAAAGAAATCATTTATGTATGTGACCAAAATCTCATGTCGGAAGAACAAGCATATATACCCCCTGCTAGGATAGAATGTTACGTAGAACATTCAATATATATATATTTATCTACTTTGGTAATAACATGCCAAAAAAAATGATTTTTGCCACTACGTACGTTGACATGAAATGGAAGATCAAACCTAGTGGCTGCTATTAGAGATATTGCCCATTACAATTTCGCTCAAACACCTGTCATGTCTCCATTGCCCTTGAGCAACAGACAGGCTTAGATCTCTTTCCTCTAATGGGAATCTTGGAAAGTACTAGTATTAGATCTAGCGAGCGTCTTCTTCATCTCCCCATTTAACCTAAGAGCGTTATTTTCTTGTCTAACCTATCGACAGCGTTAATAAGTAGGATTTAACTGAAATTTAGAAGGCAATCCTGTTCTTTTTGGTTCAGGAAAAGACAGCCCCTGGATTTGACACCATTGACGTGATGGAACACCTACAGTGCATGTCCACTGCCGGTGACTCATCTTGGCTTTGCACAGGCGGTACTCTCTATCTGCGTGCCCGTTTGTTTCCCATTGCTGCTGCCCATTACAATACATGTATAACTCGTCGTTTTCTGTAGAAAAGTGGCATACACATCGTAGGGATTGTTGAAATTTTGAAATGCGAACACGGTGAGGGAACAAGGAAGTTGATGAAACATATGCATGGCTTCTAAAGCCTGCCAGGAAACAAGCAGAGGTCAGGTCCAGGGTTTGCAGCTCTGCGTCCACAGAGAAGTGGGAGGGAGAGGGAGGGGGGGAAGGCATCTTGAAAGTGACTGCTCATCCGGGTGGCTAATTTTTGAAACCCATCTTCTCATGCCGTGCCCCTCTTTGTCCATGAAAGCTCTCTCTCGATCCCCTACATCGATCGTCCAAGAGTAGTTGCCTCTCTTTTATCTTTCGGTTCAAGATTTGCGACACTGAGGGAGGAAAGCTGAAGCAAATTAATTAGTATGTCCCTTGGCCTCTCTACTCTTTGGGGCTTGAGGCTTTGCATGAACAGGAAGAACAGATGTGTCAGGTGGCGTACAAAAAGGTTTTTGATTTCTGATAAGATCAAGGCAGGTCTGCCTTAAACTCGAGGATCGGGTGGTGGCTAATCGATCGGGAAATGATTAAACAGAAGCTTTCTGATCAGCATGCAAGGTATTAAGGGGTGGAGCACATAACGGCGCCTCTGCAAAAAAAAAAAAAAAAAAATCATATAAATTATTTAAAGGTCTTCAGATAAGCTGTCCCTTTTAACTATTCCCAAGTGCTTTGGGGAAACGATAATTTCTTGGGTGATCCAAAACAAAACAGTGTCCCTGACAGTTTGATGAGACATTTCTGTCTTCCATAGATCTCAGTCCTGGTCGCTCCCCCGCACTGTTCACTGTCATCTTCCTCCTCCTCTACTCCCTCTCCCTCCCTCTTCATGAGAGCAACTGTTTGTAGGCGGATAGACACCCGATCTAGGGTTTTGCCTGCTATTTACCGTACGGTCTTGTCGGCAGCTGGAGAGCGAAACCCTTTTCCTTTACACTGCTCTGCCGTGGGAATCCCATGCCTGGCTAAATACACCGACAGAACAGCACCCTCCTCCGTTCTTTCCTCTTGTTACTAGCTACTTTTTTAAACAGTAATCCTCATATGTAGAGTAGCTTAATTGTCGTGAATGATCATGTGATCACAGCATTAGCTCAGCAAATCTTATCTTGGAAAGAGACATATGTAGAATATTAATACAAACTACTGGTTCCAAACATCACATCGTAGCACTAGGAAGCGGAGAACGTCAGAGATATAGTTAGTGATGCCTTGGCCTGGATTGGCAATATATCATTGAGTAGCTAGAATGAGAAGAAAAGCAGGAACTCTTCTTGGAGGGTGCTCAACTGTTCATCATGCCCAGATCACAGGCAAGCGCACAACAGAAGCTCGAGGATAGGCTTTCCCATTTGAGAAGAATATAGCCGGGGGCGGGAGGGCCTTTATATATATATGGAGGTTTTGATCATCTGGGATCACTAATTAAAGCCTTCATAAGATCGGGAAGCCGGCTTAGAGACAGCTATTCTTACAGGGATCTAAACTACATAGTGTTGGAGCTGTTGTCTCCAGTAATATTCTTTCAGTAAAACCTTTACAAGCCATGTGTCTTGCAAAACAACAGAGATGGTAGAGAGAGAGAGAGTATAGTGTGGGGTGGTTCGTCAGACTGTCAACACGCCCACGGGTGGTTGTCTACGTTGTGGGGCCCAAATACTCCTTTGTCCGCCCGTCGCAGCGATACATACTACGTACATCTCCCCGCCCTCTGCCCTCTCTTTACTCTCTCTCTCTCTCTTTCTAATTACAAGTTTTGTTATCTCTTTCCCCTTCCTTTTGGAATGGCCTTTTGGTGAGATAATCCCATCCCCTCCCATTTCCTCGTCCGATTCCGTTACCATTCCAGCCCTTCGCCACCTTCCTCTCCAGCCCAGCTGCCCCTCACCTCCACCATCTCCTCCTGTTCTTTTCCCCTCACACCCCAGTAGTACTCCGGCCGGCCTCAGCAAAGAACCAGCTCTAATAGTACTGTAAGACTCTCTCACTCTCTCTCTCTCTCTTCTGTGTCGCCAACCTAATTCCTTAAAGATCAGATCGCCAAGCTCAGATCTTCCTCCCTTGGGTCTTCTCTCTCTTTCTCCCTCTCGTGCACCTCCACCTGGCCAGGGTATAGCTCGCTTCTTCACCTGGCTTGGGAGGGTAAACTTCATGTAGCTGTCTCCTGGACTCTCCGTTCATGGCTTCCGAGACGGGGGGAGAGTAAGATATATAGGTGTAGGGAGCCCGTTGGTATCTTTTTATTGTGTCGTAACAAGAAGGTTAGAGGATCGCAACCTTTTCCTGGTTGGGGAGAAAAAAAACCCTAGATATCCCGCAAGTGTTTTCCAGCCCCTACAGTTGCACCACGCTAGCTCTTCCAAACCAAGAGCTTAGAGAACTTGTACTACGCACTAGCAGATCTAGTCTGCTGCACGACTGCTTGTGTAGTAAGTCCCGTAACAGTACAGATTACAGCAGATTTTTTTTGGAGATGTCGGCCATCGTCCCTGCCAGTTCCAACAGCTCCGGCGCCCCCGGCTCAGGCAGCAGCGGCCACACCCACCACCGGGCCGTGCCCTCCCTCGACGGCCAGCAGCAGCCGCCGAGCCGCTACGAGTCGCAGAAGCGCCGAGACTGGAACACCTTCGGGCAGTACCTCCGGAACCACCGCCCGCCACTGGAGCTCGCCCGCTGCAGCGGTGCCCACGTCCTGGAGTTCCTGCGCTACCTCGACCAGTTCGGCAAGACGAAGGTGCACGCAGCGATATGCCCCTTCTTCGGGCGTCCCCACCCTCCGGCCCCCTGTCCCTGCCCCCTCCGCCAGGCGTGGGGAAGCCTCGACGCCCTCATCGGCCGGCTTCGCGCCGCCTTCGAGGAGAACGGCGGCAGCCCGGAGGCCAACCCCTTCGCCGCCCGAGCCGTGCGCCTCTACCTGAGGGAGGTCCGCGACACCCAGGCCAAGGCCAGGGGGATTGCCTATGAGAAGAAGAAGCGGAAACGACCCGCACCACCTCCGCAGCCGTCGCCCCCGCCGCCGGCGGTGCTGCCTCAAGGCGTCGTTGGCAGCGGTGCGATGATGGAGGCGGCCGCCGGGCTAGGCAACTTCCAGGTGGGAGATCTCAATTTGGCCAACGAAGCTCTCCTGATGCATCACCAACAGCAATACTATCACCACAATGCCCACCATGGCCATGTCCTTATGGCTCCGAACGGCTCCGGCGGCAACGGTGGCGGCAGCATAGTCGTGACGGTGACGGATTCCCACAATGGCACCCAGCTGATACCACTGTCGGTACTTAACTAGTACAGCTGATACATATATCTACTGCTGCTACACTAGTAACTATATCTGTTTAATTATGTGTTCTTGATATAACCCTTATCCCCTCCTAAATCCAGGAAGAGAAATGAGGAGCTAACTTGATCTGCATGATGAAGAGTTCCTTTCTGGTTTGAGGGGGATTTCTCAAAAAATTGCTTCAGTGACTTCATTTATGTGTCTAGGAGAGGAGCTCAAAGTGGAAGAGGTAGATCTTTTGGTGTGTGTGTTTGTGTTGTTCATCATCCTACAAAGACAGCGGATGAAATCTTGGTTTGTTGATTTTCCGAGTTCCTCTATAATTAAGCTGTTTGTGATTATAATTAAACTGCATATGGGGTTTTAATTATGTGGTCACTGTTTTTTTCTTTCTCCCACCTGATCAATTAATGAGGCATGCATGTCATGGAATTTTATGGTCCTAGCATGGTAATGGCATGCAATATTAATTAACCTTCTTGGTCCCTGCCTTGCTTGGTGCTGATGCTAATGAATGGTCCAATGATCGATGCATTGCGTACAATAGGGCCTGAACATTTCATGGATCTTCATGTCATGTATCTCCATACCCTTTGGCTTCCTCTTCTATGCATGTCTTTGACTGCTGAGCTTTGTTGCTACATTAATTAAGATTTTTACTTGATTTTTCTTCGCATTACGTACTTTTCTTGATCAATTCGTTGTTTTTAAGCTAATTATAGCTTTAATAACCAGCACGTACCTCTCCCTCTCTCTCTACATACATTCACACCCAGACACACTTGTCATCCTTGTTCTTTTACGTGTAGAGTACCAGTGTTAATTTGTTGGTGTCTCTTGTCTTTATCATTTTATAAGCGACTTGTTGAAACAAAATTCTAGTCACTTAAAACCTTCTGCTCACATTTTACTTCTCAGATGCCAAATACCGATACATATTCATCTCCTTTTGTTGTTTCTCGCTCTTCTTCTAGCAATTACGCACATCTCACTTGGGTTAATTTGATCTTCCTTTGCCAGTTACGTACCTTTGGCGAGCCAATTATACCTACCTTAATTTGTTTCTTTGTTGTTATATCCCAATGTTAGCTCTGAAATCCTTCAACATCAATCAGTACTTTGACTCAATCATATGCAATTAATGGCGAGAGCTTTGACAGGACAAACACACGAACGCTAATCTATCGATAATCTTGAGCAAATTAAAAGCCTTTTCAGTTCATCTTGTTTTTCTTAGGACTATTAGTACAGATTCTCCCATGATTGGTGTCTATGCTGACATAACCACTGTGTAGACGACCCACATGATACATTAATTGACCGGAAAGAATGTTCAAAATAATTTGGTAGGAATGGAATATTGAGAAACAGGTACTGTTAGAAAAAAGTACATGGCTCGTTTCCTTTCAAATAGTATATTATGTCTCTGACATGTATATATATTTTGTTCTCAAACTACTGTTTCTTCACTCAAAGAGATGTATTCTGTTCCAACGTGTATTTTCTAGATAGTTATAATATTTCTTTCCCACGATCGATCGAGTTGGTCTGCACGTTAGTCATATCAACTTGTCCAACTATCTTGATGCATATATGGGGATCAATAATAAGTGGGTTTACAAGATGGCTAATGTACAACTGCACAGCATAGTCATGCCTAGGCCCTAGATATATATTACTCATCGTCAAAAATTCCATTGCTAAAAATTTGAGTTTCCAGTGCCTTGCTGGTGTGTGTGTATATATATATATATATGTATATATATAGTCTTCCCGCACTCATATAATTAACAGACCTTTCTTTGCTGAATATTTTGTCACTCATTGCCATTTTGTATTTTTCCAGTTTCTTTCATGCATGCAGCTATTTACCATCATTCAGCGGAGAATCTCACGGAAATTAAGCAATATGAGATGGTAGCCTTTTCCCATTTGGATTAACATAGACTGATTGCATATATATATATCCTAAATGATGAGATGATAGGGTCTTTCTTGGTACATATATATACTAGCACAAATGCGAGATAGTTCTCCCTGTATGGAGCAAAGGTAATGTGAGTTGGCATGTACGTATATAACTAGTTCACATTGAAATAACAAGATTTGAAACACGACAACTACGTTAAGAATTAAAGTGGAGTACTCTATTTATTGTTTTTAGAAACTATCTAATTATATTTGTAAGTCTTGTCACTCTCATGTTCCACATACGTACTTAGGGGTACTGATCAGCATGTCAACTCACCCTTGTTGTACAACAAGTATGATTCACGTGGAAGCACTACATAGACAAAGGTCACCTTAGATTAAAGCCCAGATCTAGAACATATTTTCCAGAGAATGGTAAGTAGCATGCATATCCCCCTCCATCGCCAATTCCTTTTGCAAGATCTCATATGTATACTTGTCTGGCAATGGAAACCCATGCTGCCTAGCTAGCTAGGGTGCTAGGGACACTAGCTGTTCGTTGCTCTCTCTTTAGTCCTGCATTAGAAATATCGATGGTTCAGATCCTTCAGGCATCAGATGTCCGACATTATGTCCAATTGATCACCTTGTCAAATGTGCCCTGAGAAGCAAAAACAACAAGAGAGAACCACCTGACTTTCCCACTGTTCAACGCAGACATGAAACAAAGCTAGGTAGGATCTGCAGATCATGATCTGGACTTGTGCTGCATGCCCTGATCAATGCCCACAATTAAGTAGTGAATACTAGTTACTCAGCAACCATAAAGAAGAAAGTAATATGAGAAGCAGAAGTACACCGATGGCGTCCATGGTTTCACCTCATGATTTCACCTTTTGAATTATGAGAAATATATATTTATTGTCAGTCAAATCTGGTAACAAATCTTATGTGGATTATTTGTTAAATAATTTCATTAGTTACGCTCCGTTACAAACCACTGAAACAAGGCGCCCTCAAAGGCATAAAAGCAAGTTTGTACATAGATTGTAAGCTAATATTCTTATTCATTAAATATAGATATTTCTCTTTTTTATCTAATATATATATATATATCTTTCAATTCACGCCATCATTATTATAATAATGATATTGCAAAAGATGTAGGAATCACTTGTGGGTGTGTCTTGACTAAGTAAGCGGAATTGGAGACAAATTGAGATGGACTTTGTGTTTGAGTCTATCTAAGACTTTGGACTAGGTATGAAGAGGTAATATTAATGGGATTAAGATACTGCTATGCTCTTCTATACAAATCGATGTTATTCTAGGGAATGATTAAGATCGAAATTAAGGCATCGGAGTCGGAGAGCCACCAGGGAGGATGGTGTAGTTCTTTCTTATTGTGTAAATATATATATTATTCGTCCAAATCTCTTTCATATATATCTGTTCTTTTTGTGATGTGTGCATGCATATGTGTGTTTGTCATGTTAGTAGTATCCAATATATCATAACAATGAAATGGTTTAATACATAAAACAGCTTAGTTCTCGATAATTCTTCCTCTCTTTTTTTCTTCGTCTTCTTGTACTCTATGTTGAATGTTTATTTTGCAATTTTTTTGGCAAAGGTGAAGCTTGGCCAAGTATTTTCCAAATATTAGAAACGCTATATCATTAATGTTACATACTCTATCCAAATGTAGGTGAAAGATGATCCTATGCACAAGGACTACATATTGAATGCTAAACTTATGAGATGATTAAAGGAAAAAAAAGTGTTGGAGAGAGCTTGTGAATGGCCATAGAGCCAGCTTTTTTTTTTTTTTTTTACTTTTCGAATAAGATAGAACTACCTTTCTCCCTTGCTCACCTTCGGGAAAGCAATATCAAATCCTAGGTTCACTAATTCATGTGGTCCTCACGGACGACAAAAGGCTGGCCTGCGTGTTTTGGAAGCCCGCGCTTGGCGCCTTCGTCTTTTGTTTCCATCCATCACCACCCGTCCGACGCGTGGACCTCTTTGGTCTTCTTTACGAGCTCTGACCGACGAGGACCACCGTCGATGTCCCCGGGAGTTGGTGATGATCAAAACGTGAGACAGCTGTCGATCCATATCATTCCAAAGCGGTTGAGGGCGTGACCTTTTAAACAGGGTTCTGAGCCTCTCATGCACTCATATTGTGATCGATGGTTGGTACTTACATAGAGTTACAAAAAAAGTGTCACATTATTTTAAAATTAAAGGTTCAATTAATTTTAACTAGTCCAATATCTCAACATCATAAAACCATATCCACTCGTGGACTCCTTCTCCATTGGTTAGATGTATAGGATGTTTAGTTGTAGTTTTTTATCAATTTTTTTCTTAAATTTAAAAAAGAAGAAAGACAGACAAGTAGACCCGCGCCCTCCACCCCCGAAGACTCCCTCCAAACAAATTTTACATAAATTTAAAATTTGATACTTCCTGTCAAACAACTAAGTACTGTTTTTCTTAATTTTACAATTTTAATCAAAATCGAACACATCATTATTTATTAGATAGAAATAGTTTTTTTAAATTGCTCCCAAACACCTTATTAACATGTTGATAGGAGTCAATTTAGATGAACTCACCACTTTTCTCATGGAGAGATTTTGGTTTAAAATATATTTTTCTATAATTATACAAGAGGGGAAATTTAACTTACGGGTGTGTGAAGATACACACACATATATTTTCAAATATTATCTACAAACCATATATTTGTTCCTTGGTGCCCAACTACCTCCAACCTCCATTATATGTCCACTATTCGTGATCATCTTCCAACTTCATTCCTCTAAAGGTTATTGTAGCAGTCAGAACGTGGTCAGAAGCGACTCCTTCTGTCTACACCCACCACAAAGAAATTGTGGTATTTTTGACGGACATTTTCGTCCAAAATTCATGGACATTTTCGTCCAAAATTCATTGAAAATGTTACTTCTCGATGGCTTTCTGACGAAAACCAGTCGGACGACGGATACCATATCCATCGTTTTATTGGAAATTCTGATGAATTATTTCCGCCGGAAGTTCATTGACATTATTGACGAAAAAATTTCGTCGGCACAGCACCGTCGGAATATTTCCGACGGCTTCACCGACGAAAGTATTCCGTCGGCAGTACCGATGAAATAATTTCGTCGGCATTGCCATAGATACTTTTTCGATAAAATTGTCGACAAAATTATTTCGTTGATAATACCGACAGAATATTTCCGTCGCCAATATCGTCGAAATATTTTCGACGGAATTACTGACGGAATTTTTCCCTCGATAATTTCGTCAAAAATATATTTTATTAATTTTTTAAAAATAGAAAGCAAACAAACATGATTTAGCTGTTACATCATACAATAAATATCTATAACATTCATTCATAATAATAAATATCCATAAAATTATCCATAACAATAAATATTCATAAAACATCTACAATAATAATATAACAATTAAAAAATCAAGGCAGATCTGACGCATCGTCCTCTACGTTCGCCTCATGCTCGTCATGTGTTGGAGGATCCTATATTACAAACAATTAGTATTAAAAATATAAATAAAATAAAATAATTAATTTATTTTATAAATTTAAATAAAAATATGAATATTCACTAAGTGAGTTTAGAGAATAGTTGTTTAAGCGTCGAGGTCAAACCGAATATCCGATTTGGATTTCATCAACTCTCTCATGTCTATTTCATCAACCCGGTCGTGTAGCTAGGACCGATCGACACGCCAATCAGATCGGTATTTCACATTTTGGACCCCCTCCCCCTGACTTGGTATTTTTCGATCCTTATAATAGGCCAATTTGGACAACGGTTCTTCAAGCGCCGAGTTCAAACCGGACATACGATTTGAATTCCGTCAACTCTCACATGTCCCATTCATCAAACTGATTGTGTAGGACCGATCGGCACCCCAATTAGATCGGTATTTCACATTTTGGACCATAATCTTGGTTTTCTCCATTTCTTTACACTAAGTCAATTCGGAGAATGGTTCTCCAAGTGTCGAGGTCAAACTAGACATCCGATTTAGATTCTGTCAACTCTTGCATGTCCCATTCATCAACCCGGTTGTGTAGGACCGATCAACACCCCAATCGGATCGACATTTCACATTTTGGACCATAATCTTGGTTTTCTCCCTTTCTTTACTTTAAGTCAATTCGAAGAATGGTTCTCTGAGCACCGAGGTCAAATCGGACATCCAATTTGGATTCCGTCAACTCTTGCATGTCCCATTCATCAACCAAGTCGTGTAGGACCTATCGGCACGCCAATCGGATCTATATTTCACATTTTGGACCTCCCGACTTGATATTTTTCGATCTTTATAATAGGTCAATTTGGACAACGGTTCTTCGAGCGTCGAATTTAAACCAGACATCCTATTTAGATTCCGCCAACTCTCTCATGTCCCATTCATCAATCCACTTGTGTAGGACCGATCGACACCCCAATCGAATCGGTATTTCACATTTTGAACCCTAATCTTGGTTTTCTCCCTTTCTTTACACTAAGTCAATTTGGAAAATGTTTCTCCAAGCACTGATGTCAAATCAAACATCCGATTTAGATTTTGGCAACTCTCTCATGTCCCATTTAACAACCCGGTCATGTAGGACTGATCGACACCCCAATCGGATCGATATTTCACATTTTGGACTTGGTATTTTTAGATCTTTATAATAGGTGAATTAGAACAACGATTCTTCGAGCATCGAGTTCAAACCAACATCCGATTTGGATTTCGTCAACTCTTGCATGTCCCATTGATCAACCCAGTCGTGTAGCATCGATTGGCACACAAGTTATGTCAAATAAAAAATTAATAACCATAAATTGAATGAAATTAAAAAATAATAACAAACACTCACCTGACGGGTTGGCAATGAGGTGGATGCTGCTCCCTGTGATAAAATGCCAGCCTGAGAGAGGAGGGCGGCCACCGCCTATGTGATGTTCACACTAATGCTTGTGATCTGCTGCTGGAAATCAATACGAAACTGAGATATCACCTTACAGACTATGTCCCTAATCCTGCTATCTTCAGTAGAGGGCATCGTGAATGCACTCAGACATGTCGGAGGAGCACTTGAACTCGAACATGATGATATCATTGGGGCAGTGTCTAAACTATCTCCAAATTCGTACAAATGACCTTTTCTTGCATGGTTGGCCCGCCACCACCACCCATGCACCAAGATCTAACTTTGTATGCAGAGTGCCATTTTCATACTTCTCAGTCATCTGTCTGTCATATGACTCTTGCAAAATAAATTGAAAAGATTATAACTCTCATATTAATTTTTTATATTAAATTTTAAACTAAACTAAAAATTATATATGTAAACTTACTGTAATCGAACGAGCACTCTCATTGACAAATACATCAGTCTCCCTCCTCTTATGAGTTCTTTCAAATACCTCGTGAAATGAGGAGAGACGTTGGAGCTCCTGAGTCTGTTTTAAATTCATAAAAATTAGAATATATATTACTAGGTCATTAATCAATCAGAAAAAAACTTACCATCTTGTCTATGTTGGTCGTGTAAGACAATTCAAACAAGCATAAAAAATTTTCAACAAACAGTACAAACACATAGTAAATGACCACCTAAGTGCGATCAAACATTCACAGACTATCCAAACGGGACAATTCAAGACTTTGAGTTAGATATACACATTCTCATCATTCAAAATGAGAATGTGCACATCAATCCCAAAGTCTTGAATGGGAAGGTTCATTGACACAAGCTTAACACGCTCTCTTGAGGTGAGTGTATTGTTAGGTCGCACCCACGCACCTCATCTCACATGGAACACTCAAAGTACTTAAATACATCAAATTAAAAAATATCTCATTGATTTGCATGTATAGAACTAATTAAATGACATCTAATTTAAAGAATATTGAAATAAAGAACTTCTATCTGTAGACACGCGAATTTGGCTCTACCACGGGTAAATTTCATATTGCGCCATAATGCCACAAATGACCCTCCTTTTGCCTCGCAAGAGTGTTTTTTTTTAGTATTTCTGGATCTCACCCCTTCTTTCTTGGTGCTTCCCCACGAGGTTCGGTCGTGGATTGACCTGCGTGGTCAGGTCGCGGGGGTCCGGGGGCAGCGCCCCTGGAAGCTAAATTTGATTACGGCACAGCTTCATTGATTCGCGTCCACTATAGTGGATGCCTTTTAAACGTGGCGGTCATGGTGGACGCGGTTTAGGTCCTTAATGCGACGGTCAAAGCCAACGCGTTTAAGAGCCCTTTCCGTCACATGTTCTAATTGGAAACGCGTCCGCCTGACACGATGTGATTTAAAAGTCAAAATGGTCTGGCCCGACAAGACGTCGCGCACGTCCGTAATCATAACAAAAGCCTGAAATCGCGTCCTCTAAGGACGCTGCAATTTTAAAGTCAACACCTAAACCTACGGATGCGTCAGGTGCATTTATGAGCCGATTGCGTCGAAACCATGCGAGTCTTAATCGCGGCGGACAAGGCGGACGCGATTCAAGTCGCGGCGGCCTGGCCCGATGCGATTCAGAAGCGTAGCTGGGGCTATGCCATCATGCGCCTGTCACATCGGTTTGACTTTCTTAATCGCGGCCTGCCGCCCTAGACGCGATTCAATTCATAAATGCGACTTCCTGTCTGGACGCGATTTAAGAATCCAGTGCCTATAAATAGACCCCCGAGGGTAGCTATTTCATCCACTCCCTCTCCACCTCGGCGGAGCCCTGCCGGATTCTCCCCGCGACTTCCCCACGGTGGAGCCCTGCCGGATCGACGACCCAACTCCTCCACCAGTGTTCGGAGCCGTCCGTCTTCCTCACGCGCGTTGGAGCAAGCGGGAGCTTCGTCCTCGTCTTCCTCCATCCGTCTAATCGGCATCGCCGCCACGACACATACCACTCGGGGAAGCACCCCCTCCCCTTTCTCTTTTCATTTACTTCCTCTAGGCCCCACGTGGTCCTTCTTCTCCCTTATTTTTTTATATACACACACACATGCATGCATACACACACACACACCTATATTTTAGGGGTTTAAAAATCATCACCCAAGGTGTGCCCTTCCCTATGTCGTTCATTTATTTCATTTATTTTTAGAATTTGTATACTGCACATTCGGCTAATCCCCTCTCCTTTTCTTTGTCTTTTTGCAGGGTAATCATTCAGAAAACGCCCTCTACCACGGCCGGCCGTGCTCGTAGAGGAAGAGAGGACCCACATCATCTCCGCGCAATCTCCCCACCAAAAAGGTATGCTCGCGATCACTCCTCCCATCTCGCACCCCTCGCCGTGCATCTCCATTCGGCACCCTCGCGTGCCTGGTGATCACGATCTTTTATTTTCCGTATTTTCCTGCTTTCCACTCCATATCCACACACCCATCGTTTATCTTTGATCCCCCCCTCTTTGTGAACGCTAGGAGTTCTCGACGAACTCCAAGCGGCATCTACACTATCATGTATCAATAAATTAAAGAATATTCAATATTAGTACAACACTGACATTAACAAAACATGAAATGATAAAGATATTGATGCAATCCAAATTAATTAACAAAATATTAACAAATATATAACTGTAATGTCATGTATATAACTATAGGGACCAATATATAGTCATAAGAACATATTTAAAATATAAGTATCAATATTTAACTATAACCACATGTATATAATCATAATCATACATATACAATGGTAAACACATACATACAACTATAAGTATTAATCTATAACCATAAGCATATATAGACAATTATAAACACATATATACAACTCTAAATTTAATATACAACAAAAACATCCATATACAACTATAAATAATATATAACTATAAATAGTCGACGGGGTGGGGGGGGGGTTGCACAGGAGGGGGGGGGGGGAGGGCGGCGGCGGTGGGGCGCAGGAGGGGGAGGGAGAGGGGCGGAGGCGGGGAGGTGCACAACTGGTGTGGTGGGGGGGGTACACAGTTGACGGGGTGGGGGGGGGGGAGGGCGGTGGCGGTGGGGCTCAGGAGGTGGAGGGAGAGGGGTGGTGGGAGGGTGGACAGCCGGTGGGGTGGGGGGTTCCATAGGAGGGGGGGGGGGTGCGGCTACGATGGGGGGTTCCATAGGAGGGGGGGGGGGGAGTGCGGCTGCGGTGGGGGCACAGGAGGGGGAGGGGCAGCGGCAAAGGCCGACATGAGGGCGACATCGATGATGGGGCGTAGGGTACCTGTGCGTCGCGGAGGGGGTGGCAACATGGCAGATCGATGTTTCTTAGGTATCTACTTTTTTCTAGGTGACGCCTTGCTTGGGTACCCTAGGAAGATGTTCATGTCGATGAGCACGACCACTCCGTCTTGATCTTCGCGATCTCATCTTACCTTCAACTCCTTGGCATGGTCACCACATGTTCAATCACTAAAGATCCAACCAAAAACTTCAGAAGATGGAGGCAGTAACTTACCCCAAACACGAGATAGCCCATAGCGGACTAGCTCGAACTTCGTGAGCTTCTATTCCGCCTTGGTCACAATGATGTTGTGGAGCTAGTTGGACGCCATGACTTCATCCCTGGTGATCAGTGTAACAGAGATAGGCCTCAACAGGTCCCTTACATGGGTGGGAAAGCCCCGCTTCTCATTGATCTTCCCCCGGTAGCTGACGAAGAAGAGCATGTTTGTCCAACCCTTATTGTTAGATAGGCTCTTGGAGAACTCTATCTACATCTTGTTCGGGCAAGCCTTCAAGTAATATAGCCCTAGCCCTGACTGTGAAGACAATGTGAGGCAAAAATGGTTGTGTAAAATCTTCGCCATCGGCACCAGCTTGCGCTTCTTGCATGCTAGGTAAAAGACAAAGATCATCCTCCAACAGTTTGGTGTCAACTGCACCGGGGCCATCTTCAACTCCTGGAGCACTTCCTTCACAAAGTCCGACACCGGTAGTCGATCAAAATCTTGCCTTCAAAATGTCCAAGAACAAGACAAATGCACCCTCCATCTCCAACAAATACGTCTGATCCTTGCAGAGGTAGGAGATCTAGAACTCACTGGAGATGCAAAAATGCTCACACAATCCCTTTGATATCCAATATCTCTTTGACTCCTCCAGCACTCCACTGGCCTGGGCCACTACATTCCCTTCACATTGGGCCATCTCTGTCTCCTAGTCATTACCAGAGTCCAAAAATAAGGCAAGTGCACATGGAAGAAGAAGTTGATGATGTGCTCTCTTCGAGAAATTTGAAAGAGTAAAGAGCGCCATCTCTCTGGCCTCCCCTCTTTATAGGGGGGCAAATCTCTACGCATGTGTGAAATTCAAAAAAAAAAATGGCAGTCTGTGTACTCGAAGCGCCTACTCAGCGATCAAGGGCGACTCTTCACCCCTTGACGCCATCATTAGTGCTCATCTCGAGGATCAAGTGACAACTACCCTCGCGCCTTCGATGTAATTCCTCTTAATGGTGTTGTCTAATTAGACAGGCTCCACTGAATTGGCAAAGCCTCCTCACTCATGTCACTGCTCTCAAGTGCTCAACGGCTCCCTTATGACAGACTTGAGAGTGGGGGGCAAGTAAGAAGGTGATTTTCAGCTCATCAGGCCCATAGGTCCAATGCGACTCATTCTAGCATTTTGTCTGTCACACACCCTCCATGTGTTCCCGAAGTCACTCTTGCTTGAGCACATGCATGAGCACGGGACTTACCAGTTATCCTCAGCACTCCGAGCTTCGCCTATGGAGCATCCGCTGGGTACGTTCATTGGAGCCGTAACCACTAGCACTGTGCCGATATTCACGCCCCCCTAAAGGCACGTAACTCCTCATAATAGGAATATCATAGAGTTATTCCCCACGATCCAGAAAATTTCCACATCACGATCTCCTCGACACCTCTCCATTAGGGCCTTAAGTGCTGCCCTTAATGCTCCATTACAACCTATCGTCATGTGAACTCCCCAGATTTTGGCTGTATAAAGGGATCAAAACCCCCGTTGCCAAGGTACAAAAGTTCTTTAGCCCAAGACTCCTAATCGCATTCAGTCAAGTTCCGCACTAACTTAGGCATCGAAGGATTTTTCCCCAGTTCTCCAAATCAGGGCCTTTGGCGTCTTCCTTGTTCTTTAGGTCCTGCATGTCCACCAACTGAGCTCTCTTTTCCCAAGGGCACTACAAGAAAAAATGACATTACTGATCGAAATTTTCGACGAAAATTTTTCGCCGGTAATACTGTGGGAAATTCCGACTGAAATTTTTTTGTCAGAATATCTATCGAAATTTTCGACGGACAAGAAGCCTTTGGAAAATCCGTCGGCATTACCGACGGATTTTTATTCCATTGAAAATTACCGTCGACAAATCCCCCTATTTTCCCCTCCCGCCTTCCTCCTGAAACTCTCTCTCTCTCTCTCTCTCTCTCTCTCTCTCATTCACATTGATTACTGTTATGCATATCGATTGTCTTTAAGTTCCATATCGATTGCCTTTAAACAAACATCGATTGCTTCTATATTTCTATCGAATGGTTTTATAAACACATTTTCTATCGATTGCTGTTATAACTCACATCGATTGACTCTCAAATAGTTCAAAATGTCTTTGACGCCCAATGAAAATTCAAATGCACTTCATATGCTTAACTTATCATTTCTCTGACTGAAGATCTTTTTGCTTGTCTCATAGGATCCCTTCCTTCCTGCAAGAAAGAAAAAGACCTACCTACTATTTCTATCTGTTAGCAGGAAACATGGAAAAAGAGGTATGTGCTATCTGTCAGAAGACTTCTTTAGTCTAACATCTTCTTTGCATTAAATGTCTATAGGTCCATTCTGCTCATAGTCAACATCTTGGATCTTCTACTGGCACTCTTGGAAGCATGCACCAGCTGGAAGATCTTCCTCCATTCCAAGTAGTCAGTAGACACAAGAAGATTCATTAGACTCACAAAAGAAGAGCAGCAGAAGAAGAGAGCCAAGAAACTCCAACGGCCATCTATCAACGGATCTTTTCAAGCTGCTCCATAAAAGGAGAAGCAAAAGCAGAAGAAGAACAGGAGAAAACCTGAAGATTTTTGAAGGAGTGTACATCCAGTAAGCATCCAACTCTATATACACTCAAAGCAAGAGAGGAAGAGCTCGAACCCATTCAAGCAAAAGTATTCAAGTCTTTCTCTCTTTCTCATTCTCTCTCTGTGCGTTTTTGTGTATTTGTGAGAGAGTTGGGGGTTAGCCTAAGAAAAGTCTTTTCTTGTAAACTCTTTCTTTCTTAGGCATCATCTCAGATCAAACATTTCATTATTTATCTTGAGCTTGATCTAGTGGCTTCAGATTCTAGCTTCTGTGTTCAAAAGTGTTCCTCTTCGGTTGGAAGAGAAGACTTGTTGTGCAAGCGTTTTCCTTGTGTTAAAGGAAGAACTGTACTGGAGTTTGTATCAGGAGGTTGGCTTCTTGACCTGTAAGAGAAGTGGGTTGTCTTCTTACCCGGAAATAGAAGAAGACCAGCTTGTATCTAGCGGTTTGACCAGTTGGATGTTTGTACCAGTGAGTTGCTTCTAAACTCCTAAAAGAAGCACCTGGCTGAGGTGAAACAGTGGACTGCCTTCTTGCCCGGAAAGAGAAGAAGTCCAGCAGGGGCTGAGTGTTGTATGTCCTTAAGGGGGACTGTACCTTTGGTTAGTGAAATCTCAAGAGTTTTCTTGGGGACTGGACATAGGACTTCCATTTGGAAGGGCCGAACTAGGATAAATCTCTGTGTCTTGTGTGTTTTTACTTCCTCACCTTTAATTTCTATTGCATACGCTTATTTATACTAACCAAACTATTTTAGTGGGTGATTTTTGTTTCAGTTTTCATATTAGCTATCACCCCCCTAAGATAGTCTTACTGCCATATCAAGTGGGTCAACAAGTCGTATCAGAGCCAAGCTCTTCACATCTTCTGATACCTACAAGCAGTACCAAAAAAACAGAAGATCCAATGATCTAAAAAGCTAAGATAAATGGCAGCTCAAAGATTTGCAGAAGGTGAATATGTCAACAGACCACCCTTGTTTGATGGAGAAGATTACAACTATTGGAAAAGAAGGATGGAGTTCTTCCTCCAGGGGTATGACTATCGGCTATGGACTATCATTGAAGAAGGAGATCTGATAGTTCTTAACCCAAGAAAAGAGTGGACAGACAATGACAGAAAGATGCTTTCTCAGAATAGTAAAGCCATGAACCTCATATGTTGTGCCTTGATAAGGAGTGAATTCAACAGAATCTCAACTTGCAAATCAGCCAAGGAAATGTGGGACAAGCTGAAGCTTACTTATGAAGGAATCGACAAAGTAAAGGAAACCAGGATTGACATCCTGGTCACTCAATATGAGAAGTTCCAAATGCTGATAGGTGAGACCATTGCACAAATATATAGCAGATTCACTGACATAACTAATGGTCTTGCAGGGCTTGGTAAGGCATATGCTACAGGGGATATGGTAAGGAAAATTATCAGATCACTACCAAACCAATGGACACCCAAAGTGACATCCATTGAAGTAATGACCTTACAAATATGTCATTAGAAAAGCTTATCGAATCATTGATGACACATGAAATCAATGTGGAGCGACTATCTGCAAGCACATCCAAGAAAAATGTCACTAACACATTTAAAGCCATAGTTGCTCCTCCCACCTCTTCTTCTTCTAGTTCAGAAAGTGCAGGTTTTGAAGATAGTGATGTTGATGATGTCCTATCAAAACTTTAGAAGATCCTTAATAAGAAAAAGAATGGGTCAAAAAGGATACCAAAGAAAGAGAAAAAGGAGAAAGAACCAGTCTACTATGAATGTAGAAAGGCTGGACATATGAGACCAGATTGTCTAAGACTCAAGAAGACTGGTTAGCTAGAAAAATCCAAGAAGAAGCACAAGAAATATAAGAAGAAAGTCATGGCAGCTGCATGGGATAATGAAGAAGTCTCCTCATCAGATTCATCAAGCTCAGATTCTGAAGAAGAGTAGGTAAGACTAGCTCTCATGGCAAGACTAGATGAGGTACAATCTGACCCATCTTTCAGTTTTTGCATTGATTCAGATTCAGAATCAGAAGATTTAGAGAAAGTTTTTAATGAACTTTATGAAAAATATAAAGCTTTTGTAATGAATTAAAAAATCTAAAAAATAACCTTACTTGCTTGGACAACACTAATTCTGATCTTAAATCAGAGATGGAACAATTGGAAACATAGTTAAAGGAAAGTAAAAATAATAATGATCTTTTGTGTGAAGATTTGAAAAGTAAGAATAATGAAAATTAGGGTTAGAAGAAAGATTGAAAACTCTAACCAAAGAAAATTTTTATTTAAAAAAATTAATTAAAAATTTAACAAAAGGTAAGACATCTCTAACCCTATGTTTAAAAAGCTCTAAAATTGACAACAATAAACAAGGACTCGGATATAAACCTCCTGAAAAACAAATCAAGCATGCATAAAAGTATCCACTATCAAAATTTGTAAAAGAAATTAAGATGCTTCAGAAAAAGGCCATTGTAGTAAACAAATACTCTCAAAAGAAAATTAACAACACACAAGCCTATAAAACAAATTATATTCATTATTCTTCTCATTACAATAAGTTAAGCCACACAATAAACTCCTGCACAACTAGGCACTTAGTATAGATTCTTAAAGGATATTTTTATGCATCTAATCATCAAGAACCCAAAAAGACTTCGATACCTATCTCTGAATAAATTGTTTACAGGATAGCCTTGGAGCATCAAGAACAAAGAATGCTCAAGACACTAGTGACTGCTGACTCCTCACCCAACTCAAATCTGAAGGAGGAACAATCAAAGACTTATTTAGTTCTTAATTCCTCATTAACAATGCTACTAACAAATTTCTTGCAAGTATATTTTTATGAACTAATGTAGGGAACATCCTTGAAAATCTCCCAACACAACAACAAGTGGAAATAGAACCGGAGATGTCGAAAGATGAAGAATGTATCGACACACATGAAGGACAGGTTGACACACCATGGAACAACTGTCGACAGATAATGCCAAATTGGTCGACAGACAAGGAGAAGATTAAAGACTTGTCAAACCTCACTCAAAGGGGGAGCCTCACATTCAGGGGGAGCAAGTAAAAAAACGAGATGATAATTTCAAACAAGTATTGTTGAACCCCTTTCATTCAAACTCACACCTTGTAATGGTAATAAATCTAAATAACTAAAGGGGGAGAGTATTTTTAAACTATGATTTTTTTTTTGTTTATTTCATGTTTTAAGTATTTTTTTTCTCCCGAAAAATCTCAATAGTTTTGTCATCACAAAAAAGAGAGATTGTTGAACCACTCTTATAGTTTAGTCCTTTATTTTAGTGATAACAAAATTCATATTCATATTAAATCTGTTTAATAATATTTTAAGAATATTCTTACACTATCGCTTCATAGTTTTGCACTGATCAGTAACTTCGTCATGCATGTTTTTATCGTAATCAGTCGAAGCTTATTTCGTCATATACGAAGTTCTACTTCGTCATATCCGAAGTCTTGTACGAAGTTCAACTTCGACGGACAATGTTATTTTCTGTTCTGTATGAAGCTTCACTATCATATACAAAGTTCACTTCGTCATATCCGAAGATTTCACTTAGTCATGCATGATTTTGTCGTGATCATTCGAAGCTAATTTCGTCATAACTGAAGTCTAATTTCGTCATATCCGAAGTCTTATACGAAATGCACTTCGACCGACTCCGTTGTTTCACTTCGATTGACAATGTTAATTTTCGTTCCATCCAAAGTCCACATCGTCATATCCGAAGTTCCACTTTGACTGACAATGTCGTATCTTGATCAGTCGAATTAATATACCGATTTCCTTACGCATCAATTGCTGTTATGTTTAAACATTGATTGCCTTGAAAAACATCGATTGCCTTTAAACACATCGATTGCCTTTGAAAACATCGATTGTCTTTTAGACATCGATTGTCTTGAGACATCGATTGACTTAAGAACATTGATTGCTATTATGCATATCGATCGTCTTTAAGTTCCCTATCGATTGCCTTCATTCATATCGATTGCCTTTAAGCAAACATCGATTGCTTCTATATTTCTACTGATTGGTGTTATAAACACATTTCTATCGATTGCTGTTATAACTCGCATCGATTGACTCTCAAATAGTTCAAATGTCTTTAGCACCCAATGAAAATTCAAATGCACTTCATATGCTTAACTTATCATTTCTCTGACTGAAGATCTTTTTGCTTGTCTCATAGGATCTCTTCCTTCCTGCAAGAAAGAACAAAACCTACCTCCTATTTCTATATGTCAGTAGGAAATATGGCAAAAAAGGTATGGGCTATCTGTCAGAAGACTTCACTAGTCCAACATTTTCTTTGCATTAACTGTCTGCAAGTCCATTCTGCTCATAGTCAACATCTTGAACCTTCTATTGGCACTCTTGGAAGCATGCACCAGCTGGGAGATCTTCCTCCATTCCAAGTAGTCAGTAGATGCAAGAAGACATCCAGTAGACTCAACATAAGAAGAGCAGAAGAAGAAGAGAGCCAAGAAACTCCAACGACCATCTATCAACGTATCTCTTCAAGCTGCTCCATAAAAGGAGAAGCAAAAGCAGAAGAAGAACAGAAGAAAATCTGAAGCTCTTTGAAGGAGTGTATATACATCCAGTGAGCATTCAACTCCATGCACGCTCAAAGCAAGAGAGGAAGAGCTCGAGCCCATTCAAGCAGAAGCATTCAAGCCTTTCTCTCTTTCTCATTCTCTCTCTGTGCATTTTTGTGTATTTGTGAGAGAGTTGGGGGTTAGTCTAAGAAGAGTCTTTTCTTGTAAACTCTTTATTTTTAGGCATCGTCTCATATCAAGTATTTCATTGTTTATCTTGAGCTTGATCTAGGGGCTTCAAGTCCTAGCTTCTGTGTTCAGAAGTGTTCCTCTTCGATTGGAAGAGAAGACTTGTTGTGCAAGCGTTCCCCTATGTGTTAAGGGAAGAACCACACTGGGGTTTGTACTAGGCGGTTGGCTTCTTGACCTGTAAGAGAAGTGGGTTTCCTTCTTATCCGGAAAGACAAGAATACCACCTTGTGTCTGGTGGTTTGACCAACTGGAGGTCTGTACGAATGAGTTGCTTCTGAGCTCGTAAAGAAGCACCTGGTTGAGGTGAAATAGTGGGTTGCCTTCTTACCCAGAAAGAGAAGAAAGACCAGCAGGGGCTGGGTGTTGCATGTCCTTAAGGGGGACTATTAGGGGTGTAAACGAGCCGATACGTTCGACGAGTAGTTCGAAACTCGACTCGATAAAAACTCGGTTCGACTCGTTCATTTAATTAACGAGCCAAGCTTGAACAAAAAAAAAGCTTGGTTCATAAACGAGCCGAGTCTGAACACATGTGAGCTCGGCTCGATTATACTCGTGAACAGCTCATTTAAGAGCTCGTTAAAAACTTGATTAAATACTCGTCAATAATTAATTTAAATATAATAAATATGTGAATATAAATATAATTATTTATTTATAGAATTATTATTCAAGTATAAAATATTTACAAGGATCTAAATATAAAATGTTAAATATCAGATATATACACAAATTATGTAGATAATATATATGATAAAAATTGATTTGAATCAAAATATGAAAAAAAGTGTATACACAAAATCATATTTGGCAAGGTTCCTAGGCACCGCTAAATGTCATCTTCTTCCTCCTCTAGACCACGCGCAGTGAAGCATCACCGGCGCTGGTGCAATGAAGTGGAACCTTCGACGGGCCACCGGTGGACCACCGTGGACCCCCTGTCGGTGCCGGAGGGAGCTTCCAGCGACAACGGTGGGGTGGCTGCAGAGCGGCCTACTGCTGTGCCCCCTAGCTGCTACCGTGGAGCAGTGCGGGGAGGCCGACCGATTGCAGCCAGACAGACCTTCCTGCAGCCCACCTCTCATCGCCGTCGGGCATCCCGACCAGAGTGAGTTTCCTCCTGCGGCTGGGTGTTGGGGATCGGATCGGCAACCCTCTCTCACACGACTCACACGTAGAGATCGGAGGAGAGATTAAAGAAGAGAGACGAAGAACACAAGAACACCAGATTTACGTGGTTCGGAGGCAACGCCTTCCTATGTCCACGGCCACAGTAGCGATTCAATACTATATGTTAGAATCATCACAGTACAAGGAGAATCCGCCCCACTTTATATATTGGGAGGTTAGGGCGTCATAATCGAGAATTACAAGGATAAAAATACCCTTAACTTAGAAACGCGAAGTCGTCTGTCTCGGGGTGCGTCGACCTTATTCATGGATGCGTCGACCTTACTCATGGGTGTGTCGACCTTACTCATGGGTGTGTCAACCTTACTCATGGGTGTGTCGACACACCTCAAGCTGTGTCGACTTGAGGTCGACAGTGTGTCGACACACTCACAACTTGTAAACTAAATTTAGTGTAACACCCCGGCCCCCTTGGGCTTTCTGGTCCCGTCCTCAGGGTCGCGGCGGGCGTCCTGGCCGCGACATGGTCGCGGTAGAGCGGACTACCGCGACAGTATTGGTGGTTCGTGTCGCGGCAGGGGTGAGCGTCGCGTCCTTGTCGCGTCGCCCCTGGCTGTCGCGACTCTGTTCTGACACGACTTGACCGCTGTCCTGTCTGTCAGAATGGTCGTGTCAGGTGGCAGGGTCGTCGGCGTTGACGCGACCTGTCAGGCCGTTGCGACTGCCTTTCCGGTCTTCGAGGTTTGACCGTGCTTTTGGTGTCGCGTCTTGGCGGGCAGCCGCGACATGGTCGCGGCGCTTGTGAGCGTCGCGACAGGGTCAGTGTCGCGGCGGGCAGCTGCGTCGCGTTCTGGTGGCCATCGGTTCAAAACCGAGGGCGCGCCCCATTTTCCCTCTCTCGCCCTTTTCACCCTTTCTCCCCTCTCTCGAGTTCCCTCTCGTTTCTCGGTGTTCCCTTTCGCTCGTGGTGCTTGTGTTGAGGCGTGGATGTGCCGTTCGTGCAGGGCACGTGCTTGGGTTGTTCGGTGCGAGGAGGAGGAGGAGTTCTTTCCTACGAGAAGGCCTTAACGGGTTCGTTCTTCGTGTGGAGGTAGGGACTCTTAATCCTCTTTCCCTAAGCATGATCCCTTCCCCCTCTTGACTGTGGTTTCCTCGTGGTTTGGGGCTTGGGGGAGTGAGAACTCCATGCTCGAGTTGAGTGAGGTTTCCTTCGAGCGTAGATCTATGCTTTTGGGGAATCGTGGGTGGTTTGGTGGATTTATAGATTTTAAAATAAGTTGTGCACGATCCCCTTTCCCCTTGTGAATGTATTTGGTGTTTTGAGGAGGGTTCCTAGAGGGACTGCTCCGGAACCCTGCTCGGCTGGAAACGCGGTCGCCTCGGAGGCCGCGACCATGTCGTGACGGTGTGACCGATCGCGACATGGTCGCGACGCTCCTGAGCGTCGCGTTAGGGTCGCGACAGACGAGAGCGCAGCGACATGGTCGCGGCGGCCCGCCCTGTCGCGTCACTGACCGAGAGACAGGTTTGGTCTTTTCCGTTTCCGCTCTCCTTTTACTGTTCCCGTGACACTTGTGCTAGTCCCCCAGTACGGCCTCACGCTAGTCGTTCGCCCGGTGCGTGGCACTTGAGGGCTTGTCCCGTGCTAGAGGTTGTTACCGTTACCTGGGACCCCCGTCCTCGGGAGCCTGTTGAGGGAGTACTCCGGGCTACGAGTGTGCTCGAGTTGGCAGCCGTTTAGGCGGACTCTGGAGCTGAGGGGAAAACGGTGGTTAGGACAGTGGCATGTGAGTCACTTGCAGAGCTCTCGTGGTTGGTCTGGGACGCCGAGGACAGTTTGGAGTTCTACCTGGCGCAGGCCAACCAGTCCTTTTTCTCACTGCCTCGCTCCTTACGGCCCCGGAACCGTTTGGAGAGGTCAGGCGTGGGACCGTAGTCCGGCCAGACTACGGCGGTTACTGTTGTGTTACTTGTGTCCTACCTCGCTCTGACGAGACGTGGGGGTCAGGACCCGGGTCGAGGATAAGACGTCGGTGGACGCACCTGACCGTGACTAGTGGTAGTGTTTCCATAGCTAGTGTTCTTTGTCCAGGCGGAGTTCCCTTCGTCTGTGTTTACTAGCCGTGTGGTGGTCACGACGAGCAGTCGTACGGAGTTTCCGACCGTGCGCACTTTTCGTACCGTGCTACTTGTAGTTTCGCTTCCGCACTTCCTTTTGTAGGTAGAAAGATATAAACTGCCGTCTTTCCTTTATTAATAGTTGTATATGTTCCTCTGCCTGTTTAGAGCCAGTAGGAGATTGGTAGTCCCTACTGAGCTTCTGTTGTGAAGCTCATCCCTCTGTTTTCCAGGTGAGTCTTCCCAGCAGCGGCAGGGCGCGCGTCGGGCGGAGGAGACGGGGCGGTAGTCTTGGTCCCCGTAGCTAGCAGTGGTTCCCCCTCTCAGTGTACGTCACCCTCGGGGTATGCCCCTAAGGGACTTGTCTCTCCCTTTTTCCCTTACTTGTACTAGTGTGCGTGCGTTGGGACTGTACTTAGAGCGGTACGCAGCAGTCTCGCTTTACTTTCCTGTTTCCGCTTGTACGCTTCTAGCTTAGCAGTTGACGTTTACTTTCGTTACATATCCTGTCAGACGCGTGTTATAGCCCTTCCGGGTCCCCCTGATCCGTGGGCGGCGACCGCGAAAATCGGGTCCTCGGCGTGGGCCGAGGGTCGGGTTCTCGGGTCGTTACATTTAGTCTCTGAACCGGTCCACATTTGAGAGTTCAGGGTCCACACTCTAACACTGGGCAGCCACCCTGCCACCTCCCTCCTTGACCTGTCACCCCCAGTGCCCTTCCCTCACCGACCAAATATCTACCCTCGCCCCCTGCTTCTCACAACCATAATCCCATATCGAAAACAGAAAGACCAAGAGTGGTCTTAGGCCATTATAAAATAAAGGCCCCATTTCGTTTTCTTTTCTTCAAGTTGGCCTTGAGCTCGAGGTTGAGTTCAAATTGGGCCTTCAAATTTTAATCCCCCCCAAAAAATTATTTTGACCATTGTTTAAGTATTTATTAAAAATAAAATTTATTAAAGTATTTAATTTTAATTTAGATTTTAAACTTCAACTTTAATTGGATTCGAGTTGAGCTAGTTTAGTATATAAACGAGCTGAGTTCGTTTAGAGCTCGTTTATATAGTAAACGAGCTGTTCAACGAGCCGAGTTTGAGTTCAAAAAATATTTAACGAGTCGAGTTCGAACAGTGGTTAGAGAAGCTTGACAAGTTTCGAGCCAAGTTCGAGCTCGTAAAAAATAAACGAGTTCGAGCTTGAGCAGAGTATAACTCAGCTCGACTCGGATCATTTACACCCCTAGGGAGTACTGTACCATTGGTTAGTGAAATCCCAAGAGTTTGTTTGAGGATTGGATGTAGGACTTTTATTTGGAAGGGCCGAACTAGGATAAATATCTGTGTCTTGTGTGTGTTTACTTCTGCGTTTTTAATTTCCATTGTACACACTTATTTATACTAATCAAATATTTTCAAGTGATGATTTTTGTTTCAGTTTTCAGATTAGCTATTCACCCCCCCCCTCTGGGATAGTCTTGATGTCATATCAAGTGGGTCAACAACTAGTCCATACTTCCAAGGATGCCAACAACAGGTTCAAGAGATGTGTTTATGTATCATAGACCTGTATATAATAAATGTATGTTAGACCAGAGAAGTATTATGTCAGATAGACCATACTTTTTTTGTCTTTTGTCCATGTTTCCTACTGACAACCTATTGTAAGATAGGGGTGGCAATAGGCCGGGCCTGGGTTGGCCCGGGTCCAGCCTGGTCTCTAACCGACCGGCTCGGACCCAGCCCGGCTTGGGGCGAGGCTCGATTTTTAGAAACCCGGCACGGCCCGAGACAATTATGTAAAGCCCGGCCTGGCCCGGTTTTACCTTGTTAAATATATTCTTATTATTTTTTATTTATTTTTACAATAAAGTTTATGTTCATTGAATCAAAATAACATGAAATAAATATTAGACTAATCTAGATAAATTTATTTTTAGTTATTACAAATATAAAATAAATATTAAGTCATTAAACATAACTCCACAACATAATTTTCAATCCAAAATTTTATAATATTAAAATTACTGCCGCGTCACTTATTTTTTTTTAAAAAATACCGGGCCGCCCGGGCCAGGCCGAGCCAAGCCCGGGCCAGGCCGAGCCAAGCCCGGGCCCGGCCCAATCTTACGCCGGGCCGGGCCACCGGGCCTTCGGGCCGGCCCGGCCCAATTGACACCCCTATTGTAAGAGCTTTTTGTCTGTCAGAAAAATAATAAGATAAAAGTCAGAAAGTCATTTGAAATTTCATAGCTTGCCAGGACAACCAACTCAAACTGAGAATATGACTAATCGGTATGAACATAACTTAAGTGTTCACCAATCGATGTGAAACAACACCAATCGAAATAAATATAAGAGCAATCAATATTTCTTAAAGATAATTGATATGTTGAAATACAATCGATATGATAACGTCAATTGATATGATAGGGACAATCGATATGAATCTTAAGACCAATCGATAGACACTTGAACACCAATCGATAGAAATCTGTTCACAAATCGATAGGCAATATCGTCACCAATCGGAATAAAACTTAATAGTAATCGATAGAGCGCTTAGTTATCAATCGATAGAGATATTGAACAGCAATCGATAGAAGCTTTTAAAGATAATCGATAAGATAAGTACAATCGATATGATGAAAGACAATTGATATGCTTAAAGGAAATCGATATGCGGTAAAGACAATCGATATGCTTATTATAACATTAATCGATATGCTATTATATCAGTAATCGACATGAACTTAAGTGCATTTCTTTTTACAGAGATAACAATTAATTTATTTTTGAACATAAATAATTATGAAAATATTATTAAATATAGTTTTTAATCTCCATGATATTTATGAGTTTTTGTTATCACCAAAACATAGAGATACAAATATATGAGTGGTTCAACAATCTTCCTCTTTTTGGTGATGACAAAACTCATGTGAATTTTCTGAAATTAAGATATTCAAAACAAGCATTGAACATAAAATTCACGAATGAAATACTCTCCTCATTTTTTGTCAAAAGCCAAAAAGGAATGATCTTACCATTTTAGCATTATCCCCCCTTTTGTTGTAGAGACTTCTTACCATTACTTGCTGTGAGCTTGAAGGAGAGAGGTTCAACAATACTTGTCATGAATATATAACTCCCCCTTGATGTATGGCTCCCCCTAATTAGTTGATGTTCCTCTTGTTGGCTTTGATCTTGTGGTTTACTTGACACATCCATTTGTTATTTGTAAGTCTTCAAGGGTTTCCTGTGTTGGTCTACACAAAAGAAATCTTGCAAGAAATTTAGTTAAAAAAATTGTAAGCTAAACAACAAAACAACATTTAAAGATGACTGCTTCCTCTTCTGATTAGAGTGAAGTGAATAGTTGATAGTCACCAATTAGATGCTTTCGAACATCCCTAATCATACCCATTTGAATGCCTTTTTTAAGATCAAATTGGCATTCTCTTCTTCTTCTTCGATACTTGAGCTATCTAACAAGTCATCCCAAGTAGCTGTAAAAATCTTCCTTTTATATTTCTTGTATTTCTCCTCTTTTCTTTTCAGCTTTTCTGATTTTTCAAATCTTCTAAGCTTTGGACAATCTGGCCTTAGATGTCTAGGTTGCTTACATTCATAGCACATTTGTTCCTTCTTCTTTTTCTCTTTCCTCTTGGCTAAGATTTTTCGGATAACTTCTTCTTCACTGTCTATATCACTGCTCTCGCTGGTGGTGGCTTCATTCAAAGTGCTTTCTTTAACCTTGAATGCATTGTTTATCTTTCTTTTGGATGAGCTTTCTCCTAACCTTTCCATGTTTATCTCACGGGCCATTAATGCCCAATGAGCCTTTCCAATGACACAGTGGAGAGGTCATTTGCTTCTTTTATAACAGTGACCTTTGGAGTCCACTGCTCTGGGAGAGATCTTAGGATTTTTCTGACCATGTCTCTTTGACTGTACTTCTTTCCTAAACCTGCAAGTTCGTTGATAATGTCAGTGAAATCTTTGTACATCTGAGTAACGACTCACCTGGTTCCATTTGGAACTTCTCATATTTTGTGACAAAGATGTCAATCTAGTCTCTTTTACTTTGTCTGTTTCTTCATAAGTAAGTTTCAACTTGTCCCACATGTCTTTTGCTGTTTTGCACACTGAGATCCTATTAAATTCTTGTCTTGTCAGCACACAACACATGAAACTCTTAGCTTTACTGTTCAAGGATATCTTCTTTCTGTCTTCATTGGTCCATTCTTCCTTGGGCTTTGATATTATGAGGTCACCATCTTCAATGATGCTCCATAGCTGATAGTCGTAGTCTTGCAAAAAGAATTCCATTCTTGTTTTCCAATATTGATAATCTTCTCCATCAAATAGTGGAGGTCTTGTGATGGACTGTCCTTCAGCAAATCCTTGAGCTGTCATAGATCTTTGCTCCTAGATCATTAGATCTTCTTTAAAACTCAGAGACCATGACTCTGATACCACTTATTGGCCCACTTAATTGGCAGCAAGGTTTACCTAGAGGGGTGGGGAGGGGGGGTGAATAGGATAAACAAAAATATGAAAGATAAAATCACCACTTGAAACTTTGGTTTTGGTTAGTGTAAATAAAGCGTGTGCAATGGAAATTAAAGGCACGGAAGCAATCACACATAAAAACATAAAAATTTATTTTGGTTCGGCCCTTCCCACATAGAAGTCCTACGTCCAGTCCCCAAGCACACTCTTGGGATTTCACTAATCGGGGTACAATCCCTGCAAGGATATACAACACCCAGTCCCTGCTGGTCTTCTTCCCTTTTCGGGCAAGAAGGCAGTCCACTTCTATTACAGGTGAAGAAGCCAACTTTCTGGTACAAACCCCAGTGCGGTTCTACTGGAACAAACCCCAGCTAGGTTATCCCCTTAACATAAGGGGAACACAGAGTACAGACCCTCTGCTGGTCACCACCCTCAGCAAACCTGCTGGTCCTCTCTTCACACAGGAAGAGGAACAACCCTTGTTCTTCTTTGGAAAGAAAGAACATGCTGCAGAGATCAAGTTTTGAAACAAAGAACTTAGCTTGCTTGATCTCCAACAACAACCTGAGAGCTAAGAGGATTACAAGATAAACACAAGGAAGCTTACACCCTCAACTCACAGACTCTCCCCCAGATTTACAATGATGCACACAGAGAGAAAGAGAAGAGAAAATAGCTTGAATGCTTGAAGACTTCAGATGGTTGCTTGTGCGCACACTTCTTCTTGGGCTTGAGCTCTTTCTCTCTTTTCTTTGAGTGTATGGCGTTTAGGCTCCTCACCGGTTGTACACTCTTTCAGATAGATCCTCAAGTTGGCTCTACTCTTTTCCATTTCAAGGCTTCATCCTTTTATATATCCAGTAGAAGAGATCCGTTGAAGCTCTTCTTCTTCTTCTTCCTTCTTCTTGAGTCTAACCGACATCTTCATGAGTCTATTGGCTACTTGGACCAGAGAGATGACTCCTAGCTGGTCCATACTTCCAAGGGTGCCAGTAGCAAGTCCAAGAGATGTGTTTATGTATCATAGACCTGCATACAATAAATGTATGTTAGACCAGAGAAGTCTTTTGTCACATAACTCATACCTCTTTTGTCTTTTATCCATGTTTCCTACCGACAACCTACTGTAAGAGCTTTTTTGTCTGTCAGAGAAATAATAAGATAAAATTCAGAAAGTCATTTGAAATTTCATAGTCCCCTAAGACAGTCAACTCAAACTGAGAACATGACCAATCGGTATGAACATAAGTGTTCACCAATCGATGTGAGACAACACAAATCGAAAGAAATATAAGAGCAATCGATATTTCTTAAGGATAATCGATGTGATAACGAAAATCGATATGATAAAGACAATCGATTTGAAGTTTAACACCAATCGATAGACACTTGAACACCAATTGATAGAAATCTGTTCACAAATTGATAGGCGATATCGTCACCAATCAGTATAAAACTTAACAGCAATCGATAGAGCACTTAGTCATCAATTGAGAGATTGAACAACAATCGATAGAAGCTTTTAAGGATAATCTATATGATAAGTACAATCGATATGATGAAAGACAATCGGTAATATGAAAGGCAATCGATATGCAATATGCGATAAAGACAATCGATATGCGATAAAGACAATCAATATGCTTATTATAATAGTAATCGATATGCTATTATATCAGTAATTGATAATGAACTTGAGTGCATTTCTTTTTACAAAGATAGCAATTAATTTATTTTTGGACATAAAGAATTATGAAAAAATATTATTAGATATAGTTGTTAATCTCCATGATATTTATGAGTTTTTATTATCACCAAAATATAGAGATAAAAATATATGAGTGGTTCAACAGAGGTGTCAAGGAGATCATGGCGTAGAAACCACCTGGATCATGGGGAGCAACTCCATCATATTCTTGTTACTAAGAGTTACATGCCTTCGGGGAGGGGGGCATGGATATTGACACAGTGCAAGCGGTTACATCACCCATGAATGTACTCTGCGGGTGCTCGGTAGGTGGAGCTTGGAGAGCCAAGGACAACTGGCAAGACTCGCACTCATATGCTCGAGCAGGCATGTGCTTGGATGTCCCCGAAGTGTCCGAAGACACATGGGGCGTGAGTGTCACGTCCCAATTAAATAACCATTTATCGAAAATGATAGAAATTCCAATATAAGAAGAACATCTGTCTTTATTACAACGGAATTACAAAACACTCCTTATATAAGTCCATAGGGGAGTGGGGAAAAGAAAATATAATATTTACATCTATAACTATTGTTCTAAAAAAGTACTTTAAAAGATCCAAAGATTGGTCGCATGCTCAACACACGTCCCTAAGAGTTCGGCTCTTCCTGATCACCTGAAAGAGAGTAAGAATTAATGAGCAATTGTGCTCAGTAGGATGCACCAATCTTACTAGAAAGAATGTGGTGACTATAGAATTAACAATGTACTAGTTAGGTGACAATATTGAATATCAAGGGTGGTGTTAAACTTGTACAAATAGATGACATGCATGATAAGAGAGTGCTAAACTAAAACTTGTGCTGGAAGGAAATAATACAGTAGCCACATTTTGGCTTAAGTAGGTAGTTCATATTCAACTTGTATCTTAACAAAATGATAACCAATCAAGCATATATGATGTAGTGCCAAACATCCAGTAGATCTATTATCATTCCACACGACCAATAAACGAATTCAGGTGCTCCTCCCAAGACTGAATCAACCTCATTTGCACAGGCATTTATTCAAATGAGTTTAAAGACCCAAAGTTGTCATCACATTTTCACTTATGCTAAACATGCATGTATGATACTGAGGTACTCACAATATCACAAATAGCAGGGTTCTATGAGTTAATGTTTAAGGATATTAAGAAGGTATAGGAAACAACATAATTTAGAATATCCAAAAATAATCCAAAGATGGATGTAGTTTATGGTTAAATAATTCATCCTAGTGGTATAGTAGTTTAGAATACAAGAAAATAGGAAATACAACTTGTTTGGACAATGCAGGAGTCTATCAACTTCAACTGATGAAGAAATTGGTCTGTTTGTCAACAACTTTAGTAGGACGAAGTGAGGAGACCTTCAGAGTAGGATGATATGAAGGGAACATGGAAGAAAACTCGAGAATAGGTTCCCAGAGTCAACTCTTGAACAATCAAGTCCTAAGTCAACTTGAGAGGGGAAGCAAAGGGAAATGTGTGTGTGTGTGAGAGAGAGAGGCGGGATCTTGTGTCAAGATGTGACGTGATTCTCTTATTTCCTTTTCACCTATACATGTAGTTCTATTTTTTTATGCTGAGAGGAGGAGAGAAATATGAGACCCTCGATGTGTAACTAACCCCAAGAAACCTTATATCAGGAGACCTCCACTATGAGATTCCGGAGAGCAGTTACCGTGCTTATCTTCACCCATATGCTGATTTTACATGATGGGATTTCAATCCGGATGGCATTTGAAATCTCTGTCAAGATCTTTCGGATCGGATGGAATTGGTCCCAAATGGTAATGTAGATCCGATCCGCTTCCTGATCAGTTGACGTGGGCCACCTTGCCACTAGGCCTAAGCTGCTATTGGGTTGGGAGTTGGACTGAGTTGGGCCAACCTCTCCCAAGGCCCATCATGAGTCCTCCACTTTGGAGTTAGGTCTGAAGACCGAGACCTGGGTCCATATTACGATCTCTACCTTGGCTAGGGCATGAGAACTCCGTCACAGGCAGACCACTGTGCCACCAATCATTTATTAGTTGTTGGTATAGGTGTAAATGAGCTGAGTCGAGCCGAGTAGTATGCTACTCAAACTCTGTTCGTTAACTTTTAATCGAGTTCGAGCCGAGCTCGAGCTATATCGAGTATTGAAAATATCTGTTCAAACTCGGACCGTTTAAATACTCTCGAGCTTGAGCCCTTAACGAGTATGTTAACGAGCTTAATTGAATTTGCGAGTTCGTATATATAAGTAAGTCCAATCAAATCTATAAATAAAAAACTGATCGTTCATAAGACATAAATTTATCTTATTTCAAGCTCATATCTTAATAGTTTTGATAAGTTACTTAATTTAACTATTTTAATATAATATTTAAAATATATTCATAATTTGTCACAAGCAATATGAGATTAATAGATAGACATCGCAAGAAAGGGGGTTGGTGCGCGACAAGTTAGGGGCGGAGCTACAACTCCCCTTCGCACACCGCCTAGAGTCTCCTTTCTGCACCATCAGTGACGGTACAGTGGCTGCCGATAGCACCGTCTGCCACTGACGGATGGTTCACAGTGGTCACCGGAGATGTCAGTGGCTGACAACGCGCCCCTAGGCCCTACTGGGGGGCTTATCTACTGCCCAGGTCGGTCTTAGGAGGAAGAAGATACTTGAGATGCTGGGGGACCTTGCAACACTAAATTTTATGTTCATGCCTCTATTTACATGATTTGTGTATATACCCTCAGTTGTATAATTTGTGTATATATACTGTGGATTTAGTCTATGACATTCAAGCCCTCATAAATATTTTATATTAAAATAATAACTATATAAAAATAAATAAATATGTTTATATCAATATATACTTATTATATTTAAAGAAATATTTAAATGAAATGTTACTGAGTACTTAGATAAGCCCTTAACGAGTATTTAATCGAGCTCTTAAACGAGTTGTTCACGAACATAATCGAGCCGAGCTTAAATGTGTTCAGACTCGGCTCGTTTATGAATCAAACTTTTTTTTTGTTCAAGTTTGGCTCATTAATTAAATAAACAAGTCGAACTGAATTTTTATCGAGTCGAACTTTGAACTACTCGTTGAACGTATCGGTTTGTTAATTTACACCCCTAGTTGTTAGTCGTTTTGGATTGAGTTGGACTTGTGTGTTAAGCCATCATGTCAGGACCTAAGATGATACCAAGCTCCGTCTATACCAAGTAAAAAGTCTTAAGGCGAAGAGTTGGTTCTGATCAGCTTTTGTGGGTTTAGAACGAACTTCATTAGTGATGTGTATATCTTCGTAAAAGAAGCTTATTTTCCTTGCATAATTAAAATACACGTGATGGGTAAATACGGTGGTTCTCATGCAATTCTCAAAGATTATCTAAACTATTTTCACTTGGTCTATTGTAAACCTAAGCGGCAAAAGAGAAAGAGAAAGAGAGAAAATATGAAACTTTTTGTGTATTGATGACTTGGGTGTAATTTTCATCTCTCGTGGTTGTATATATGATGGAGAAAAATATTTTATTTATTTATCAAAGGCCTATAATATTCTAGTACTCTCCATAACTCATATGGTCCGTGAGAAGAATATTTTTCTATAGCAAATTTGACAAGCGAATAAATAATCTCAATTATTTTAACCGGAGATTAATGTTTAACTTATATTTAAAAAAATATATATTTAGGAGGTTAAATGGACCCGAGAGTTAAAGAGGGTCAAGTGTAACCCCCTCGATAGGTGGGAAATGCTACCCCCTTTAACCTCATGTTTACCTAGCTTTTTTAGAAATTAACCGCCGACACCGGCCCTACGTGATGAGACCCATGGACATGAAATTATAAAATCCGAATAGGTGAAAACATCACGGTTAGATATGTACAGAAATTTATCTATTTAAAAGAAAAAATTGAGATATTTATCGTGAACTTCCCCCCCAAAACGTGGGCAATTGAATCATCTGCTTAAAAGAAGTATCTTTTTATTTTTGGGTTTATTTTTAAATTTATTTTATTGTAAAATACTGTAAGATATGTACTCCTTCCATTGTGTTTATCCTTATTGGAGTACACTTGAATACCAGTGGAAAACAAAAATCTGAGAATTAGGATCTCTTATGTGAATGGTTTGAAAATTATTGGAATAGAAAACAATGTGGTCGTAATTTTATGTGATTAATTAATTCGTATAGAGATAACAAAGTATAAAAATAAAACATATTTTTTTAGATGAGACATCCATATATATATTCAACACTACAAGAAACAACACATATATCAGCGGTTAATAACCGTTGATAAAAGATAAATAACCGTTGACATAGATATATATCAACGATTTTATAGCCGTTGACAAAATCGTTGACAAATGAGTCATCGATTAATATTTGTGAACAACCATCAATAACTGTTGACATAAGATGCATATGTTAGCTGCTATCAGTCGTTGACATACATGAGATACCTCAACGAATTTAAGCCGTTGACATAAGGAATATATGTTAGTCAAATGTTATATTTGTCAACGACTATAAGTAGTCGCTGACAAATGTTAAGTATATGTCAACGATTTTATTTGACCGTTGACAAATGTTAAACATATATCAACGACTATATGTCGTCGTTGACAAATGTCAGAATATATCAACGATAATATAGAGCTATTGATAAATGGGAGATATATTGACGATTTATTTTATCCGCTGACATATATTCGTTGATAAATTTTAATTTTTTTTGTAATATAAAATAGATAAAATATTTTTTTTCAGACGAGACATCTATATTTCAATTAAAACTAAAATATTCTACTAAATGATTTAAAAATGTATGTCTGACCACCCCAAATATGAGAGAGAGAGAGAGAGAGAGAGCAAAGTGTTATGCAACCAACCCTAGCTAATGAACAGCTCAACCTATCTAAAGACTCTTGGCCTCCAATTCAAATTTGGACGGAGGGGAAACCGAATCCGAATACGATGCCAGAAACGACACTGTGCATGGGGTTCGACGACTCGACGTGGCCCCCACATAGGGTATCCTGGTAATATTCTGGCTGCCGTAGTGGTAGTTCCGTGAAAGGCCCCAGCTTAATTTGGTAGCGCGGCCCGGCCCAGTGGGGGCCCCATGGGTTTACGTTGGAAGACCCCCGTCAGATGTCACATCAGACGTGTCGCCGTCATGATTCGCCCGCTCCTTTCGGATCTTGACGGGTTTTGGACCCTTCTCGGGCGGGCCCACGTAGACATGGCCCTCCTCAACTCCGTTTGCAGTTTTGTTTTCTACTTATTTGGGTGGTGTTCCCTGTTCCCACTTGAATATTGCTGATCCGCGTACAAAAAATTCAGCTTTTAAAATTATAGATTCTGGACTGAGAATTAAAATTACATAAATAAATATGACGTAGATGCCAGCGATAATCCCCCACAAAGTGGAGGCAAATTATAAAAGAATGATATAATACAGTGACTTTTTATTAAATATTTTAAATGTATTTTGGACTCGGGACAAACGTTTTAATTTTGGTCCTCCAAGGATTTTTCTAGTTGAGAAGATGAGTTGAATAGACATATAATATACAGAACCCACCCTTCTTGACTAGTGTTCTTCCCTTGTCCAATTAAAATGGTGTTTGGTTCTAACAAGGCAAAATTTAAGAGATCTCACTTAACAATCGTACACCTTTTTTCATAAGAGATAGATGGTCATTTGGGCATCTACGTGTGGAATAAGTTTGGTGGAGGGAATATATTCTCATCTGACAAGAGCATCTGACCTTAATTTTCAATGTTTTGGAATCACATGATCTTTTCTATCAAACTGCATGCATTTCATTATTCTTCTCCATGGATTATCTCTCATTAGCAAAGCAAAGATTCACCAACAAAGTCTAAACTTTAGACAACATAATTGGTTTTTCAATTAAATAAAATTGGCTTGCTTTGACTATATATATATGTCCAATGATTAGTGTGTGCTTAATTGTACTATTAATGGAACAGATATTGAATAATATATATTAATGTAGAGACAAGTAATCATGCATGGTGTATGTGGTTGGGCACTTGGACTTATTGAGCACAATAATATAGGTTGCGTACATGCATGCATGGGAAGCATATAGATAGAAAATTATATATATAGATTTGTATGCATAGCCACTTCGTTCTTGTTTCGTCGATTGTTGAACGAACCAACTCTTCGTAGCGGCACTGTTATGCTTCAGTGGATATGCCCTCACAATGCCAGCCAAAAGGAGAGTCGGCTTCTATATATATGTCATCAATCAAATTGAAACCCATAATACACTAGACAGACCTCACGTCACACTTAGGAGATATCCAAGAAGCACACACTGCTTAGGGCCCACAAATTTAATTGGAGTTCGTTAGGAGTTTGAGCTCGAGAATATTTAAATAAATTAGATTTAAATAATTATTTTTAATATTTAATAAATTTTGAATTTGATGAACGAACAGAATTTGAACAGGATAATATCCGACTCGTTTACATTTCTAACTTTAGCATAAGATTCTCCCTCTATTACTTTATCTGGATTCATCAATATTGATAAGGTGGGTTTAGCAGCACTGGTAAATATTTTTTCACCTTGAAAATTTCATTAAATTACACACAAATTATTAGGACTTACCTGTTAAGTCTGGGTAAACTAATAAAGGGAGAAACCTCTACTAAAGTTAACATGCTTATCTTATATTAAGACGTCAAAGCAAAAAAAAATGTTAACTTTTGTTAACCTATCATTAATGTTTACTTTATACGTAGAGGTCGGGTATCTGGAATGGATTCAGAGGAAGATAACATGGAGCGTTGTTCTCAAAGACCAGGGCAATGACCCCGGGCAGTCCTTCGTCGTACTCACTCCTGGGATGGATCCTCTATGGAGTTCTAGTTAACTCCTATTTTACTTGGGACTTGTAGTCGATTGTTACCTCTGATTTCAGAGTTACTTCTTATTTATATAATAAATCGGCTCTCTTAGGCTTTTGTTAAATAAAAAAAAAAGAGGTCGGGCTTATTTGGTTGTCAATTGTCAAATAGACCCTCAAGAATAATTGTTGCGAGGTGCAGAGTTGGCTTAATTAGTAGCTCATCAATTTTCACCTAGGACCCTTCAATGTAAGTACTAGAATCTTTCACTCATTAATTAATATTTATCCTCTCAGTGGGAGATTTCTCAGCTCAAGCTCTTGGTTTAATAAAAAAAAATTTAAACGGCGCCATTTGAGATTTCTCTGCTGAAACCCATCTCAGGAGTATTAAAAGGCGCCATCTGAGATAACTACACTAAATCATTATTTCATAAGATAAACTTAAGTTTAGAGAGCTAGCTACTTAAAAACTGGCGTTTGCATAAGTGACGAGGATTTATTTGCATAGCTACAAAAATAAAGGTGTAGAGACAAAAAGAAGGGCTTACTAGGGTTCGCCCGTGCCGCCCGTACCGCGGCGGCACGGGTGAACCTTCGGGTCACCCCCAAGGGGTGGCCGCGGCACACAGCGGACCGGTACGATCCGGTCCGCTAACTTCGGTTTTTTATTTTTGTTTTCGTATTTTTTTTGTATTCGGTGTGTTTAAGTGATCTAAATGATATCTAATTAAAGTAAAAATTTAAACATAAACTAATTAAGAGATGATCTAAATTATAGTAATTTTATTATAATTTTTAAATTTTTTTTGCCAAGTAAAAATTATCCTAAAAATCAGTAAATTGACTTAATCTCAACATATAAGGGATCTAATGGTGTCTAATTGAGATGAAATTTCAAACATAATCTAATTAATAGGTGATATAAATTTTAATAATTTTAATTTAATTTTTCAAATTAATTTTTTGTCAAGTAAAAACTGTCCCAAAATATATTAGGTCGACTTAATCTCAACATCTATACATCAATAACTCATGATATTTATATTTTTAGAATCAGTATATTTTTCTAGTAATTATGATGACTTCATATTTGACTTTATTTTCGAAACCAAATGTCGTCCCGTTGAAGTACATGCACAGAGAGTTCGTCGTACCGCAACAAACTCTGTATATTTAAGGAATCTAATTAGTGTCTAATTGAGATAAAATTTCAAACATAAACTAATTAAGAGATGATACAAATTATTGTAATTTTATTAATATCTGGGATTAATTAGCATTAATAAATGATAGCTCAATGTCATACAGAAGTGCGCGCTCCGACGGGACGACACCGAAAAACTGTAACGAAAATAAAATTTGAGAATACCATAATTTTCAGAAAAATGTGATGATATCAAAAATGTAAATATCTAGAATTGTTGACGTACGGATTTCGATATTAAGCCGATGCAACTATTTTTCGGGTAATTTTTCACCCAGTGTAAAATAAATTATAAAAATTAAACTAAAATCACCATAATTTGTAAAACCATTACATTAGCTTATATCTAAAATTTCAACACAAATGGACATTATTTGAATGAGTTTACAAGAGGATCTTCAGGCCAGCTAGTTTATAGGTTAATTACGTCAAGCATTTTTTGGGATCTTCGGGCTAGCTGGTTTATGGGTTAATTACGTCAAATCATTCTTCTCCATCTGCTACAGGCGGCAGTGGTGGTGGTGGTGATGGTGTTGGTAGTGGTGGTGGTGGTGGTAGCATGCGCTTTTCATTAGAGTCTGAGTTCACGCATGTTACCCAAGATAGTCGAGATCACGGTGCTCCACTAAGCTATTCAAAAAGGTATCAAGCGGATGAGAAAATGCGACACATAGGTCTTGTGGACAGTAGTAGCGTGGTGGAGGCGCTGCACGTGGACGAGGCGGAGGCGAAGGCGTCCGCGGCCATGGCCGTGCCCATGTACACCGCACATGCCCAGGCGTCCGCGGCCGCGGCAGACGAGGGCGCATGGGTACTGGTCCACCCATGCACATCGTTCCTGCAGGCCAACGACACGTTATCCATCATAGTATACCCGAACTTGTTAAATGTCCTTAGTGACATGTTAAGGAAGATGATGCTAATTTGTAATTTTTCATGTAAAGAAAAATGATGAATATGAGGACGACGATATGAATATTGTATTTGACTTGTATCATGATTATATCCTTAATATTTACATGAACACTAATTACTTGTGTCATGATTTTGGTATGATTGTATGTATGTTAAATGAATATTAAATGGTTGTGGTGAGTTGGCTTAAATGAGTAAATAAATTTATTTATATTTTTCAACCTCTTTATGTGATGTTCTTATGTTTTACTCATTTTCTTTTGAAATTTGCTCATTTCAAATATTAACTAAGTCACAAAATTAAAAAAAACAAATCAAACATGTCAATTTTCTACCGTACCTCAGTGGTACGGTACGGATCGATACGTATCGTACCACGGAAAATGGGGTACGATCGATCCGAACAGTACGACGAACCTTGAACTAGATTCACTCGAACATTGACAAGTTCATTTGTTCATATAGAAACTATAAATTATGCATAGGTGTGCATATCTTGCATTGGAGCTGCATTCAAACAAAATGTTTATATCGAACTATGTGAATATGGTCACTATATATATATATATATATATACATAGAAGTCCACATGGTATACTATATCATGATAAAGTGGAGTGTAGTGGACGATTGGAATATCGATGCCCTACTTTTCCACGTCCCACACTTTAATTGTTTGCTACGTACATTGTCCTGGAGTTTCTCTTGGCCTTCTTCCCAATGCATGCAACTCGCAGGGTTCACTAATTATGCAAGTTCTCATCTAATTACTTCAAAATTTTACATATTGCAAATAGTATTGACAGGTAACTTAGGGAATGCAGAATTAATTCCTCCACCTAAACGAGCTAGGAACCCTATTTTCTTTTGGCCTTTTCATCTCATAATCTGTCATATATATATATATATATATATATATTACTCAATAGTTCAGTACTGCCACTTCACTAATCTTTTACTTTCTTGCCGTCTATATTCTTCCTTCCACTTGCAGATGCATTTTGTCTCAGTAACAATTGAGTAATATGAGCAAAAGAAGATTAACCACCAATATTCCTCCTCCACTTGTCTTATTCTCTTCTTTCATTCCTCCCCCTTCATTTAAACCATTTTGGAAGCATGCATCATGACACAGCATCCATTTTCCACATGCCAAGCTTCTTTCTCCAAGTTAATATTGCTTAAGGCAAACACATAAATGGTCTTTGCTTGTCCTTTTATAGATGAGAGGGGGGGATGATGCCCCATATCCTTCCCGTGCGTGTAGGCCGCCTTTCCCTCAAAAAATAAGATGCCCTTCCGATCGATGCAACTCCCACATGCACAATGCCCCTTGGGCTTTCTTCCGTGGCCACTCCTCCATTGTCTAAAGTAAGGGACAGATGAATGGTCAAGCTTCTCATGGGACCCAATGATCCATCCATCCATATTCCCCCCCCTGCTGCCCCCCACAACATCAATCAACATCACACCATATATATTAATGATATTGTTCCTTGTCTCCCATTGCAACAATCCACCGGCAGGCCATCTCCTTGACATTATCTTCAACCATTTCATAAGAGAAAGACTTGCTGCACTTTGGCAAGTGCAGCAAGTCTTTCTCATTTCATAAATGACCCTATAACATACCATCTTGTGTTGATACCTTACCGTTGGAGTTTTTGATTTGTGCACTTGCAAGATTTAGTACATGTACATTTATGTATATGCATATATCATGCATGGATCGACACACCACATGTGTTCTCAATTCTAAGTGTTGGGTTACCCATGATCAATAATTAGGATGTGAGCTAGATCTCATGGTTACCCATATATATCCCTCTCACATGTATACAAGGGATATGCAGAGGGTTAGAAAGGTGGAGTACGTATAACATGTATGCAAACCCAACAATATTGAGAAATTTTAGGAGTAATGAAGGAAACTTTAGTTTTTGAGGGTGCAAACTACAAGTGTACACGAGAACTTGAAATGATTTAATTGTCGATCCCAATATTTTATACGTCCGTCTGTCTAGATACGTAAATGCATGTCGGAATGCATGCTTGGAACACTATACCTGCATAGGGAATTCCTTAAATTCTCCTAGTAAATTTTTACTGTGAACTAGCAATTGGTCAAGGGCCCCATGGCAGTGGCAGTATATATATGTTTGTCCAAACAGGCGCCAACATTGTAAGAGCACCAGTGCACCACAGTGCAGCATCAACTGTAGCTACTATACTATACACACAGAAAAAGTAGCTACACCTGAAAAGAGGGAGAACTCATCATGTTAAATACTTAAATGCCAATTCATGAGCCTTTATTCCTCTTCTTGTGGAACATGCAGAAAGTAACAGCACTTTTGTTATATATGCCTACATGCACCTGTGGCTATATATATATATATATATATATATATATACTCCCTTTGTTTCCAAAATGTCTTGAATGCCATTAATATTGGCCCTCAATTTTCCTTTCCTGCGAAGTAATAATGTTGAAGTGAAATGATTAGGACACTTGAGACCATAAGTTTGTTTTTTCCCAGGCAGAGTGACTCACAATGGCTATTAGCAGTTGCATCAGCCAAGAAACTAAGCTGAAAACTCATCATCTATAGCTAGGCTAGTCTTCTAGAGAAACCCCTCTTGGAATTAATCCAAGTGCCCAAACAAAACGGAAGAGTAGTGCAGATGGGCTTCAGCCTACCCATCAATTCCTTTCATTGATAAAGGGGTTGTCACTTTTGCCATCCATGATAGGGTGCTTGTTCAGAGTTAGAGAATTGACCCAAGGTAAGCATCATAGGAGTACTAGGCTATGTATGGCCTCCCACCCCCCATCTTGATGTGGGTGGTCTCTAGGTTGGTTCCTTGTCATTGTCTCCACCAACTAGCATCTGAATTGGGGGGGTCCAGATGGTGCATTTACTTGCATGTTGCATCCCCCAACGTCCACATGCTTGGCAACATTTGAGGACATGACTCTTAGATTCTCTGTTCCCATATAACCTGCCTCTCTCTCTCTCTCTCATGACATAGTGCTATAGTGCTAGAAGCAAAGGAAAGTTATGTCTCCAGTTGTACGACACAACAACTTAATACTTTTGATCAATGCCTTGGAAACCTGACACGAGGTAAAAGCATTCAGAGGCCTCCACTTCCAGTCTCCACTGTCAGTTCATGAAAAGTCCAGTAAAAAGGAGGAAAGATGGAACTCTAGAAGAAGCGACTGCTGGTTTCCGGTTTGCTTTTGGTTGATATCAACAACATGATGATGATGGAGTTAGACAAATGAAGCTTTCACATGAACATCACATGGGTGGCCACAGAGGCACAGACAGATAACTAAGCTGTCCTGCTAATCTTGTGATGTGGATAGAAGAGTAGAAAATATTATTCTCATTTGTGGGCCATCAAATGCGAAGCGGGCTTTAATTAAGAGAAATGGGTCCATCATCCACTAACTCATTCATCTGGTTGAGCATCCAAATTAAAACAGTCCATTGAGGAATTTCTGCATGTTCCTCTTGATGATGCATGTGTTAGATGAGGAGGGCACCCAGATCCAGTCCTTGGATTTGATAAGCTTAAGAAGGTTGGGAAGGGAAGAAGGCTAGGCCCGTAAACTTAAGCTTGGCCTCGCTTTCTAATATATATATTATGTGAATGGAGGCAATGATAGACCTATGATTAATGTACCCAACATATAATTAAAATATAAGTGCAAGAGAAAGAAGAACATTTGCTTAGATCACAAGCAATTGTTTACCATTTGCCAGTACTTGATCTAGCTTTTCAAGGCATCAATGGCCATTTGAGTAGACTGCTGACTTGTCTAGTATCGTTTTCCCTTTTTCTTATGAAATTGCACTTGTCTTGTGTCACCCATCACCACTTTGTGTCCGTTAAACTGATCGTAATATGACTTGCCAATTACAATGAGACATGGAAGGGTATCAGAACGAGACAAAGGGAGCCCAAAAGCATGATTATGAAACTCTCAAGAGTTCAAGTTTGCCACTGAAAGGAAACGCAACTGGGTACATAGCCCTTTTGCATGGCAGTACTATCATTAGAGTAAATATTCTCTTCTACATATAAATGTGTCAACTTAACTATTTCCATATCTATGCTTCAAATTAACCAGATGATAAATGCCATGTGGTAGATTGAGGGCTATGTACCCAAATACATTTTTAACTAATTACTTGCAAAGGCGACCCTGCCCACTAAAAGTTTTGCAAATCCATGCTCATACGCCATTAAAGTGCCCCCAGAAGTGCATCTCCTGTCTGCAATTGAACCACCTGAAACTGTTTTGTTTAAAACCAAAAAAAAAAAAAAAACCACCACCTGTTCTGCGCATCATCGTCCTATTTCGATCCGCTCAAATGTCATGTGTCCTTGTAACATCTGGTGCAGTTTATCGGTTTATAGATGGACACCCAGATCATCTTAAGAAGCAATCAGAGAGCCTATTTTGTCCGAGCATCAGGGTCTGTAGTCCAAGATATGTATTCAGTCATGGGCACAGATAGATCTTCTTCAAGATTATGTCTGTTGGCAGCTTCCTTAGTTGGAAAGGAAATTAGAAGGATGGCAGGTCCATGGTGAAGGACCTAGCTAAGCTTTTAGGCCTGACCCATGAGTTGGAATAGCCTGGCAGCTTCTTTTATGCTAGGCCTGTGATGTTAGGCTTGGGTCCAGCCTAGCTATATATATGTATATATTATATATATGTTTTTAAAAAAGACGAAATGGTACTAACCGGATTCAGAAGAGTATATTTTGTTTTGACTCCTCAGAATTGTCACTTTATGAGGGGGTAAACTGGTGGTTTAGGAATGTGCATCTGTTTCTGAGATGGGCCGGGTCATGTGTCTACAAGCATAATCCAACCCTGGTTTGATATGTAGATAGAGAACTTGTGAGCGCAGACAAACAAAATTTGATTTCAGAAAGATAAAACCCTGATAAAACTTCACCTATTTGAGGTGAACCCTTGATAAATTATCCCATCATTGTCTCTTATGGGTTTACTTATCCTATCGAGATAAGAAATTTTGTACCAAAATAGAATAGCAAAAACCCAAGATTAGCCTATCCAGGTCTGTCCTAATGGCCTCTATCCAATGATTCAAATCCGAGTATGGGACTGGGCCTTGGGTATACCCACCACTGTAATAGCATCCCTGAGAAAGGTATGCAAAGAATTCTCAAGTTGGGCACCCCAGTTATGCAACTTGGAAGTGTGTGATGTGTGTACAAATATCACATTCGTTTCTGGGCCCATCAATAAATGGGCCAGCCGTGACTGGACTGCGATGTGGGCTGGTGGAAGCATGGTTTAGAATTTAGATGTCTTAAGTGTTCCCTCCCCCTATTTCCGTTCTGACAGGCTCTTGTCCTTTAAATATGGTGTTATCTCCTGGACTATATATAATTCCCCCTTCCTCATGAAAGCCATTATAGTTTCAAGTCATCTTTTTTCTGTGGTGTTGGATTCCAGCATGTACGGATAACAAATCAAATCAAGAAGATTTTGGTTCCGCATGAACCAATGTAAGCCCATTTTGAACTATTCTACAGTCAAATAGACAATCAGAAGATATTATGAAATGAAATGATTATAAAATTTTATTATATTGTTTCTGATGAAAACCAACAAGCCCTTGGATGTCAATAAAAATGTAAATACTATAGCATTTCTCTTATTTTAATTTTGGTGGGAATGACGCTATCGTATTATTCACTAGTCTATCAAGGCAATAAAAGGCGTACCAAATGCACGAGGCTCCCTTGAGCGCAAGGTCTAGAAAAAGAGACAATGTATGCAGTCTTATCTCGACAAATTGAGAAAATGTTTTCGATTTCGAATCTGTGATCTCTAGGTCACGAAAGGGCAACCTTACCGTTACTCTTAGGCCTGTCCTTCAAGGCAACATGGTTGATATATCTGATTATACAGGGGAATAAAGTTTGGAGTTGTTAAGATACATTTAGTATGATTTTGCACGTGTGAAGTATATGTCTGTAAGGACATTTAGCTTAAGCTTATATATAACATCAATGTCCAGCTCCTAAGTTGGGCCCAAACCAATTTTGAAGAAACTCAGCCTGGGCCGGGTCTGGGCTCGGAAAACGGCCCAATCCGTTTCCTTCCCCAGGGCAGCCCAAATCGGCCCGTTAGCATTCTTTAAAAAAAAGGTTTGAAATTATATGGTGGGGAGGAGAAGAGTGCGAGGTCCAATATTTTTATCTTAATAATGCCCTTCTTAAAGATCGAAAATTACAGAAAGAGCCAAACCAGTTGAACGGACGGCTGCTGGTCTCGTTTCTCGCCGGTGGAGGCGCCGGAGAGGACGCCCTCGCGATGGGAGCGAAGGTGGACCTCCGCCGCATCATGGCGGCGTCGGCGGCGCTGCGGGTCCTGCTGGTCGCCTACGGGGAGTGGCAGGACTCCCACATGGAGGTCCGCTACACCGACGTGGACTACCTCGTCTTCTCCGACGCCGCCGCCCTGGTGGCGAGCGGGGGATCCCCATTTGGGCGCTCGACCTACCGCTACTCCCCTCTGCTGGCTTTCCTCCTCGTGCCCAACTCGACCCTCCACCCCTGCTGGGGCAAACTCCTCTTCTCCGCCGCCGGTGGGTCCGCATCTCCCCTTCTCAAAGTCGATACTTTCTTGCAAAATCTGAAGAAAATTTGTTCGTTAGCGTTCTGATATCTAACCTGTTGATGTTAGTTCTCGGTGTTTAATGTCAAGTTTTGCGAATCTCGGGCAATGATTAGATGCCATGTAAGGTGTTTGTGTAGTCCGTTTGATGTCCCTGTCCCTAGTGGCTTGTGCTGTTGGTTTTGTGTGACTGAGTTGTCCTTGTCCTTTTGATGTTGCAGATCTGCTTGTGGGTTATTTCATTCATGTTATATTGAAGCTGCGCGGTGTGCCTGAGAATCTACGCCTGTACAGCGTTGCAGCATGGCTCTTTAATCCGTTCACCTTCACAATTGGTACAAGAGGGAATTGTGAGCCAATCGTTTGTGCAATGGTTCTGTGGATTATCATATGTCTTATAAACGGTGTGAGTCCTTTACCCATATTTAGCAATGCGGCTTGTTGATAGTACTTTCTTTTTGATTGCTTGATGTCTGTGATGGATGTTCTATACATGAGATGAAGATTGCTCTTTAGTAAAGAAATCATGTTTGACATGGCTTGTGCATGGTGTATACAAAGTGAAACTAGCGTTCTCTGGCTTTGCCATCCTTAAATAGCTTGTTATTCCTCTCCTAAGTAGTACTTGTCGGCTTTTGATCTTTCAGATATCTTTTTGTTTTCATCGATGTCTATAAATGGGGACCCAGCATTGGCTTGGTCTTCATTCTAAAATGATCAGCTATCAAATCTCGGCTGGATCTGAAGTGATCTTTGGGAAACTGGCTCACCGCTATGAATGCAAGTGGTGTGAGTGGAAATCAGTGTATAAATCTTGGAGTTCTGTTCAGCAAACACAACCCACTTAGCACAAAAAAGGAGAGAAAAATAAACATGATTTTAGGATGTGGCAATCCAGGTTTAAAGGTGTGGGCCAAGAGGAGGAGGCCAAGTCAGCCTTAGACCGGGTCAAGGGATTGCCAAGATGGCACCCTTGTGCCCAGGAGAGGCCAAGGCCTGAAGAGGCACCGGACGACGAGTGGAAGAAGAGGCTGCTTGCACGCGAGAATGTAGGCGGTTACTGGGTTGACTGAATAATAACACACTGATGGCAAGAGGTCCTACTGCTAAGGCTATGCCGATGGTAGCATCGGCTACTGGCTAGAAATTCAGATGGCAAATGACCATATGCCGTCCACCTGCCATTCACAACAATCGACCATGCCATCAGCATGGTCCTATGTAAGCATCTGAAATTGACTTGGTCAAGTCAAGATAGGATAGGCCAAAAGTTTGACTAGGGTTTATGGGGATGGTCAAATCGAGTAACTACAATTGTCCTGTCCCCTTGAGTGCTTGCACTACCTATACCTCCTAAAAGTGCATCTTCTGTTTCTTTCTTCTTCTATTCCATGTAGTTTAGTTTGGGGCTAAGAGAAATTTGAAACCAAGTTGCACTACGTAACCTTTTAGCTTCAAGGCAGACCAGAAAATTTAAGCAAAAAACAATCAATACATTTTATGTTTTGTACTTAAGGTTCTGAGGTATAAATATACTACTAGTGAGCTATTTGATCTTTAGAGGGCTTTCAAGATAACCCCAAAGCAATTCCATTCCTTGTTGATAAATGTCGACACATTAATGCTGATTCCATCATTTTGATTTATGCAGCTTCATGATCTTTCACCATTTATCCTTAGCCCATGGCTATGCCACCAAGTCATGATCCCTTGCATGTCTAGGACTTCTCTTTATCATCCTCCATATTGTGCTGGATTTAGTATTACCAAGTTATGTAATATTAATCTGTGTAGGCTTGTTTTTGTGTGCAAATTATCCATTTTAGTTCCCTGGACATCAAGGAAATCATTTGCAGATTCTCATGTTTTATGAATCATTAGCTACTGGAACTATTGATCTAGCAAATGCTTTGACATTATAAGTGAGCTTCCATTTTTTAATACATGCAAATTTGTTTTGGTGAAAATACACACATTTTTCAATGCTTGTCATTTTTTGTGCAGTATGCTGATAGGAAAACAATTTCAGTTGGCTGGATGATCTATTTAAAGTTTCAATTATATCCTTACTAATGCCAACATATTCCTTTCCTCCTTTTCTCCCACTCCTCTCTTTACCACAGGCAACACATTTCAGGCAGCATTTTGGTATGGACTTGTTGTCCACTTCAGGATCTACCCTATCATATATTCACTCCCTATCCTTCTGGTTCTCAATGGACAAATTTTCCCACATGATCAGGGTTGTCGCCTGAAGCAGTGGTGTAGAGGAAAAAGAAATGCCTTACCGCAGAGCTCTAGTGCAGTAATGTCTGAATTGCAAACCAAGTGCCTGAAGATTTCTTCTGAGCCATGGCTTCATCTTAAAAGCATATTGACAAAAGAAAGGTTGCTATTTGGGCTGATCTCTGGGTCAATATTTTTCTTCTGGACTGCCCTTTTCTTCTATATTTATGGATGGGAATTCTTAAATGAGGCATTGTTGTACCATCTGACACGCACTGATCCAAGACATAACTTCTCAATATACTTTTATCACATCTATCTTCATCATCAACATGGATTTTCAGTTCTGGAGAAATTCTTTGCTTTTCTACCGCAACTGTTGGTGCAGGCTGTCCTTGTCCTATGCTTCTCACAGGACCTCCCTTTTTGCTTTTTCACACAGACAGTAGCATTTGTTGCATTCAACAAGGTCTGCAAAATAATCCTCATGTTATTCTTAAAAATATGTCAGTTATTATAGTAAAAAAATGAAATTAGCAAATTTTACAACTTTTTTCATGTGGAATGGATATTTCATTCTCATTCCTAACAGTTCCAATGATTTGTTCATTGACAGGTTATCACTGCTCAGTATTTTGTATGGTTCTTCTGCTTGCTTCCACTGATCCTTCCTTGGAGTAATATGAAACTCAAATGGGAAGGACTGATCTGTATCTTAGTGTGGATGGGTGCTCAAGTTCACTGGTTAATGTGGGGTTATCTTTTGGAGTTTAAAGGAAAAAACGTCTTCATTCAACTGTGGTCTGCAAGCATACTGTTCTTATTCGCAAACGTATACATTCTAGTCATGGTTATTCGGTATCACAGATTCACTCCTCTCTTTGTATCTTCAGCTAGTGGGAATCCTAACAGGACTAAGAAGATGAAGTAGAGGATGTTTTATTTCCGGGGAGAGAGAGTGAGTTTCATTGTTCCTGTAGTTTCCATGATATAATTCTCTTCCTAGTTGCAAGTTTTGCTTCAAGTTTCATTTCACCTAGAAGAAACTTATTTTTGTGACGAAACTACTGACCGTGTTGATTTTGTTTATGAACTTGTTTATGAATATTTGTATATGCACTTCAAATGGTTCTGGCTTTTGGTAGCATGTTTCATTTTTGTATGTATGTTTTTTCATATCTATCGTCCAGCATTCAGCTTGGGCCTTATTTGAGACATTTGTATCTTTTAACCAGGGGCACCTGCACAACAGGGCCATGTTGAAGTCCCTAAAGCAATTTTTTTATTTATTTCTTCTCATTTGCATGTATACTTGTGCCAGGTTCAATTTCTTATCTTCTGCTTGATAGATTATCATGTAAAGACATCTATTGTGCGTTAGTCCCTTTCCAAGTTTTTTCCCAAACATTTCAATCCAGTGGCAGCGCAGACTATATTCAATTTGAGTAATACTTTGCTGAGTTGCTGTAGATGTGCAACAAAATTGATGTGATTTGTTCACCTCATATAAGTTGTTGCCTCTTCAGTGGCTCTTCACGTAGTGGGGTTTCACGGAGGTTCGAAGGGTTCCGCTGTTCTGCGGACCACGCAGCTGCCGCTGCTGGGTCATGCGGAGTTTTCTTCTCCAGCATGCCGGAGGATCAGTCGCTGGAGGAGGCCCGTCCCCCGGCGGATCTCATTGCCACCCCTGCGGGGGTACCTCGGATGGAGGGAGCCTCCTCCGGAGCTTCCCCCCATCCACCCCCTCCTCCTTTCTCTCTTTGCCTCTTCCGCCAGATCCCACTTCCTCCTTCCATCCGCCCACTCTCCTCTTCCCCCAGTTGTCCCCTAGGATTCACTCCCTCCCTTGCCCTCTCCTCTTCCACAGCTTCCTCCTATCCCCCTTCCTTCTCCTTAGTTCACTGTAACATCTAGTTCCCCTTTCTTACCCCCCTCCCCCTCTCCGGTATACCTCCTTTCCTAGCTCTCATCTCTTTCCCTCTACTCTTTCCCTCTGTTCCTTTGGGCCCCCATTTTGTTTTGGGTGGAACTTTGTCCCACCCCCTCCCCCCATTTTGGTTTTTTCGACATGGTCCATTCTGGAAATCTTTCCGACTTCATCCACGGCGTATTGCTTCAGTTTGCTTCATCTTCCTTGTCTTTCTACAAGGCCTCTCTCTGGCTTGCTCGTGGTTCATCGAAAATCTTGAGTGTTGTTGAAGGCCATCAAGTCTCTGGAGGTCCCAAAGTTGGGGTTATAGAGTTTCAGGTTTAACTCGAGTTTTGGACTCATCCACACTGCTTTTCGACAAGCACCTCATTTGAGTTATCTTCTCATGTTTGCTGCCCAAAAGTATGGCAGTCCTCCTCTAGAGTAGGCCCGCTCTTCGGTTCTTTCCCTGCATCGCTCGAGCATCCTCTGGAGTTGTCGAATCTTATTGAATAGCTTGGAATAGTGCTCTTCGTTCTCATGGGTTGTCTAGTGATCTTAACCCTTGTAGTTGTTAGCTTGGAGTCTCTCTCTGCTAACCTAATACATGTTATTTCTTGGTGGTTGCAATCTCCTCCCCTTTTGGTTTACTTGTTTGTAGTCTTTTTGCAACTCTTGTTGTCTTTTGAATTCATCCCTATGTTATGCTCTATGTACTTATGCTAATCTTATGAATGAGCTGTATGCTCCCCCTTTGTGGAAAAAAAGGTGTGACAAGATATGAGGAATATTAAAACCTATAAGATGCTTGATAATAAGAATGTATCTCATTCTATGTTTTGTTATCTTACGTGAATGAATCAAACATATGAGAGTTGAATAAACTTGTACACTTAAAAACGCAGCAAGGGAATCGATTGGTTCCATCTTGTTATTGTGATTTGATTCCATTCGTGCTCTAAGAGGCGGCGATACATGGTCATGTCTTGTTCATAGGATTTAGTATTATTAGTAGCCGTGGTTGCGAGCACGCGTGTCTTTGTGAGAAAGCAGCTGGTTTCTTGCAGCACACCTTGTGTAGCTGCTCCTTTGTCATACTCCTCGCTGCTCTTTCCCCTTTTTACATTTTAGGGTTGTTTAGAGAAATGCTTGTGCGAAGATTAATTTAGCAATAATTTAGTATGAATTGTAAGAAAATAATTTTATTGGTAAAAAAAATAGTTCTTCTTCTCTCCTCTCCAATTAATAGAATTACTTTCTTACAATCTATATTATTATTATCGAAAGATCGGTTTTGTTCTGTTTAAGAAATATGAACTAATGTAAATGGGTAGTTTTCTTACAATCTATATTATAATAGAGGGTCTATATACAGAAGATACCAAAGATATTTTGTTAGAGATGCCAAATTTGCTTGATCTTACAGCATTTCCATAGGATGTCTTAATCAAGTTCTAAGTACCACACAAGTTTAGATTCAAGAAAACGAAGTTCTTCTGAACACTATTGAAGATACTTGATTTCATATTTCTGTCATAGATTGTCGGGGAAATTAATATCCGGTCCAAAATAATAAATTTAATTAATTTCCAGTCCAAAGACCAGAAAAATTAATATCCAGTCCTTTGACTGTTAACTACATAATTTTACAACCAAAAAAGTAACGCCGCTGGTGAAGCCTCCTAAAATCCCAAAATACCCCCCTGTCTTCTGGATGCGTCTCTAACAATACCCCCAGTCTTCTGGATGCATCGCGCCAGCCTGCTTGAGGGCTTTGAGGGCGAGGACGCCGCACTGGTGGAGGGCGACGTCGTGCTGCTGGAGGGCGCGGCGCTGTGCAGCACCTGCTGAAGACGACGCGGGGCTCACCTTTGCGAGGGCGACGCCGTGCTTCGAGGGCAAAGCCGTGCTTCGAGGGCGACGCCGTGCTGCTCGAGGGTTGCCATGGACAGAAACTTGTCACAAGGAGAGAGCTAGAGTTGTGTGGGTGCTTACGCTTCCAGCTGCTGGATCTGCTCGGGGGTGTGGCGGTGGTATCTCTTCTTCTTGGGTGGGTTCTCCGGGTCGAGGTCATCCCCAGAGCCGCCCTCCATGTTATCACTCCCCGATCTACTCTCGTAATCGTCTTCCTTGTGGTGGTGGCCGTTGGCCTTCCCAGCGACGCCTCGGCCGCCGACTCCCACATCGAATCCCCCATCTCCGCGATCCGTCTCATCATTTCGTCCTGGCCACCTCCGGCACCTGCACCTTCACCTCCTTCCAAGTTACATCCACTAAGGAGGGTATTTCAGTAAGACAATCAATAGACTGTTACCACCTTTCACGGTTTCCATCCATTTTGGATTGGAAATTAATTTTGAGACAACAAAGGACCGGACATTACAATGTAAAGCTGTCTGGACTAAAAATTAACTGACCTATTCAAGAATGGACCGGGAATCAAATTCCCGTAGATTGTCAGATATGGGTTGGATGGATGTTACTTAGGGTATGCTCTATCCACTCTTATATGGATGGGATCTGTAAAGAAGTCCAAAGATCAAGAGTCTTGGTGTGGGGGGGGGGGGGTGTCTTAGAAAAAATTATCTGATGTTTAAGTTAGGGATGGACAAGAGTAAAGAATAAAAAGTAAGAGAGCAAAGAAGGCTAGAGGATATGAGATCGCACTTCACCAGTTTAAGAGTGTGAAGTGTACTAACGTCCTCTAGATGGGGGGTTCCTCAGATTATATAGCTACAGATTTCTCTGATCGGTTCTGTAAAGATTGGATGTTGAGGTTGGTTCATTAGGATTTGGGTGATGTGCCTCTCGTATAAGAGTTCGTTTTGGACCCGATAGTTTGTTACGAGTCTTGATTAAGGATAATCATGATTGGGATCTTATCTTAATCTCTGCATCCTTCGATCTACTAGTCCTCATAAAGGAGGATTGCCTATGTAATCAGTAGAGATCCAGATGAGTTTTGCCTCCTTGAGACTTTTGAGGACTTTCCCTAGATAGGGATTGGTTGGTCTAGAATGTTTTGATAGCTTTTCGATCGCCTGAGGTACCCTATAACGCCCCGACGTGGAATATCGGAGCGATATTACAGTTATTAAATAGTACAGAGCAAGAAATAAATGACAGATCATTGCTCAATTGAAATAATATCAAATAGCCTCCAATTTCATTAATAATCATCCACTAGCTATTATATCAACTGATCAGAGCAATAACCAGGGCCCAGAGTACTTTATTGAAATCCAAACTAATACATACTGACTAATTGACTCACTAACTCATAACTATACTAACTAACTGACTCACTAACTCATAACTATACTAACTAACAACAAAGTCAATGGTTGCTGAAAGGGGTCACTCCTGGACATCGTCCTCGTTCCCATCCACGTGAGTGTGGTCATCATTCGACTCACCTGAACACATGAAATAAACACGCAGGATGAGCGAATAACGCCCAGTAAGACTTAATATCTCATGAGAACAAGCATGCTTTAAATAATTAATGTCTTAATTGCCATGGTAACAAAAGAGTATAGTCATGTAAAGCAAGTAACGATAGCACGAGAGTAATAGCACTGGTATAGCACAACGATAACGACAATAGAATGGCCATGTAACGATAATAGCACTTGAATAGATAACACTTTGAATAGATAGCACTTTGAATAGATAGCACTTTGATTGTCAACGATTAATTGTTATAGTATTAAATAGCGCTAGATACATGCCGTACACATCCTGATCATGTAACCCTTGCAAGGAAATAGCACTCTTCGGGAGCTCTCCCCAGGACTAGATCGGGCCCTATTGCACTGGCATATAGCACTTGTTATTTTATTTTGACAATCAATTGTATGGTCAAATAGAGTACCAAGAAGAGATGAGAGTAGTAGAAGAAATAGATGAGAGTGTAGAGAGAACGTGAACATATGAGAGGATATAGATGGTAGACGAGATAGGGACAATAACGTAAAACACGATAAACAACGATAGTCACAGTTGCACAACACTAGGTTGTGTACCGACAGTCTAGTAGAAATCATCACCGTCCACTAGCCGTGTTATGAACACAGACTAGATGGTCTGGCATGATCACAAGGTAAGAAGAGAACACACTAAGGGCATGTAACGGGTTTTAGGGTACAACCAGCTCGTCGGCTAAGGACGTGCGCTAACGCCAAGAAGACTTACGGAGGCCTTGACAAGGAGTCTCTGGCCCAGTCGAGAGTATTCCCGATGGAGAGGTGGTCCAAGTCAAGAGAAAGTGTGTGGAAACTGGTCTGTCGTGCCTCGAGTGCTCGAAAGCCGAGGGAAAACGGTAACGGTATTCAAAACGCGCGTATAAAACGAAGACAATAGTATTTAATTAAATAGGGATTTTAGTAATTCATTTCTCTAATTTACCAGATACATTATTGAATAACTTATTAGGGTCAAATGACAAACACTAATGTTATGTGTGTGCACGTGTAAGAAATCAAGAGAACATGTATAGTTGTGCACATAGCTTTTAAATTAATAATTTCTATGTAATTAATACTCATTATTAATTATCAAGCTATTATCTAACATGTTAGCACTTAAACAGAGTCAAAATGTCATAAAGACAAGGTTATATCAGCAAATCATATGTTCTGGTCGAAATTCAGAGGTCGCGACGTCGTCCTCTGTCGCGCTCAGGTCGTGACAGGGCTAACCGATGCGTTCAGGAAGTCAGGTCGTGACGGGCTTGAAGGCCGCAATCAAGTTGCGACCCTTAGGGCTGTCGCGTTAAGGCCATCGCGACACCCACGCATGTCGCGATCAGTCGAACCGGCTCCTAAGGTGAACCGGCGGACAGGTCGCGACCAGTCGACCTATCGCGATCAGATCGCGACGGGTCCTGGTGTCGCGACCCTCTCTGAGGTCGCGGCGGATCGGGCCGTCGCGATCTCAGGGAGTGGCCCGAGCCCAGAAAAGAGGGTTTTGCCCTTTTTCCAGGCGGTCTACATGATACCGGGCTATTCAAAATTTAACAATAAATCGCATAGTGATCCAAAAAGCATGAAACCAACTTTAAACGAGAGTAGACATGAAGATCTATCATCAGGCATGATTAATTTGATAATAGACAAGGTTTATGCATGCTTTGATTAGGTTACAATCTGGTGACCTAAACATGCGCAGTCAAGGTTCAATGAATTAATTCACGATGGATACATGATAAAAATTAGGAAATCAGGGGCGGTTGAAAGTTAACATGATGTAGTATTTATGAGAATTTTCTCATAACATGGAATCAAGTATACACGAGTTTTGAAAGCATGCATGTAGGTTCGGGTACAAGGATCTGACATGGATTCAAAGGATTAATTCTCCCTCATGGGAGATCGAAATAGAGCAAAACCAGAGGGCTTTTACACTGGATCATGAAGCCTTCCTAGGGTAATTTTACACGTATTTGGCTTGAGAGATTGTCTACCTTTAGTTGAAGTAAAGAAAAACCCTAGTTTAGAGATGAAAATAGAAAGATCCTCCTTGCTCCAAGCCTTCTCCTCCCTTGCTCCTTCGTCCACAACCTTCTCCTTCGTTCTCCAGAGCTCTAACAACGATCTAGGGGGTGATAGGGCCGAAATTGGGGTGTTTTATTGTCTAATAGAGTCCTATCTTCTTCTAACTTTTATCTTCTCCTCCAACTCCGAAAATTCACATTTATCACCTATTTTTTTTACCATTTATCCACTTAATGGATAGGGGAGAGAGCTAAATTCGTGGCCATGGGGTTAGGATAGGCTAAGGGCTCTTGTCCTGGATAAATACAAGTTATTTAGTATTTATCCTAGCCTTTTACCATTTACTAATTAATTAAATCTGAATTTGAAATAATTATTTCTCATCCCATGATGGGCTCCACTTTATTAGGTCCATTATTTAGTAATTAAGCCATTTACACAACCCATTAGGGTTTTAACTTAATGGGCTTGATTAATTCCCTTTTATTTCACTTATTTCTCATTTATTCTAATTAAATTCATTTACCATATTTATTTAAAATAAAAATTTTATTTTATTTGAATTTTAAAAATCAAGGGTGCTACATACCCCACATAGACTATTTCTGAGTTTGAGAATTTCTCCATGTGAGTGGCAGTCCGAGATTTAATGGCGCTTCTTGGACCCTACTTCGTGGGCTCCTAGTCGATGGGCTTTAGTATGCCTAATGAACTGTCCTCTATCAGATCAGATTTCATTTATAGGCCTTTCGAAATAGAGAGCAGTGGGCCGTAATTTTCACCCTCTTCAACCATCATTATCATCAGAGCCTTATCCCATTATTTGGGGTCGGCTACGTGAATCTTTTTCTGCCAAAAATTTCTATCAAGTGCTATATTCATGTTTAAACTCAAGAAGTCTAAGTCATTTCTAATAATATCACATCATCTCATTTTAGGCTTTCTCATAGCTCTTTTACTTGCATCTATTAAGCTTTGGTCACATCTTTTAATCGGCGCCAAGTTAGGATGATGGTACATATGTCTAAAGTACCTAAGTCTATTTTGTCTTATTTTTCAATCAATTGGAGCTATCCTCAAGTCCTCACAAAAGTATTCATTCCTAATTTTATCTTTCTTAGTCTTACCACATATCTATTTCAACATCCTCATCTCTACTGCACACATTTTGTTAATGTGTTCCTTTCGCACTGCCCAACACTCGATGTCATATAATAAAGTAGGTCTAACTGTTATTCTATAAAACTTCTCTTTAAGTTTCATTGGTATACGACGATCGCAGAGGACTCCTAATGAACTTCTCCATTTTAACTAGTCTGACTTAATCCTATGTACCACATCGTCATAAATTTCCTCATTCTCTTAGATGATAGACCCTAAGTATTGAAAGCTACTATTCTTAGGAATGTCTTGTCCATCAATTTAAGTCATATCTCTCTGTAACACCCTCTCATTACTATAATTACAATACATAAACTCTGACTTACTCCTATTGATTTTACAATCTTTAGACTCTCGGGCATGCCTCCAACTTTCTAACTTAACATTTAAACCATCAATACTCTCATCAATTAAGACAATATCATCCGCAAATAACATACATTAAGGCATATTCACTACAAGAGAAAGTGGATTTATCGACGGCACTTTCGGACGGAAATTTTCCGTCGATAAATACGTCGGAATTTTCGATGGATATATTTCCGTCGAAAATATCCGTTAGAATTTCTGATAGAACATATTCTGTCGAAAAGGCAGTCGGTATTTTCGACGAAAAAAATATCCATTGAAAATTCTGTCGATAATACTGATGGAATTTCTGACGGATAAAATTCCGTAGAAAATTTTCACTTTTTCGCCCACCTCCCAAATCCCACTTGCTCTCTCTCTCTCTCTCTCTCTCTCTCTCTCTCTCTCTCCGTGGCGTGGAGCACCGACGCTGCCGCGACTCCGCTTTGCCGCCGGCACACCATGCCACCGCCGTGACCCTACGCTGCCGCCACAGCGACCCCGCGTTGCTGCCGCTACCCCGAGTCGTTGCCTCCGCCATGACCCTATGCCGCCGCCTCTACCGCAACCTGCGCCACCGCCTCTACCATCCAGGTGAGTCTCTCCCCCCCCCCCCCCCCCTCCCCCTCCCGGCAAACCCACCCCCACCTCCTCCCCCTCCAGGCGAACCCCACCCCCACCCTCTCCCACTCCCGTTGCCAGCCCCCTCCCCCTCCCCGTGACCCGCACCCCCTCCCCCTCCAGGGCCCCCACTCCCTCTCCCGAAGCCCCCTCCCCCTCCACGACCCCCCCCCCCCCCCCCTATCGGACCCCAACCACCACTGCTCCCCCTCCCGGACCCCCACCCCAACCCCCACTGCTCCCCCTTCTGGACACTCCCCCTCCTCCTCCAGGGCCCCTACTTCCCCTGTCCTGAAGCCCCCTCCCCCTCCCACTCCCACCCCCACCCCCACTGCTCTCCCTATCGGACCCCCACCCCCCTGCCGGCGACACCCACCCCTGCCAACCCCCCTCCCACTTCCGGCCTCCTCCCTGTGACCCCCACCCCCTCCCCACCCTCTCCCACTCCCGTTGCCAGCCCCCTCCCCGTGACCCCCACCCCCTCCCCCTCCCCCTCTCTCTCCAGGGCCCCCACTCCCTCTCAATACAGTATGGCCTTGTGGATGTGAGAGGCTCGGACGCACACTCTTCGGCGTGTGTACTGTCTTCGAAGCCATATTTGTTATATTGTTTTTTTTAGAAACGCAACCCGTCTTCAATACAGTATGTCTTTGTATCAGATTCTCTCCAGCACAGTTGAAGTTTAGTTTCCTTTTGTATGATCTTGTTCTTTGGCTTAGAGCTATGCTCTTTGGCCATTTGTATCTGGATGTTTATGTTCTCTTATTTTTCAATTCTTTTGGTAGCCCTGTTGTGATGGTTTCTAGCCCACTCTGTGTTGTGAAGGCTTTCTCCTCTTGTTTGTACTCTATAACCTCTTTATTTTAAATCGGAGCATTAGCTCCTCCCCTGGTTGTAAAAAAAATAAAAAAAGCACAGCTGAAGCAGATCTTGGCTAGAGATGTTGCTGTAGTAGATTCACTAGTTCATTTCTTGCAAGCCATGGTCCTCACTTGACTGCTATCCTTTTGTTTTTGGCCAGGGTAACAAGTTAGAGTAAGATTATGAGATCTCCATATATATATATATATATATATATATATATATACACTAAGATTGTGAGGTACCTCGATCGGGTTCAAATGTTATTGGAATTAAGTTTATAAGCAGGATTTAAATGATAAATGTAATAGGATACTGGATTAAGAGACACTAATTAAAGGATGAAAATTATGCCTTCTGGTGGCCGGGAAGGGTACACCAGAAGAAAATCACAAGATTATGAGGGGAAAAAACTTGTAAAACGTATCATAGGTTCTAGAAGGCATACCAATGTATTCATCATGGAAGTCAGAACTAGGGGTGTTCAAAAATCGGTCCAAACCGAAAAACCGAACCGAACCGAACCGACCGTTCGGTTCGGTTTGGAGAGTGCCACAGTTCAGTTCGATTTGGACCAGAAGAACCAAAATAAACTAAATGTATGTATATATAATATAAATAATGTAATATAATAAAAAAAAGACAGCAGCGCAGTGGCTGGAGCGCTGCCATCCATGGGGCAGGTTGCGAGTTCGAAACTCGCAACCGCCCCATTTAGCGCCTTTTGCCATTTTTGCCTTATTTCGGTTCAAACCGAACCGAACTGGTTCGGTTCGGTTCGGTTTGACCCCAATTCAGTTCGGTTCGGTTTTCGCAAAAAAAGGGTCTAAACCGAACCGAACCGAACCGTGAACACCCCTAGTCAGAACTGTATTGGATCTGCCTGGATCAGCAGATCCGATCAAATTTTGGTCATCTGATTTGACCCCAACCCCCTGATCCCCTGACGCCCCGGTCTTTGTTGTGGGCCACCTGGACCAGGGAGATCAGCTTGGGCTGGCCAGATCATCTGATTCCAGTGTGATTTGGGCCTGACCCAACCCTGCCCTGCGTGCGATCTGTGGAACAAGCAAGAAAAAAGGGGAAGGCTGGGGTTAAAATTGCACAAAGCCCATTTTAGCTTTATAACACCAGATATAAAACCTTGAATATTAGAAGGGTTTAAATAGTTGGTGTAATGACACAGTCGTTCAGATTCGGTTTATCGGGTTAAAAGTGTGGTGCTCATGACCAAGAGGTGGTCATTGGGCCCCGTGTATGGTTTCTGTGCGTGGTGTGGACGTTATGGGCCTTAGCTTTCAGCCCAATTGGCCCACAGGTTCACTGTTTGTGAATGCATCGGAACCAGACGACGTGATTTAAACGTGTCGGTCTCTCCCGACGCGATTCAGAGAACCGACTCTGAGACGCGTGGTTTCCAATTGGCGTCGGACAGGGTGGACGCATTTACAAGAGTTAAACGCGGCGTCTGTACACGATGAGATTTTGAACGTGACTTAAAGTGCTGCGTTTCGGCCAGACAGAGCAGAGAAGCTTTGTCCGGCGATGGGGAGGCTGCTGTGGCACCTTCTGTGGGGTTTTTTCGGTGATTCGGCTTCGTGAAGATTCGTGCGGCGCGGGATCCACGTGAGGATGGAGTCCAGAGCGTGGACGTGTCGGCGACGAGGAGTTTCTGGTGTTCTTTGGCTTCTTCCAACCGGTTGGGAGACTTCCTACCTTTTTACCCTATTTTGGAATGGTTTAAAGGGTTTAATGGGATGATAGCATGTATGGGTGGTTTGGCAATATTGAGTTTAAGCCGTTTGCAACTTTAGTGTGGTGTTTGTATGGAAGTCAAGTTGGTTTCCCTGTGGGGAAGATGGGTTCGGCCTGTGAGCTGAACCCACCATCGGTGTTGAACCGCGTCGTGGTTAACCAACGTGTTCATGGCATGAACGCGTTGCTCTGCATCGACGTGTTTTGGTTTTGTCTGTTGCGCTGTGGCGGTTGCTTGGAGGCTCCCGTTTGACCCGATGCATTTTTGTTGAATGCGTCCATGTGGTCTGACGCTATTTGATGTTGATCGTGGTGTTGACCGGTTGGGCCTAAAGGCGACGAGTCGGGCCGTCGCGACATTGGACCCTGTCGCATTAAGATTTTGTATGGCATCCGGACAGGTCGATGCGATTTGAGAGGCGTCGCCTGTGTCCGACGTGTTTTAACTTCCGAGGTTGGCTTGTGGTGACAGGGCAGTGAAGGTCCTGTGTGGACCTAGCCCTGGTCTTTGCTGTCGTTTAAAGATTACTTAAAGTGGTTAATGATTAGTAAAGCATGTGTAGGACTAAGAGTTGTTATGTGATTAGTTAGTGGATCATGTGATTCATGTTAAGTGTGTTATTATGGATTGGTATTGCCATGGAGGTCATGAGATGACCAATGATAGGCAAGGTTGTTACGTGTTATTGTGGTTTGTGTAAGTATTGGTGTGGTATAGCTTGAGGGTCACATGGTGACTGGTGTTAAGCTAATCCTAATACTCGTATATCGTGATTTATAGATAAAGGATTGTATAAGTATGTATTCTGTGGTTTGTGTGTTTGCCGAGTCTGGTGGTCCGGCGCCTATTCCAGAATACCTCTTTAGTCGGGTACCCCAGGTTCCTTGGTGAGCCAGTCACGTGTGTTGTGCTCGGGGCGTGTCCCGGTACGGTGTGTACCTCTGAGGTCTGAGTCGTCTTCCTGGACACCCTCACTCCTGAGTTTGAGTTGTACGTCCGGCTGAGGGAAAGACGACTGTGGACAGCGACTTGTGTTTGTGGGTGTGCAGTCGCTTGTAGCACGCTCGTGGTTGGGGGACGGACACCAGTAGACGTCACTGGTCCCCAACTAGTCCTGTGTTTCCAGTGCCTTACTTTAGGGAGCTCGGGCCGGAGTCCCTAAAGGTGCAAAGTTTGGACCTGCAGCTGTGTGGTTTGCAGGTGTGGTGTTGGTTAGGTTCCACTGTTCTTTGGCTTGTGGTTGTGGAGCGGCAGTTGGACTTTCCGTCTGTGACTGCGAGTGGTTCTTGTGTTGTGTTGTCCGGGTTGGATACTAGCGTCATGAACCAGTAGTCCGTTCCCGTGCGGTGGCGTCGTTCCGTTCCGACTCGTGCTTTGTCATTGGTGGTGGTTTGTGTGTTGTGACTTGTTGGTTAATGCTTGACTCACTGTGGTGTGCCCTGGTGGTGGCATAGTTCCGGATTGTGGTTCCGTGCTAGTACCTCGTGGTAGTAGGTACTTGTACCCTTCGTGGGTAGCTTTCTGTTGTGGTACATTATGTACCAGCCTCTTCAGGTGTTGAGGTGAACTTGTGTTTTGTGGAGGTCTTGCGGTGTGACCTTCCACGCATCTTGTGTTACCCTGTTTAGGGTAAGCTTTCGATAATGGTTTTGATACGTGTGAGGATTGGCAACTGAAGTCAGTCCTGTTACCCTACGTGGGTAGGTTGCCTGTGAAGCTTGTAGCCTAGGCAGTGGTTTGCCTGTGGGGCTTGTAGCTTAGGCGACGAGTTGTTGTAGTGGTTTGCCTGTGAGGAATGTGGCCTAGGCATTTCAGTTGTTGGGTGAACTAGTGGCACCGAGCTAGTCCTGTTGTTTCCCCTTACTTCCCGAGGATTAATTAATTGGTAGGCTTATGGTTAATTATTGTTAATCATGCTTGGTGTGAGCATGTCGTAGTTTGGCTACCGGTGTTGCCCGTGAGATTCTTTGGGGTTGAGGTCTCTTTAATGTTTAGTTGTTGTTTTTGGGAGATTCCTACTGAGCCAGTGACATGTTGTGGCTCACTTCCTTACAGTTCTTTTCAGGTATTAGCCAGTTTCGTGTGGCTCGAGAAGACGTTGTGGCAGACTTGTACCATCAGCAATAGAGTTAGTCGCGTTGTGTGAGCTTGTGCTCCCTCGGGGTATGTCCCAGATAGTTGTACTCTTTAAATTGGACATGTAATAATATATTGAGACAATTGTAAATTGTTATATACAAGTATGAGCACATGTACTTTTCTGTGTCTTATACTGTTATGGTTGTCTTTTATATTCTTACTGGACACGTGTACGAGCTATCCCTTGCGAGACTTCGGTCTGTTCGCGGGAGACGGATCTGGATATAGAGTCTTATTGGGCATAAATATCCAAGGCCGTTACAGTTGGTCACTTTGGGTTCAGGTTTGGAGTCGGATCGGGTTTTGAGCCCTCAATCTGAGCCCATATCCGATTTGTCTTTTCTTTGAATCTATAAATTTTAGAAAAGGGTTAATGAGTGTAAAGGGAATGGAACACAATAATTTCCCCAAACAAAAATGGGAAAATCGAGAACCGTCACCCTAGCCTCAAACAAGGTAAAAATTAAGAATTAATAACTGCCCAATTTGCATAAATGGTACTCCATCCTGCAGTCACACATACATGATCTTAACAATACCTTTGGGAACTTTGGATTCTTTGTTGGAGATCTTAGAATTCTTCTTGCCCATAAAGCCCACAAAGTAGCATGGAGGAGCAGCCACCACGAAAACTCATGGAGAGTTGTTTCCACATAAGATTCATCCCCTAATATGCTAATTCTAGTTATAGGCCCAAGAAAACTCATCCACATTGCAATACTAGACCTATGAGGCATTAGGGAAGATACTTGGAAGTCTCACACTTTCTTCCTTCTTTCCATGCCTTCTGCAAGCATTTTCCTCTGCAAGTCTTTACTTGTGCCCCGTAGCCCCAGTCAGATTCACTCACTTCTCTGGATGGAGTGTTCTTTCTTGTCCTTTTCAACTTTCAACTTCCATTTTTGTTGTTTTATCTTTCAAATTTCAATCACCAACCAATTATGATGTACAAGACGAGGCTGTGTTCTGACTGCCTTGAATGACGTACCATCAGTTGCGAGGTACATGACAAATCTCTGTGCTGACAACCAGGACGTAAATGACGTGGTTTTTTGTGAAAGGAAGTAAAATAGATGATTGGGTAAAATAGATGAAATAAATTGGTTGCCTATTTTCATATTAACTTAATACATCAAATAGTAGTTTATTTCAAATTTCTACACATTCTAGATAAAAGTAAAAAGTTCAGTTTCAAATTCAAAGTAAATGGAGTATAGTAGTAATTCAGAAGATAAGTCACACAAAAAAGCATAAGAAAATAGTCTAAAACATCAACAACAAAAATCACAAGAAAATAGTCTAAAATATTAACACTCACTGAATAGAGGAAAAAAATTGAGTAGAAACCAGTGAGGTATATATCCCAATTGAGGAAAAAAAATTGAGTACAAACTCTTCCTTCTAGACATTAGATCCTTGATTCAAACTTAATTCAATATGACACTATTATATGGATTGCTTTTAATTATTTATTTTTAGTTTAGTGATTAGTATTGCACTTCTCACTTTAATGTAAATCATTTACATGTATGTGTGAATTTGGTTTAATATTGTACTTGTTCACATGTAATATTTTGTTTTCATTTTCCTTTCATATTGATATGGTTTTTAAATTTAATCTATGCATGTATAGCAATTTATCATTGCACACACCGCACTAGAGCGTGTTAAGCCCGTGTCAATGAACCTTCCCATTCAAGACTTTGGGATTGATGTGCACGAGTCTTATTTTCAATGATGAGAACGTGTATATCTAACTTAAAGTCTTGAATTGTCCCGTTTTAGATAGTCTGTGAATGTTTGATCGTAGTTAGTTAGTTATTTACTATATGTGTTTGTACAGTTGTTGAAAATTTTAGTTGTGTCTTCTCACTCCTCTCTGGTATATCTTTATTGATTTTGAATATTTTCTTAGCCACTTAGAAATAAGTGTTTAAGAAAATTTCTTAATCAATAAATATTTTTGGTATATTGAAGAGGTGTGGGGAGATGCTACCCAAATTTTTAACAAAATATACAAACATATAGTAAATGACCATTTGAGTGCGATCAAATATTCATGGATGGGTAAAAATTGATAATCTAATTAATATGTCCTACCTATTCATTTTGACTTACTCGAACAATGTGAGGGTGGGTTGGGTTTTAACTCGTGAGATGACATTTAATCTGTGTAGGAAAAATGTCGTATGAGAATCGATCATGGATGTACTGTGGAATAGTTAATGGAGTTGTGACAGAGGAGTTTAAAGACAGAGTTGACAATTTCATTCGATTTGCATTGAGGAATTCATCAGTAACAGTTGATTCGATGGGTAACATATGATGTCCCTATTTGGCTTGTAAGAACAGAAAGTGGATATCGACATGGGATGTGTAGCATCATTTGTATACGAGAGGATTTGTTGCCCATTATGAGTTATGGTCGTCTCATGGTGAGTTTAATATCCAGTCGTATGAACTGGCCAACTTTGCCTCCACAAGTACATACGTAGACATAGTTGTCGATGCTGCTGGTCCGGAGTTCAATATTCATGATGACCAAACAAATAAAGAAGTGCCGAATAATAAAGCTCAGAGATTTTATCAGTTACTTCGAGATGCTAATGAACCATTATGGGATGGTTATGAGAAGCATACACGGTTGTCTGCAGTGTCGCAGCTACTGAATTTGAAGTCTGAATTTCATATGAGCGAGAGTTATTTTGATCGACTTCTCTTACTCGTCAAGAGTATGCTTCCTCAATCAGAGAGGTTGCCCGATGATTTTTACCATGCGAAGAAGATGGTGAATGATCTGGGGCTTGGTTTTATGAAAATTGATGCATGTCCTAATCATTGTATATTGTACTACAAAGATGTTGCAGATAAGACATCATGTTGTATCTGTAAGCATGATAGATTCAAGTCTAAGAGAGGAGACAAGTTAAAGCAGAAGGATGTTCCATATATAAGTCACTACGGTACTTTTCGATCACACCCAAATTGCAGTGGTTGTTCATGTTCCCGAAGATAGCTGGACATATGACTTGGCATACAGAAAGTGTCCGTCATGATGATGGTGAAATCAGTCATCCTGCCGATGGCAAAGCTGGGACTCATTTTAGCCGTACTCATCCTTATTTCTCAAGGGATCCACGCAACGTGCGGCTGGGTTTATGCACGGACGGCTTCAATCCATTCAAAGGCACGGTGGCATCTTACTCATGTTGGCCAGTATTTTTAACACCGTACAACCTTCCACCAGGCATGTGCATGAAGCGTGAGAATCTCTTCCTTTCATTGATGATTCCTTGTAACATCCATGTTAGCTGCTCTCGGTTGGGATCGCGACATGCAGGGACGTCGCCTTTTGAAGGCGATGTAGGTAGCCGTCGCGTTCTGGATAGGAACGCCCCGGCCGCCCATGTCGCGACTTGGCTCTGACAGCAAATGACAATTTTGTCATTTTGTTGTCTGGACAGCGCTTTCACATGTTGGCTTGCATGTATGATCGCGACGTATCGGTCTGTTGCGATCAGGTGTTAGTTGTGCATGCACACCACGTGTCGGGTTTGACCGACAGGGCCGCAGGCGCCTTGAGATCGCGACGTACGACGACCAAGGCCGTCCCGTTCTTAACGTTTGTGTTTAAAGGCATTAGCCCGAGAACAAAAGCCCCATTTGCCTCTTTGCCTGTGTTCTTCTTCTTCTCCGGCGATCTTTGTGGCTTGTGTGCTCCGTGGGGAGCTTGGATAACCTTGGTAACTTGTTTTGGTGAGTTGCATGGATTGAACCTTTCATTTTGCATCCTTCTTCTTCTTCTCCTCCTCATTCTCTATGTTCTTCTTCTTCGTGTGGGTCCTCTCCATCGGCTCAATGAGGAGGAGATCGAGCTCGGGTTGTTCGAGGTTCTTGGAGCGTTGGAGCTCGGAGGTGGAGGGGTGCATTCCTACGAGAAGGCCCTAATAGGGTGGTTCTTCAATTGGAGGTAGGGACCCAAACCTCCACCTAGTTCTTCATGTTAGGTTCTAACCCCAATTCCAAGCCTAGACTTCATGCTAGGAGTTTTCTTGGCTCAGATGATCCATGTGTGATGTGTGCATGGTGTGGTTTGCATGGCTTTCATGTTTGGATGGGGGTTGGTGATAAGGGGTGCATGTGCTTGTGTGAGGTTCATGAGAGTGTAGCCTTACTTCCTTGCATGCTTGGGGTCTTCTTGAGGGTGGTTTGATGTTAATCGAAGTTTTTCCATCGTGTGGCATGCTTCTCCTTCCCTCTTGTACCATGTGGTGTATTTTTGGGTTGTTGGAGTTGCTTTATCTGAGCACTCGGCTATGGTCGCGACGGGCTTCCCAGTCACGACCAGGTCGCGACGTATCGTGGCGTCACGTCACCACGAAACCTGTCGCGTCTAGCAAACGCGACGGGGTGCGTGGCAGCCTTCTGGGTTTCGGGGTCTTGCTGGATCGCGACCGCCGTCTCCGTCGTGATGAGATCGCGACGGGGTACGCGTTGCATCTAGAAGGCCCGGGTTTGTTGCGGCGCCCATAGCTGTCGAGATGCTATCGCGATGGGCTCAAGGATCACCTTCCAGTTTCTTGTCATGACAGACAGATCTGTCACGTTCTGGTCGCGACAAGCCGATATGTCGCCTCTCTGACTTAGAGCTGACTGTCGACCTGTTTGTGTTCTGTGTTAGCTTCCGCTGCGACTCAATTTTCTTAGCACTTGTGCTGTTCCTAGTGCAGTGCTACTCTAGTCTCTTCGCTCGGTGCTAGGCACTTGAGGGCTTGTCTGTGAGACAGGTTGTTACCGTTACCTGGGACCCCCATCCCCGAGCGCCTGTTAGAGGGAGTTCTCCAGGAGGCGGGCGTGCTCGAGTCACTGGCTCGGAGCGGTAGGGGAAAACGGTGGGGACAGCGGCGTAGTGTCGTTTGCAGAGCTCTCTTAGCTAGTCTGGTTCTCCGAGGTAGTTGTGGTGCTCTTGCGGTGCGGACAAGCTAGTCCTCTCTCACTGCCTCACTCTACGTGGTTCTGGAACCATTTAGAGGGGTCAGGCGTGGGACCGTAATCCGGCCAGACTACGACAGTTGTGTTTACTTTGTCCACCGCGTCTCACTTCAACAGGAGGGGAGACCTGGACTTGCGGTCGAGGGTAAGGCGCATGGCGCTCCTGACTGCTTAACTAGTGTAGCGTACTGTAGCTAGTGTGTTTGTTCAGGCAGTGTTTACTGTCTGTGTTTACAGCTGGGTTTCTTGTGGTGCCTTGGTTTACATGAGTTTCCAGTCCCGATGTGTAGCCTCGATCGACGACCGTGTAGTTACTCTCACACTTCCGCACTTTACTCTGTTTAGTAGAATAGAATTTACTGCTTTATTTAATTACTGCACTTAGTCCTTTTCTGCTGTTAGAACCAGTGGGAGATTGGTAGTCCCTACTGGGCTTGTTTGTGAAGCTCATGCTGTAAGGTCTCGGGTCTTAGCGGATCCTTATTGGGTCTTGTAGAGGTTCGGTTGTGGTTGACGACAATGGATATTGCCGTTGACTTGGGGTTGACGGCCAGGGGCTAGCCGTTGACTTGGTATTGGCGTCCAGCGATGTGGACGTTTGTCGTTAAACTTGACGGCAAGCGGTCCGGACGTCGACCCATTGGAGGTTCAAATAGGCGGCGAGGTATGTGGACGTCTATTTGTGGCTTATGAAGAAATAGGCCAGCCCGAGAGCAGCAACCTTTCCTCTTCCTTTCCTCTCTTTCCCTCCACTTTTGCCTTTGTTTGTTTCCACCACTTCCAATGGTTGATGGGAGCTCGTGGGAAGACCCTGGTACGTGTGGCGGTGTTAGATCGGGCGTGAAACGCGAAGATTTGTTGTGATTCGCGCAGAGACTTCGAGGGGTTCCAGCGCGATTGGTGGCTGTTTAGGAGTTTTTGGGGCGTTCTAAGGTAGGGACTTAACCCCTTAAACCCTCCTTAACGGATCAGCATGCTTATTTGTGTAGATTAGTATGCTAATCGCATTCTAGGGTTTGGTTATGCCATGCCGAGATTTTGGGTATTTTGGTCGATCCAAGTGTTGGATCGTGGATTTCCGAAGTTCTGGTAGTGTTAGAAGATGTGAGGAGATGTTTCCCTCCATCAATTTTATGGTTGTTGGGCGGATTTTCCCAATTGGGTTGACCTGGCGCTGTTCTGGGTTCAGGGGCTGAGGATATTAACGTCCACAAGTATTGACGTTGAGATCTTCAATGTTGACGTTAACGACAAGATCTATTGCCGTTAACCAAGTGTTGGCGGCAATATGAGTGCCGTTTACATCTTGATTGGCGACATTCGATGTTTCCGTTAATGTCTTGTGTCCCAGAAGGCCTTGGTCCTATTTGTGTTTCAAGGTGTTGACGTGCGATGTCCGCCTATTAACACAATTTTCCAGGCTTAGAGTATGGCTCCGCCTGTCCATGTGCGTAATTAACTGTGTCGAGACGTGACACGAGGTGTCCGTCTATTGTACGGTGTTTCAAACGTTGAGAGTGTTACCGTCTGTACTCCCGTTGAGTTACCGTGCTTCTGTTTCTGTTTGTCACCTGGACATAGAGCGACGCTCTGTCTAGATGACTGACGTGTGGGGGTCCTCCGTCGGTGAGCCAGGACGTTGAGAGCATCTCTGTCCTGTGCGTACTCCTTGTGGTGGTTTCGAGCCGGTCTCCGTGGAGTCCCTTCTCTACCGCTAGGGTCAGGCGTAGGGGGAAAACCGGTCGTGGACCAGACGTGAGAGAGAGCATCTATAGTGTGCACACGTGGCTGGGGTTGAGAGACTCTGTGGTGACGGGACGCCGAGCCACAGACCCTAGCTGAGTCCTACTTACTATGTGTGTGAGTGTGTTACTGAGCCGCGAGATTTACAGTTTTGTGTTGTGATGCGATGTGTATTTACTTTATGTTTTTACTTTCCGCACTTTAGTACTGTTGCCGGTGGGGGTTACTTTTCCCTACTGGGTCTCTTTTCTTGAGACTCACTCCCCTCCCTTTCAGGTGGGTCGTCGTCGACTCCCGTTCCAGGCGAGTCTAGCCACTCCGGTGTTGGTGTGCCCTAGCTGCAGTGAGTAGTACTTTTTGTTGTACTTCTGTACTCTGTACTTAGCTCGGACTCTGAGTTATACATGTTATGTTTCATGTATAGTGAAATTTTACAGCTTTACATGGTGTGTATCTTCTTTTAATTTGTCTCCTCAGACATTCACTTTTTACCCTTCCGAGCTTGTCTCGTGGGTTAGCAGGTCAGAATTCGGGTTACTAGTTGGTTACTGGTAATGCGGATTCTGGGTCGTTACAGTTTGGTATCAGAGTCTGGTCTGATGAGATATATATAAGGAAGTACCCATCATGTTAACTCAGAGTGTAAAGAGTACAGTAGCAGCTAACTAGCCCGGAGTTAATTAGTGTATTCATGTGTGTGTATTTTTGCTCTGTGTATAGTACTATGGCACCTAGGCGACGTCCTAGAGAGGGAGTGGTTGAGCGGGCGACTCGTCAGGAGGCTGGAGATGCCCCGCCACCTCAGCATACGCAGCCTTTGCCACAGGACGCACACGGTGGTATTGTTCCGCCGCCACCTCCTCCTTAGGTAGCTCAGAGATTAGACTTGACCCGGTTTCTTGAGGGGATGGCTCAGTTTGTTGCTCAGCACCATGATGCGCCGGTACCCCAGGGTGGTACTGGGAAGGTGTTGAGGGAGTTCTTACAGTTTCAGCCTCCCCAGTTTTTGGGCCAGCCTGATCCAGACATCGCGCGGGCGTGGTTGGATGCAGTGGAGCGGACTTTCCGTTCCATGGAGTGTGTTCTTGAGGAGCGAGTGTTGTTAGCTAGCTACCAGTTGCAGGCGCAGGCGTTGACTTGGTGGTCTTCTGAGTGGGAGACTACTTTTCAGTCTCGCCCACTTAGACAGATTCCATGGCAGGAGTTTGTTGTTTCTTTTGAGAGGGCCTTCTGTCCTACTTATGTTCGGACGGAGAGGTTGTACCAGTTTTTGGACTTGCAGCAGAGGGACTCTACTGTAGTGCAGTACAAGGCCAGATTTGTAGAGCTTGGGCATTATGCTATGCAGATTATGGCAGATGAGAGTCTGAGGACTCAGCAGTTTGTGAGGGGCCTGAGGCCAGAGCTCCGACAGGTGCTGATAGTTGCGCGCGTCACAGACTTGCACGCGGCCTATCAGACAGCGGCAACGTTGGAGGCTGATACTTTATGGACCCGTGCTCGGAGCGCAGAGGTTCAGACACAGGTAGTTCCTACTCAGCCACGACAGCAGCAGAGTAGTGTGCAGGCGACTCCGAAGGCCACGACTTCCTACGCGTCCACTTCTGCTGGGACGACGGCGAAGTCAGGATCTCGGAGGAAGTTTCGACGTGACAGGAGGCATGCGGAGCAGAGACAGCAGTCTGTTGGGAGTGTTCAGCAGTCGGTAGGGCAGCCTTCGCAGCAGGTACAACGTTCTTTTGCTGGTCAGTGTTACCGGTGTGACCAGATAGGTCACATGGCGCGAGATTGCCCTTTGTTACCTCGTGTGCCGCAGCAGCAGACCCAGTCACAGCCCCGAGTGCAGCAGCAGCAGCAGGCACCCGTGCAGCAGCGTCAGTAGGCCGGAGGTTCTGGTGGGTCGAGAGGTAGAGGTTGTGTTACTCACTTGACCCGTGCAGACGTGGAGGCAGCTCAGCTAGTGGAAGGTACTGTTACAGTTTTTGGTTATACAGCTAGAGTTTTGTTTGATTCCGGTGCCTCTCACTCTTTTGTGTCTGAGGAGTTTTTAGACTCCCTTGGAGAGTTGAATACGGGAGAGTCTATTGAGCTAGCAGTAGAGTTGCCGACAGGGGACTTTGTCCTTACGTCCTACTGTTTCGAGGAGGTACCTATGCAGTTGCAGGATCAGTGGTTGTCAGCTCGCTTGTTTGCTTTGCAGTTGCAGGATTATGATGTGATTTTGAGTATGGACTGGTTAAAGCAGTATGGTGCAGTGATGGATTGCCAAAAGAAGAGGGTGCACTTGAGGATACCTGGGGAAGCGGCGTTCTACTTCCAGGGTATTGTACCTCTTACTTCTCGCTTTCTAGTTTCTGCTTTGAGGGTAGGGAGGTTGCTTGCTTCTGGTTGTTAGGGTTTTCTAGTTTCTGCAGTGACTCTTGATCAGATTGCCTCGAGAGTGGGGGACATTCCCGTAGTGTGTGAGTTTCCGGATGTTTTTCCGGAAGAGTTACCTGGTCTACCGCTAGAGGGAGAGATTGAGTTTACTGTTGAGTTGGTTCCTGGCACTGTACCATTTGCACAGGCACCGTACCGTATGGCACCAGCAGAGTTGAGGGAGCTGAAGAGGTAGCTTGAGGAGCTGTTGGAGAAGGGCTATATTCGTCCTAGCTTTTCTCCTTGGGGATCACCTGTTTTGTTTGTCCGGAAGAAGGATGGTAGCCTGAGATTGTGTATTGATTATAGGAAGCTGAACCAAGTGACCATCAAGAATAGGTATCCATTGCCTAGGATTGACGATCTCTTTGATCAGCTTCAGTCTGCTCATGTCTTTTCGAAGATCGACCTGCTTTTCGGACCAGGTATGAACATTTTGAGTTTTTGGTGATGCCGTTTGGGCTCACCAATGCACCAGCGGCCTTCATGGATCTGATGCACCGGGTGTTCCACCAGTTCTTGGATCGGTTTGTCGTAGTGTTTGTTGACGACATTCTGGTGTACTCCGCTTCGGAGGAGGAGCACGCCGAGCACCTGAGGATCGTGTTACAGACTTTGCGAGAGCACCAGTTGTATGCCAAACTTAGTAAGTGTGAGTTTTTGCTACAACAGGTTCACTTTTTGGGGCACGTGATCTCAGGTGAGGGAGTTTCTGTAGATCCAGCGAAGGTCGAAGCAGTTTTGCAGTGGGAGAGTCCCAGGACTGTGTCTGAGATTCGTAGCTTTTTGGGCTTGGCAGGTTACTACCGCAGGTTTGTTCGGGACTTTTCTCAAGTTGCTGCACCCTTGACTCGGCTGACGAGAAAGGGGGTTCCATTTTTGTGGTCGGAGCAGTGTGAGCAGAGCTTCATAGAGTTGAAGCGACTGCTTACATCAGCGCCAGTCCTTGCATTACCTTCAGGTGAGGAGGGTTTTGTGGTTTGCACAGACGCTTCAGGTGTTGGTCTGGGTGCGGTTTTGATGCAGCAAGGCCGGGTGGTGGCTTATGCGTCTCGCCAGCTTAAGCCCCACGAGGAGAGTTACCCGACCCATGACCTAGAGCTTGCAGCTGTGGTGTTTGCTTTGAGGATTTGGCGTCTTTACTTGTACGGAGTGAGTTTTGTAGTCCGTACCGACCACCAGAGCTTGAGGTATGTGTTTTCTCAGAGGGATCTGAATATGAGGCAGCGTCGATGGATGGAATATCTGAAAGACTATGATTTTAGCATTGAGTACAAGCCTGGAAAAGCGAATGTAGTTGCAGATGCTTTGAGTAGGAAAGCACAGATGAGTCATCTGATGCTAAGGGAGTGGCAGTTGTGGCAGTCTGCAGCAGAAGGGTCTTTCAGAGTTTCATCCAGTCGTCGACTGTGTGTGTTGGGCAGTTTGTTGGCGGATCCCGCCGTTGTGAGACAGGTTGTTGAGGCTCAGCAGGCAGATCCCGAGTTGTACAGTGTGTTACTTCTTCCAGAGGTTGAGCTTCGCGAGGACGGGACTGTTAGGTTCCGAGATAGACTCTATGTTCCTGTTGAGGAGTCTGTCAGGAGAATTGTGTTGCAGGAGGCACATGGTTCCAGGTACTCGATTCATCCAGGGTCGACCAAAATGTATCACAGGTTGAAACGTCAGTTTTGGTGGCCTGGGATGAAGAGAGACATAGCGGCTTTTATTGCTAGGTGTTTGGTCTGCCAGCAGGTGAAGGCCGAACGTCAGCGTCCAGGAGAACTTGTGCAGCCGTTAGAGATTCCGATGTGGAAATGGGACCATGTGACGACCGACTTTATTTGTGGTTTGCCGAGGACAGCTGGAGGTTTTGACAGCATTTGGGTTCTTGTGGACAGATTGACGAAGACTGCTAGATTCTTGCCTGTCAAGACCAGTTGGGGTGTGAGTAGGTTGGCCGCGTTGTACGTAGAGTAGATCGTTCCTTTGCACGGAGTGCCGATCTCTATTGTGTCTGATAGAGATCCTCGCTTCACTTCTGGGTTCTGGCGCAGTTTCCAGAGGGCTTTGGGGACAGAGTTGGCTTTTAGTTCCGCCTACCACCCTCAGTCAGATGGTCAGTCAGAGCGGACTATCCAGACTTTAGAGGACATGCTTAGAGCTTGTTGTCTGGAGTGGCAGGGATCGTGGACAACTCACTTGCCGTTGGTCGAGTTCGCATATAATAATAGCTATCACTCCAGTATCGGTATGGCACCATATGAGGCTTTGTATGGACGACCGTGTCGCACTCCTCTAGACTGGTTCGAGGTTGGCGAACGGATTGTCACGGGGACAGAGTTAGTACAGCAGGCAGTTGAGGTAGTTCAGCTTGTGAGGCAGAGGCTTCAGTCAGCTCAGAGTCGGCAGAAGAGTTATGCAGATCAGCGCAGACGACCACTCGAGTTTTAGGTAGGGGACCAGGTGTTTGTCAGTGTGTCTCCTATGAAGGGAGTAGTGAGGTTTGGTAGGCGTGGAAAGTTGAGTCCCCGCTTTATTGGACCTTTCACCATTTCTGAGCGTGTCGGAGGTTTGGCGTATAGACTTGAGCTTCCGTCAGAGTTGGCAGCAGTCCACGATGTGTTCCACGTGTCGATGCTTCAGAGGTACCTTTCTGACGAGTCTCACGTTCTCCCGAGTTCAGAGTGGTCTGAGGTGACTCCAGTGTTGACAGTACCAAACTTTCCGTTGCATATTGAGGATCGCCGAGTTCAAAGGTTGAGGAACAAGGCAATCCCCTTAGTTCGTGTTGCGTGGCAGCGGCATTCAGGTGGTGAGTCGACATGGGAGCGAGAGGACGAAATGCACGAGCAGTTTCCGTACCTCTTTGGTGAGTCTTCTTTCTTTATGTTGTTTGAATTTTGGGGGCAAAATTCCTTAAGGGGGGAGGGCTGTAAGGTCTCGGGTCTTAGCGGATCCTTATTGGGTCTTGTAGAGGTTCGGATGTGATTGACGACAATGGATATTGCCGTTGACTTGGGGTTGACGGCCAGGGGCTAGCCGTTGACTTGGTATTGGCGTCCAGCGATGTGGACGTTTGTCGTTGAACTTGACGACAAGCGGTCCGGACGTCGACCCATTGGCGGTGAGGTATGTGGACGTCTATTTGTGGCTTCTGTAGAAATAGGCCAGCCCGAGAGCAACAACCTTTCCTCTTCCTTTCCTCTCTTTCCCTCCACTTTTGCCTTTGTTTGTTTCCACCACTTCCAATGGTTGATGGGAGCTCGTGGGAAGACCGTGGTACGTGTGGCGGTGTTAGATCGGGCGGGAAACGCGAAGATTTGGTGTGATTCGCGGGGAGACTTCGAGGGGTTCCGACGCGATTGGTGGTTGTTTAGGAGTTTTTGAGGAGTTCTAAGGTAGGGACTTAACCCCTTAAACCCTCCTTAACAGATCAACATGCTTATTTGTGTAGATTAGTATGCTAATCGCATTCTAGGGTTGGGTTATGCCATGCCGGGATTTTGGGTATTTTGGGCGATCCAAGTGTTGGATCGTGGATTTCCGAAGTTCTGGTAGTGTTAGAAGATGTGAGGAGATGTTTCCCTCCATCAATTTTATGGTTGTTGGGCGGATTTGCCCAATTGGGTTGACCTGGCACTGTTCTGGGTTCAGGGGCTGAGGATATTAACGTCCACATGTGTTGACGTTGAGATCTTCAATGTTGACGTTAACGACAAGATCTATTGCCGTTAACCAAGTGTTGGCGGCAATATGAGTGCCGTTTACATCTTGATTGGCGACATTCGATGTTGCCGTTAATGTCTTGTGTCCCAGCAGGCCTTGTGTAAGGTCTCGGGTCTCTAGTGGATCCTTATTGGGTCTGTTAGAAGTCCTGTGTGGTTGACGACCAAGGCTTGCCGTTGAGTCAGAGTCAGCGTCCAGAGATGTGGACGTCTGATGTTGAACTCAACGACATGGGATCTGGACGTCAGTCTGTAGGCGGTTCAGTTGGCGACCAGAGATGTTGACGTCGACTAACCAGTCCTGTTGAAATAGGGCAGCCCGAGAGCAGAACCTATCTTTCTCCTTTCCTCTCATTCCTTCCACCTTTGCTTTTCTTGATTTCCGCAGCTCCTGTTGGTTGATTTGAGCTCGTGGGAAGCCCCTGGATCGTGTGGCGTTGCTTGATCGGGCGGGAAACGTGAGATTTTGGTGTGATTCGCGCGGAGTCTTCGGGGGAATCCGGCGCGATTAGTGACTGTTTAGGGATTCTTAAGGCTTTCTGAGGTAGGGACTTAACCCCTATAACCTTCCCCAGCAAACCAGCATGTCCAATTAAGTGAATTGGTGTGCAAATCATGGTTTAGGGTTTGGGTTGTATCATGCCGGAATTGAGGGTGAATTGGACAATCTAGGTGTTAGAATGTTTGATTATGATGTTCTGGTAGTGTGGATTGATGAGAGGAAGTGTTTCCCTCCATCAGTCGGAATTTTATTGAGTTTTCTGCCCATTTGAACTGATTTGGTTCAGTTCTGGGTTTGGGGGACTGAAGAGCTTAACGTCCACATCTGTTGACATTGAGATCTTCAGGGGTGATTTAAACGACAAGGTCGATTGCCGTTTAATCAGGATAAACGACATGGTGATTGCCGTTTACCTCTTATTGGCGGCAATCTATGTGGCCGTTAATCTCCTGTGTCCCAGCAGACTTGAGTTGTGTGATTAGAGGCAATTGACATGTAATGTCCGCCCTAATAGCACAAGTGGGCCAGGCTTAGAGTGTGACTCCGCCTGTGCATTTGAGTAGTTGTTTGTGGCACGAGGTGTTTACTTTCTGTACGGGGTTTCAGACGTTGAGTGTGTTCCGTCTGTTGTACGCGCGTTGCGTTACCGTGTACCCGTTTCTGTTGTGTTACCTAGGCGTGGGTGCGACTCCGTCTAGATGACTAGTGTGTGGTTATCCTCCGCTAGTGAGCCAGGACGCCGAGTGCGACTCTGTCATGTGCGTACTCCTTGTGGTGGTTTTGAGCCGGTCTCCGTGGAGCCCCTTCTCTACCCCACAGGTCAAGCGTAGGGGAAAAACCGGTCGTGGACCAGATGCGAGAGAGAGCGTCTGTAGTGTGCACACGTGGCTGGGGTTGAGAGCCTCTGTGGTGACGGGACGCCGAGCCACAGACCCTAGCTGAGTCCTACTTGCTGTGTGTGTGAGTGTGTGTTACTGAGCCGCGTGGTTTACAATTTTGTGTTGTGGTGCGACGTGTACTTTCTTTCAGTTTTTACTTTCCGCACTTTAGTTTAGTTACCAGTGGGGTTACTTTTCCCTACTGGGTCTCTTTCTTGAGACTCACTCCCTTCCCTTTCAGGTGGGTCTTCGTCGACTCCCGTTCCAGGCCAGTCTAGCCACTCCGGTGTTGGTGCTCCTTAGCTGCAGTAAGTAGTACCTTTTGTTGTACTTCTGTACTCTGTACTTTGCTCAGACTCTGAGTTATATATGATATGTTCATAGTGGAATTTTACAGCTTTGCATGGTGTGTATCTTCTTACATATAGTCTCCTCGGACTTTTACTTCCTACCCTTCCGAGCTTGTCTCGTGGGTTAGCGGGTCAGAATTCGGGTTACTGGTTGTTACTGGTAATGCGGATTCTGGGTCGTTACACCTTGGTCCTGTTTGTGTTTCAAGGTGTTGACGTGCGATGTCCGCCTGTTAACACAATTTGCCAGGCTTAGAGTATGGCTCCACCTGTGCATATACGTAATTAACTGTGTCGAGACGTGACACGAGGTGTCCGTCTATTGTACGGTGTTTCAGATGCTGAGAGTGTTACCATCTGTACTCGCATTGAGTTACCGTGCTTCTGTTTTTGTTTGTCACCTGGACATAGAGCGACGCTCTGTCTAGATGACCGACGTGTGGTGGTCCTCCGTCGATTAGCCAGGACATTGAGAGCATCTCTGTCCTATGCGTACTCCTTGTGGTGGTTTCGAGCCGGTCTCCGTGGAGCCCCTTCTCTACCGCTAGGGTCAGGCGTAGGGGGAAAACCAGTCGTGGACCAGATGCGAGAGAGAGCGTCTGTAGTGTGCACACGTGGCTGGGGTTGAGATACTCTGTGGTGACGGGACGCCGAGCCACATACCCTAGCTGAGTCCTACTTACTATGTGTGTGAGTGTGTGTTACTGAGCCACGAGATTTACAGTTTTGTGTTGTGATGTGACGTGTATTTACTTTCTATTTTTACTTTCCGCACTTTAGTACTGTTGCCGGTGGGGATTACTTTTCCCTACTGGGTCTCTTTTCTTGAGACTCACTCCCCTCCCTTTCAGGTGGGTCGTCGTCGACTCTCGTTCCAGGCGAGTCTAGCCACTCCGGTGTTGGTGCGCCCTAGCTGCAGTGAGTAGTACTTTTTGTTGTACTTCTGTACTCTGTACTTAACTCGGACTCTGAGTTGTACATGTTATGTTTCATGTATAGTGAAATTTTACAGCTTTACATGGTGTGTATCTTCTTATATATAGTCTCCTCGGACATTCACTTTTTACCCTTCCGAGCTTGTCTCGTGGGTTAGCGGGTCAGAATTTGGGTTACTAGTTGGTTACTGGTAATGCGGATTCTGGGTCGTTACACATGCCCTTCCTTTCAGGTGAGGCTTCACAGCAGCTCCCTCAGCGGCGGACTGAGGAGACGGGCCCGTAGTAGTCGGCGTCTCTAGTGGCAGTGTTCCCCCAACTCTTGTACTTCACCCTCGGGGTATGCCCCTAAGGGACTTGTTCCTTCCCTTTATTTCTGTACTTGTACTTTGCGTACTTTGGGACTTGTACTAGACTGTTACTTAGAATTGAGTTCTTTCTTCTACTTGTGGTGCACTTTAGTGTGTTTGTTATTATTTATCTCTATTGCATATCTTGTTAGACCGATCCGTTAGCCCTTCCGGGTCTCCGGGCCCGTGGGCGGTGGTCCCGACATTCGAATTCTTAGTGGGAGCGGGGGGTCCGGGTGTCGGGGTCGTTACAGTGGTATCAGAGAAAGGGGTCTATCAAGACTTGTGATAGAAATAAATAATGTCGTAAAGTCCCTTAGGAAGTACAAGTAACACTGCTCATCCGTTGGAGTTTTATGTGTTAACATCTTATTGTGGCTGTTTTGCAGAACATGCCTCCACGCACTCGCAGGCAGGCTCGGGATGTGGTGGAGCGTCAGGAGTTCGAGTCGGACAGGTCGGTTGCAGCCGAGCACGTACCGACTGACGCTCCGCCTCAGCAGTTAGAGCAGCCTGGTGTTTAGCCGCCGCAGGGCATTCTGCTACAGCAAGGAGAGCCGCAGCAGCAGCAATGGTTTCCACCCCCGCCCCCGCCGGCCGTCATGGAGCAGTGGTGGAGAGCGATGTTCCAGGGTCCGTGGCAGTACCCGCCTCAGCAGCAGTACCAGCAGTACCTTCAGCACCCTCAGTACCAGCTATACCAGTAGATGCCGGCAGGAGGTCAGTAGTTTGCAAAGGTGGCAACAGAGGAGCAGCCCCCACCGACCCCGCAGGCAGCACCGGTCTAGCCAGAGGTACCCCGAGTGGTACGGCAGCAGACTCCAGTAGCAGAAGCTGCACCTGAGGACCGCACAACGCTTTTGGAAAGGTTTCTTTGTCTTCGACCTCCTACTTTTTCTGATGACTGTGATCATGACAGGGCAGAGAGTTGGGTCCATGAGCTCGAGCACACCTTCGAGGCCATGGACTGTGCAGAGCAGGATCAGGTCAGGTTGGCAGTATATCAGCTGAAGGGGTCAGCTCACGAGTGGTGGAGGGCAGTGAGGCAGACTAGTTTTTAGGGCAGGAGGTTGGTCCAGATCACTTGGCAGGAGTTCCTAGTGGCCTTTCACGGTGAGTTCCTCCTCGACTACGCTTGCCGTGAGAGGAGGGACTAGTTCCACGAGTTGGTACAGGGAGACGTGACCGTGGCGCAGTACCACCAACATTTTCTGCAGCTTCTTCGACACATTCCCCACATGGCCGCTAGTGAGCAGGCTCGCACTGAGCGGTTCATTAGCGGGCTACGCTCGAACTTGAGGTGGGCCATGGCTAGTCACCTCTGTGACACATTGGCGGTGGCAATGGCGAGAGCTACGGCCTTGGAGCGGAAGTGTCATTTTCAGCCGCAGTAGAGTGGAGGCTCAGGGAGGTCTTCTCCGTACCAGCGCCCTCCCGGCAGTCGAGGGAGTGTTTCCTCTTCTTCTTCTTTCGGGGACAGGCGGTGCTGGCCTGACCTTGAAGTTGAAGAAGTTGTTCTCCTGTGGTGGGGGGAAGCGCCAGTACCAACAGCAGCAGTGACGTCAGCCGGAGCAGCAGTTTGTGGAGCAATTTGTGCAGTAGGGAGCAGAGCAGAGCACGAGTTGTTTCCACTGTGGGCAGCCAGGTCACTATAGGCGAGAGTGTCTGTTGAGGCAGCAGCAGGAGCAGCAGCAGCAGGCACCTCAGGCGCAGTACCGTCCACCCCAGCCGGCGCAGCGCCAGCAGTAGTAGGGCCAGTTTCAGCAGCCACAGCAGCGCCAGCAGTAGCAGCTAGGGCTGCAAACGAGTCGAGTCGAGCCGAGTATTATTGTAACGACCCGAGAACCCGACCCTCAACCCACGCCGAGGACCCGATTTTCGCAGCCGCCGCCCACGGATCCGGGGACTCGGAAGGGCTATAATTTACGTCTAACAGGATCTGTAACGGAAGTAAACGTCAACTGCTAAACTAGAAGCGTACAGGTGGAAACAGAAAAGAGAGCGAGACCGATGTGTACCGCTCTAAGTACAGTCCCAACGCACGCACGCTAGTACAAGTAAAAGGCAGGGAAAGAACAAGTTGAACCCTAGGGGCATACCTCGAGGGTGATGTACACTGAAAAACGGGGAACCACTGCTAGCTACGGGGACCATGCCTACTGCCCCGTCTCCTCCGCCCGGCGCGCGCCCTGCCACTGCTGAGAAGTCTCACCTGGGAAAAGGAGGGATGAGCTTCACAACAGAAGCTCAGTAGGGACTACCAATCTCCTACTGGCTCTAAACAGGCAGGAGAATATAAATATCAAATGAAAGACATCAGTTTATATCTTCTAACTACAAACGGAAGTGCGGAAGCGAAACTACAACTAGTACGGTACGGAAAGTGCACACGGTCGGAAACTCCGTACGACTGCTCATCGTGACCACCACACGGCTAGTAAACATAGACGGAGGGAACTCCGCCTGGACAAGGAACACTAGCTCCGGAAACGCTACCACTAGTCACGGTCAGGTGCATCCGCCGACGTCTTACCCTCGACCCAGGTTCTGACCCTCACGTCTCGTCAGAGTGAGGTAGGAACACAAGTAACACAACAGTAACCGCCATAGTCTGGCCGGACTACGGTCCCACGCCTGACCTCTCCAAACGGTTCCGAGGCCGTAAGGAGCGAGGCAGTGAGAAGAAGGACTGGTTGGCCTGCGCCGGGTAGAACTCCTAACTGTCCTCGGCGTCCCAGACCACCCACGAGAGCTCTACAAGTGACTCACACGCCACTGCCCTAACCACCGTTTTCCCCTAAGCTCCGGAGTCCGCCTGGTGGCTGCCAACTCGAGCACACTCGTAGCCTGGAGTACTCCCTCAACAGGCTCCCGAGGACTGGGGTCCCAGGCAACGGTAACAACCTCTCACATGGAACAAGCCCTCAAGTGTCGAGCACCAGGCGAAAGACTAGTGTAGACCGCACTAGGGAACTAGCACAAGTGCCACGGGAACAGTAAAAGAAGAGCAGAAACGGAAAGAGGCCAAAACCTATCTCTCGGTCGGGGTCGCGACGCAGCGGGCTGTCGCAACCATGTCGCGACGCCCTAGCAAGTCGCGACCAGGACGCGACGCACAGGAGCGTCACAACCATGTCGCGGTCGGGTGCACCGCCGCGACATGATCGCGGCCTCCGAGGCTACCGCGTCACCAGCCGAGCAGGGTTCCGGAGCAGTCTCTCCAGGAACCCTCCCCAAAACACAAAACACATTCACAAGGGGGAAGGGGATCATGCACAACATGTAACAAAGCTATAAGTCCACCAAACCACCCACGATCCCTCAAAGCATGGATCTACGCTCGAAGGAAACCTCACTCAACTCGAGCATGAAGTTCTCACACTCCCAAGCCCCAAACTACAAGGAAACCACGGTTAAGAGGGGGAAGGGATCATGCTTAGGGCGAGAGGATCAAGAGTCCCTACCTCCACACGAAGAACGAACCCGTTATGGCCTTCTCGTAGGAACAAACTCCTCCTCCTCCTCCTCGCACCGGACAACCCGAGCACACGCCCTGCACGAACAGCACGTCCACGCCTCAGCATGAGCACCACGAGCGAAAGGGAACGCCGAGAAACGAGAGGGAACTCGAGAGAGGGGAGAAAGAGTGAAAAGGGCGAGAGAGGGAAATGGGGCGCGCCTTTGGTTTTGAACCGATGGCCCCCAGAACGCGACGTAATAGCCCGGCGCGACACTGGCACTGTCGCGACGCCCACAAGCATCGCGACCATGTCGCGGCCTCCCGCCAAGGCGCGACACTAAAAGCACGGTCAAACCTCGAAGACTAGAAAAGCAGTCGTGACGGCCTGGCAGGTTGCGTCAACGCCGATGACCCTGCCACCCGACACGACCGTTCTGACAGACAGGACAGCAGTCAAGCCGTGTCAGAACACAGTCGCGACAGCCAGGGGTGATGCGACAAGGACGCGACGCTCACCGCCGCCGCGACACGAACCGCCAATGCTGTCGCGGCAGGCCGCTCTGGCGCGACCATGTCGCGGCCAGGGCGCCTGTCGCGACCTTGAGGACGGGGCCAAGGGCCCAAGGGGACCGGGTCTTACATCCCACCCACCTTAAGACATTTCGTCCTCGAAATGAAAACAACTCGGTCTCAAACCGGAAAGTAGTACAAGGAGAAGTAACATACCACTCAATCAAACAAATAGGGGAACTGCTCCAGCATTTCATCCTCGCGCTCCCAGGTGGCCTCGCCACCAACGCAGTTCTGCCAAACAACTTTTACCAGCGGAATCTGCTTCCTGCGTAACTGCTTTACTCTGCGGTCGACAACGCTGACCGGGTACTCTGGTACTGACAAGTCTGGCGCTACCTCCAGCTGCGAGTAGTCCAACACGTGCAAAGGATCTGCGACGTACCTCCTGAGCTGTGAAACGTGAAAGACACTGTGCACACCTGCTAGCTCTGCCAGAAGACTCAACCTGTAAGCCACCTCGCCGACCCTCTCGGTAACAGGGAAAGGCCCGATGTACCTCGGACAGAGCTTTCCCTTTCTGCCAAACCTCATGACGCCCTTGGTCGGTGAGACCCGCAAGAAAACAAGGTCACCAACGCTAAACTGCAACGGTCTCTTGCGGACGTCTGCGTAACTCTTCAGTCTACTCTGTGCTGCCCGAAGCCTCTGCCTGATCAGACTGACCGTGTCTGCACACTGCTGCACTAACTCTGGTCCCAAAAGCTGCCTCTCTCCAATCTCAAACTAGTGAAGTGGAGTCCTGCACGGGCGACCATACAAAGCCTCGTATGGTGCCATTCCGATGCTCGAGTGATAACTGTTGTTATATGCAAACTCCACCATCGGAAGGTGCGACTCCCACGTGCCGCTCCAGTCTAAACAGCACGCTCTCAGCATGTCCTTCAGTGTCTGAATGGTCCGCTCTGACTGACCATCTATCTGAGGGTGGTACGCTGTGCTGAACCTCAACTCTGTACCCAGTGCTCTCTGAAGACTGCACCAAAACCCTGACGTGAACCTCGAATCTCTGTCGGAGACGACTGAAACTGGGATCCCGTGCAACGAAACAATTCTGTCCACGTACAACCTGGCTAACCTGTCCACTGACCACGACATCCTGATCGGAAGAAAGTGTGCTACCTTGGTCAAACGATCCACGATCACCCAGATACCATCGTGCCTCTGCGGGGTGCGGGGCAAACCAACCACAAAGTCCATGGTGATGTCGTCCCACTTCCACTCAGGAATGGGCAACGGCTGCAGCTCATCACCAGGACGCTGATGCTCGGCCTTCACCTGTTGACAGGTAAGGCACCGAGCAACAAACTCTGCCACGCCCCTCTTCATCCCTGGCCACTAGAAGGACCTCCTCAAACAATGGTACATCTTGGTGGAGCCAGGATGAACAGCATACCTCGATCTGTGAGCCTCTGACAAAACTGCCTGGCGCGCCTCCTCAGGAACGTACAAACGGCCTCTGAATCTGACCTCGCTGTCCGCATCGAGCTCCACATCTAGCATCTGCAAAACGTCTGCCAACTGAGGGTCTGCCTGCTGGGCCTGCAACACCTGCCTGAACACTGACGGCCGAACTGACAAACTACTCGCCACTGCACGGTCTTTGGTCCTCGACGGGACGAACACTCCTTGGGACAGCTCCTCGAACAACCTCCACTCTCTAACCATCAGCGAACTCAAGCGCACGCGCCTGCTCAAAGCATCGACTACGACGTTAGCCCTTCCTGGGTGATAGGAGAGGGTTAGGTCATAGTCCTTCAAATACTCCATCCAACGGCGCTGCTTCAAGTTCAGATCCCTCTGGGTAAAGATATACTGCAAGCTCTGGTGATCGGTGAAGATCTGAAAAGCCTCGCCATACAGGTAGTGCCTCCACAACTTGAGAGCAAACACCACTACTGCCAGCTCCAAGTCGTGGGTGGGGTAGTTCTCCTCATGCTTCTTAAGCTGCCGAGAAGCATAGGCAACGACCCCACCGTGCTGCATCAGCACGGCACCCAAATCTGACCTCGACGCATCGGTGTAGACCACGAAACCACCGCTGCCCGACGGCAAGACCAACACAGGCACTGAAGTCAACCTCGTCTTCAGCTCTCGGAAGCTCTGCTCACAGTCCTCTGACCAAACAAACCTGACGTCCTGCCTAGTCAACCTGGTCAACGGCGCTGCTATCTTGGCAAAATCCTGAATGAACCTCCGGTACTAACCGGCCAAACCCAGAAAACTGCGGATCTCTGACACCGATGTGGGCTGCTCCCACGACAACACGGCCTCCACCTTGGCAGGATCCACTGCCACACCAGAACCCGAGATCACGTGCCTGAGAAAGTGCACCTCCCTCAGCCAAAATTCACACTTGTCGAACTTGGCATAAAGGCGGTGACTCCGCAGGGTCTCCAGCACGATCCTCAGGTGCTCCTCGTGCTCCTCCTCAGAAGCCGAGTAGACCAAGATATCATCAACAAAAACAACCACAAAGCGATCTAGGTACTCACTGAACACCCTATGCATCAGATCCATGAACGCTGCGGGTGCGTTCGTCAGCCCAAAAGGCATCACGACGAACTCAAAGTGACCGTACCTGGAACGGAAAGCTGACAAACCAACATCTGACTCTCTGATCCGCATCTGATAGTAACCGGATCTCAAGTCAATCTTCGAGAAAACTCGGGCCGACTGCAACTGATCAAACAAATCATCGATCCTCGGCAACGGATACCTGTTCTTCACAGTAACCTGGTTCAACTGCCGATAATCGATGCACAAACGAAGTCTGCCATCCTTCTTTCGCACAAACAAAACAGGCGCACCCTACGGCGAATGACTCAGGCGAATGAAGCCTAGCTCAAGAAGCTCCTGCAACTGGCGCTTCAACTCACGCAGCTCTGCCGGGGCCATCCGGTAAGGTGCCTTGGACAAAGGCATTGTACCGGGCAAAAGCTCAATGGAGAACTCTACCTTCCGCTCAGGCGGCAAACCAGGTAGATCCTCCGGGAAGACATTGGAGAACTCAGAAACAACCGGCACGTCAAAAACTGAAGATCCGCTAGGCTCCAAAGAACAAACCGAAGCAAGGGACGCCACACAGCCATCGCGGATCAAACGGTAAGCTCTACACAACGAAATAAATGGCCGACGGGTAGACCGGATACCTCATAAGTAGAGGACGGGCTCTCCAGGTATCCTAAACCGAACGGTCTTCCGCTGGCAATCAACCACGACCGAGTGAGCCTCCAACCAGTCCATGCCCAGGATGACGTCAAAGTCGCAAAGCTGCAGTGCGTACAACCTGGCCGGCAAATGGTGCCCCTCAACCTCGACTGCCACGCCCTCCAGGTAACCAAAAGAATGCATATAGTCACCAGACGGGAGATCGACCATCACACTGCCTCTCAGGAGCGTGACAAGCAAGGGACTCATAGAATTCCTCGGAAGCAAAACACAAGGAAGCACCGGGGTCGACCAAAACACGAGCAACTCTGCCAAGGATAGGTAGAGTACCTATAACAAGGTTTGACGCCTCTGCCTGCTCCCGGGTGAGCGCCATCACACGACCACGCCCATGCTGCGGCGCCTGCTGGGGCTGCTGCTGCTGCTACGGCTGCTGGGTGTACTGCTGCTACTACTGGTACGACTGGTACTGCTGCGGCTGCAAAAACTGCTGAGCCTGCTGCTGGTACTAACCTCACTGCTGCTGACGCGGTGCCTACTGCTAGGGAGGGTACTGGTACTGCGACAGCTGCTGAGCGTACTGCACTGGCTGCTGCTGCTGCGGGGCTTGCCCCATGGGGCAATCCCTTCTGAAGTGGCCCGGTAAGCCACAGGTGTAGCAAACTGGCTCCTGACTGCCCTGCTCAGCTCCCTGGACAACTGACTGCTCTGCAAACCTGGACTGGTGCTGCTGCTGCCGGCTCCGTCCGCCCCCACGAGTAGACAACTTCCTAAACTGCGAGCGAATTCCGGCGCCGCCAGAACTGCCCGAGCCGGAGGAAGAGGAAGTCGCACTACCGCGGCTACCTGCCGGATGCTGGTAAGGCGAGGACCTGGAAGAGGCTCCTCCCTGCTGCTGCTGCTACGGCTGCTGCTGCTGAGGCTGCCAGGTCTCTCTGTCCAAGGCAGTGGCCTTCGCCACGGCCTCTCCCAAGGTGGTACACATGTGCGACGTCACACCCCACCTCAGGTTTGGTCTCAGTCCTGATATGAACCTCTTTGCACACGCCTGGTCGCTGCCTGCGGCATGAGGCAGATGCCTCAACAACCGGACAAACCTCTGGTGGTACTGCGAAACTGTGAGGTCGCCCTGAATCAACGCTTGGAACTGGTCCCGTCTCTCACGTCGAGCGTAGTTGGGGAAGTACTCGCCGTGAAAGACCTCCGAAAACCGCTGCCAAGTGATGTGATCCAATCTCTGCCCTTGGAAGTGAGTCTGCCTCTGAACTCTCCACCACTCGTGGGCTGCTCCCTTGAGCTGGTACACCCCCAGTCGAACCTGGTCCTCCTCAGGGCCCTCCATCGTCTCGAAGATGCGCTCCAACTCATGGGTCCAGCTCTCTGCCTTATCTGGATCACACTCACCATGGAACATCGGTGGCCGAAGGTGCAAGAATCTCTCTAGGAGAGCGGTCCTGTCCTCTATAACCGACGTCCTCCTCCAGTTGGCCCGGGTACTCCCAGTGCCCGACTGTTGCTGACGCTCTGGCTGCTCCACCTCCCAGTGCGGAAACAGAAAAGAGAGCGAGACCGCTGTGTACCGCTCTAAGTACAGTCCCAACGCACGCACACTAGTACAAGTAAAAGGCAGGGAAAGAACAAGTCCCTTAGGGGCATACCCCAAGGGTGACGTACACTGAAAAACGGGGAACCACTGCTAGCTATGGGGACCACGCCTACTGCCCCGTCTCCTCCGTCCAGCGCGCGCCCTGCCGCTGCTGAGAAGTCTCACCTGGGAAAAGGAGGGATGAGCTTCACAACAGAAGCTCAGTAGGGACTGCCAATCTCCTACTGGCTCTAAACAGGCAGGAGAATATAAATATCAAATGAAAGACAGCAGTTTATATCTTCTACCTACAAATGGAAGTGCAGAAGCGAAACTACAACTAGCACGGTACGGAAAGTGCACACGGTCGGAAACTCCGTACGACTGCTCGTCGTGACCATCACACGGCTAGTAAACACAGACGGAGGGAACTCCGCCTGGACAAGGAACACTAGCTACGGAAACGCTACCACTAGTCACGGTCAGGTGCGTCCGCCGACGTCTTACCCTCGACCCAGATCCTGACCCTCACGTCTCGTCAGAGCGAGGTAGGAACACAAGTAACACAACAGTAACCGCCGTAGTCTGGCCGGACTACGGTCCCACGCCTGACCTCTCCAAACGGTTCCGGGGCCGTAAGGAGCGAGGCAGTGAGAAGAAGGACTGGCTGACCTGCGCCGGGTAGAACTCCTAACTGTCCTCGGCGTCCCAGACCACCCACGAGAGCTTTGTAAGTGACTCACACGCCACTGCCCTAACCACCGTTTTCCCCTAAGCTCCGCAGTCCGCCTGGTGGCTGCCAACTCGAGCCCACTCATAGCCCGGAGTACTCCCTCAACAGGCTCCCGAGGACGGGGGTCCCAGGCAACGGTAACAACCTCTCACATGGAACAAGCCCTCAAGTGTCGAGCACCAGGCGAAAGACTAGTGTAGACCGCACTAGGGAACTAGCACAAGTGCCACGGGAACAGTAAAAGAAGAGCGGAAATGGAAAGAGGCCAAAACCTGTCTCTCAGTCGGGGTCGCGACGCAGCGGGCCGTCGCGACCATGTCGCGACGCCCTAGCAGGTCGCGACCGGGACGCGACGCACAGGAGCGTCGCGACCATGTTGTGGTCGGGTGCACCATCGCGACATGATCGCGGCCTCCGAGGCTACTACGTCACCAGCCGAGCAGGGTTCCGGAGCAGTCTCTCCAGGAACCCTCCCCAAAACACGAAACACATTCACAAGGGGGAAGGGGATCATGCACAACATGTAACAAAGCTATAAATCCACCAAACCACCCACGATCCCTCAAAGCATGGATCTGCGCTCGAAGGAAACCTCACTCAACTCGAGCATGGAGTTCTCACACTCCCAAGCCCCAAACCACAAGGAAACCACGGTTAAGAGGGGGAAGGGATCATGCTTAGGGAGAGAGGATCAAGAGTCCCTACCTCCACACGAAGAACGAACTCGTTATGGCCTTCTCGTAGGAACTCCTCCTCCTCCTCCTCGCACCGGACAACCCGAGCACACGCCGTGCACGAACAACACGTCCACGCCTCAGCACGAGCACCACGAGAGAAAGGGAACGTCGAGAAACGAGAGGGAACTCGAGAGAGGGGAGAAAGAGTGAAAAGGGCGAGAGAGGGAAATGGGGTGCGCCTTCAATTTTGAACCGATGGCCCCCAGAACGCGACGTAACGGCCCGGCGCGACACTGGCACTATCGCGATTCCCACAAGCGTCGCGACCATGTCGCGGCCGCCCGCCAAGGCGCGACACTAAAAGCACGGTCAAACGTCGAAGACCGAAAAAGCAGTCACGATGGCCTGGCAGGTCGCGTCAACGCCGACGACCCTGCCACCCGACACGACCGTTCTGACAGACAGGACAGTGGTCAAGCCGTGTCAGAACACAGTCGCGACAGCCAGGGGTGACGCGATAAGGACGCGACGCTCACCCCCACCGCGACACGAACCGATGGTCGCGCCAGAGCGCCTGTCGCGACCTTGAGGATGGGGCCAAGGGCCCAAGGGGGCCGGGTCATACAATTATGCTGCTCAAGCTCTGTTCGTTAATTTTTAATCGAGCTCGAGTCGAGCTCAAACTTTTTTGAGTATTGAAAATGGTTGTACGAACCTTTCGTTTTAATACTCTCGAGTTCGAGCCCTTAACAAGTATCTTAACGAGCCCATTTGAATTTGTGAGTTATATATATATATGTATCTATATTATATGTATATATAAGCCCAATTCAAATTACAAGTAAAAAATTAATTGTTTATAAGATCCAAGTTTATCTTATTTCAAAGTCATACCCCAAGATCCTTCATAAGTTACATGTTTAATTATTTTAGTATAATGTTTAAAATATTTAACAACTATATTTATAATTTTTATAATTAAAAAATTAAATGAACTTGTTTACGAGCTTAAAAGAGTCGAGTAAGTATTTGCTCATACTCGGCTCGTTTATGAAACGAGCTTACATTTTTGTTTGAGCTTGACTCATTTACCTTATTAAATAAGCCGAATTCGAGTAACATCCGAGTCAAATTCTAGTTACTTATCGAGTGTATTAGTTCGTTTACAGCCCTTCTTTTCAAAATTTGTGTATTTACACCCTCATATTTAATCTTTTACATTTTAGTATTCATAAGTATTTCGTACCTTAATAAAAAATTCTTTAAAATAAATAAATATTAATATTTTCATATTTATAATAAGAAATTAATATAATTCAAATATATTAACGGAGTAACTAATCGAGTATTTTAACGAGCATATTATCGAATATCTTAACAAGCTATTCGCGAACGTATTCGAGTCGAGTATATCTCTGTTCAAGCTCGACTCGTTTATGAATCGAGCTTATATTTTTGTTCAAGCTCGGCTCGTTTATCTAATAAACGAGCCGAGTCGAGTTTTTATCGAGCCGAGTTTCGAGCTACTTGTCGAGTGTATTGGTTCATTTGCAACCCTAGTAGCAGCCACAACAGCGCCAGCAGCAGCAGCCACAACGAGGACGTGGACGCGGACGCGGTCGGGTGATGAACATCACCAGAGAGGAGGCGGAGGCCTTTAATCTGGTCGTCAATACGGTTCCCATCCTTGGTAGAGCTGCTAGAGTTTTGGTTGACCCGGGTGCCACACACTGTTTTGTTTCTGAGGAGTTCTTTACTACCTTGTATGAGTTTGTTCCGAAGCGGGCCTGTGACCTTGCAGTTGAGCTACCGACGGGTGACTTTGTGCGTACCCTTGGTTACTTGGAGGGTGTCACCGTCGAGGTATAAGGCCACCAGCTACCAGCCAGACTTTTTACCTTGCAGCTTCACGACTTTGATGCCATTCTTGGCACTGGTTGGAGGCGCACTCTGCACTGGTAGATTGCCAGCGGAAGTCTGTGAGGTTCGAGATACCTGGAGCACCTGTGCTTTGCTTCTGAGGTACCCGGTCTGTCTGCCAACCCTTTGTTTCCTTCTGTAGAGCTCGATGCCTCATCCGAGACGGTTGTGTTGCTTTTCTGGCTTCGGTGTGTGTCTCGGACTCTGGTGAGTTGACTGTTTCAGACGTGCTAGTTGTTTGTGAGTTTGCCGATGTGTTTCCAGAGGATCTACCTGGCTTGCCGCCTGAGCGGGAGGTAGATTTCTCCATTGAGTTGCTTCCGGGGGCGATGCCTGCTTTCAAGGCACCGTACCGGATGGCGTCGGCGGAGCTGCGGGAGTTGAAGCGCCAACTAGAGGAGTTGCTTGCGTTGGGCTTCATTCATCCTAGTCGTTCGCCGTGGGGAGCGCCTGTTCAGTTTGTGAGGAAGAAGGATGGCAGCCTCAGGATGTGCATTAATTATCAGCAGCTGAATCAGGTGACCGTGAAGAACAAGTATCCTTTTCCCAGGATCAACGACTTGTTCGAAAAGTTGCAGTCAGCTTCAGTGTTCTCGAAGATAGACTTGAGGTTGGGTTACTACCAGTTGCAGATCCGCGAGTCCGACATCGCCAGATCAGCTTTTCGTACCCGCTACGGCCACTTCGAGTTTGTCGTGATGCCTTTTGTGCTCCTGAATGCACCTGCAGTGTTCATGGAGCTGATGCACAGTGTGTTTCGAGAGTACCTAGACAGGTTCGTGGTGGTGAGCCTTTGACCCAGTTGACCAGGTGGGAGACCCGTTTGTGTGGACAGTAGAGTGCGATCAGAGTTTTCAGGAGCTGAAGAGTCGGTTGACTTCAGCTCCAATCCTTCTTGTTCCTTCAGGCACTGGCGGCTTTGTTGTCTACACAGACGCGTCGGGGACTGGTTTGGGTGCTGTGCTGATACAGCACGGTCGAGTAGTTGCTTATGCTTCTCGTCAGCTGAAGAAGCATGAGCAGCACTACCTGACACACGACCTGGAGCTTGCAGCGGTCGTGTTTGCCTTGAGGTTGTGGAGGCACTACTTGTACGGTGAGGTGTTCGAGGTCTTCACAGATCACTGTAGCTTACAGTATGTCTTCACTCAGAGAGATCTCAACCTCAGGCAGCGTAGGTGGCTCGAGTACTTGAAGGACTACGACTTTACCCTTTCCTATCACCCGAAAAAGGCTAATGTCATAGTAGATGCTTTGAGTAGGAGAGCCCACTTGAGTTCTTTGTTGGTTAGACACTGGAGGCTTCTGGAGGACGCTACTCAAAGTTTGTTTACACTGTCGGGTCTCCAGGAGAGGGCAGTGTTGACCAGCATGATTGCTCGCCCAGAGATTTACCAGCAGTTACTTGAGGCGCAGAGTGCAGACACAGACTTAGCAGACGTGTTGCAGTTGCCTGAGGTGGTGCTTGACGAGGACAGCGAGGTTCGGTTCCGGGACAGACTCTACGTTCCAGAGGACGTCACGGAGGAGGTACTGTCTGAGGCGCACCGTTCGCGATACTCTATTCATCCTGGCTCCACCAAGATGTACCACGACTTGAGGACACTCTTTTGGTGGCCGGGGATGAAGAGAGATATCGCTGAGTTTGTTTCGCACTGCCTCACCTGTCAGCAGGTGAAGGCAGAGCACCAGCGTCCTGGTGGTGAGTTGCAGTCGCTTCCCATTCCTGTGTGGAAGTGGGAGCACGTCACCATGGACTTTGTTTCAGGCTTACCTCGCACTTCTCAGGGGCACGACAGTGTTTGGGTCATCGTCGACAGGCTGACGAAGACCGCTCGTTTCCTACCTGTCAGAGCAGCGTGGTCGGTAGACAGACTGGCTCGGTTGTTTGTAGATAGAGTGGTACCCTTGCACGGAACCCCGGTCTCTATTGTCTCAGATAGAGATCCGAGGTTCACATCTCGTTTTTGGCACAACTTTTAGTGGGCACTTGGCACATAGCTGAGGCTGAGTTCGGCTTACCACCCACAAACAGACGGACAGTCGGGGAGGACCATACAGACCCTCGAGGACTTGTTGAGAGCGTGTTGCCTAGATTGGAACGGCACGTGGGAGTCGCACCTTCCCATGGTGGAGTTTTCGTATAATAACAACTTTCACTCCAGCATTGGGATGGCGCCCTACGAGGCTCTGTATGGTTGACCGTGCAGGACACCGTTGCACTGGCACGAGGTTGGCGAGAGACAATTGCTGGGTCTAGAGTTGGTGCAGCAGTGTGCAGACACCGTGAGACTGGTCAGGCAGAGGTTGCAGACAGCGCAGAGCAGGCAGAAGAGCTACGTCGATGTCCGCAGGAGGCCGCTTGAGTTCGAGGTCGGCGACAGTGTGTTTCTTCGGATCTCGCCCACCAAGGGCATTCTCAGGTTTGGGATGAGGGGCAAGCTTAGCCCGAGGTTTGTTGGCCCCTTTCCCATCCTGGAGCGAGTGGGTGAGGTCGCTTACCAGTTAGCTCTTCCGTCCGAGTTGGCAGGTGTCCACGACGTCTTTCACGTGTCGCAGCTGAAGAAGTACATGCCAGATCCTTCGCATGTACTCGACTACTCGCAATTAGAGGTGGCTCCAGACTTGTCCGTGCCGGAGTACCCAGTTAGCGTGGTGGACCGCAGGGTGCAGCAGCTTCACAGGAGGCAGATCCCGCTCGTCAAGGTGGTTTAGGAGCACCGCTCTGGTGGCGAGGCCACGTGTGAGCGTGAGGACGAGATGCGGGAGCAGTTTCCTTACTTGTTCGAGTGACAGGTACTTCATTTATTCTTCTTCCCCCTAGTTTCGCCCTTAATTTCGAGGACGGAATTGTTTTTTTTTGTTGGTTAGATTGTAACATCCATGTTACCCCTTTGGGTCAGCTGCTCTCGGTTGGGATCGCGACATGCAGGGCCGTCACCTTATGAAGGTGACGTAGGTAGCCGTCGCGTTCTGGATGGGAACGCGCCGGCCGCCCATTTCGTGACTTGGCTCTGACAGCAAACGACAATTTTGTCGTTTTGTTTTCTGGACGGCGCTTACACATGTTGGATTGCATGCATGATCACGACGTATCGGTCTGTCCCGATCAAGTGTCAGTTGTGCATGCACACCACGTGTCGGGTTTGACCGACAGGGCCACAGGCGCCTTGAGATTGCGACGTATGTGGGTTGCGCGTTACGGTTAGTAATGCGACGACCAAGGCCATCACGTTCTTAACGTATGAGTTTAAAGGCTTTAGCCCGAGAGAAGAAGCCCCTTTTGCCTCTTTGCATGTGTTCTTCTTCTTCTCCGGCGATCTTTGTGGCTTGTGTGCTCTGTGGGGAGCTTGGATAACCTTGGTAACTTGTTTTGGTGAGTTGTATGGATTGAACCTTTCATTTTGCATCCTTCTTCTTCTCCTCCTCCTTATTCTCTGTGTTCTTCTTCTTCGTGTGGGTCCTCTCCATCGGCTCAAGGAGGAGCAGATCGAGCTCGGGTTGTTCGAGGTTCTTGGAGCGTTGGAGCTCGGAGGTGGAGGGGTGCATTCCTACGAGAAGGCCCTAATAGGGTGGTTCTTCAATTGGAGGTAGGGACCCAAACCTCCACCTAGTTCTTTATGTTAGGTTCCAACCCCAATTCCAAGCCTAGACTTCATGCTAGGAGTTTTCTTGGCTCAGATGATCCATGTGTGATGTGTGCATGGTGTGGTTTGCATGGCTTTCATGTTTGGATGGGGGTTGGTGATAAGGGGTACATGTGCTTGTGTGAGGTTCATGAGAGTGTAGCCTTACCTCCTTACATGCTTGGGGTCTTCTTGAGGGTGGTTTGATGTTAATCGAAGTTTTTCCATCGTGTGGCATGCTTCTCCTTCCCTCTTGTACCATGTGGTGTATTTTTGGGTTGTTGGAGTTGCTCTATCTGAGCACTCGGCTGTGGTCGCGACGGGCTTCCCAGTCGCGACCAGGTCGCGATGTATCACGGCGTCGCGTGACCACGAAACCCGTCGCGTCTAGCAAACGCGATGGGGTACGTGGCAGCCTTCTGGGTTTCGGGGTCTTGCTGGATCGCGACCGCTGTCTCCATTGCGATGAGATCGCGACGGGGTACGCGTCGCGTCCAGAAGACCCGGGTTTGTTGCGGTGCCCATAGCCGTCGAGATGCTATCGCGACGGGCTCAAGGGTCCCCTTCCGATTTTTTGTCGCGACAGACAGATCTGTTGCGTTCTGGTCACGACAAGCCGATACGTTGCCTCTCTGACCGAGAGCTGACTGTCGACCTGTTTGTGTTCCATGTTAGCTTCCGTTGCGACTTAGTTTTCCTTGCACTTGTGCTGTTCCTAGTGCAGTGCTACTCTAGTCTCTTCGCCCAGTGCTAGGCACTTGAGGGCTTGTCCGCGAGACAGGTTGTTACCGTTACCTGGGACCCTCCATCCCCGGGCGCCTGTTGGAGGGAGTTCTCCAGGCGGAGGGTGTAATCGAGTCACTGACTCGGAGCGGTAGGGGAAAACAGTGGGGACAGTGGCGTAGTGTCATTTGCAGGGCTCTCTTAGCTAGTCTAGTTCTCCGAGGTAGTTGTGGTGCTCTTGCGGTGCGAACCAGCTAGTCTGCTTTCATTATCTCACTCTACGTGGTTCCGGAACCATTTAGAGGGGTCAGGCGGGGGACCGTAGTCCGGCCAGACTATGGCAGTTGTGTTTACTTTGTCCACCGCGTCTCACTTCGACGGGAGGGGAGACCTGGACTTGCGGTCAAGGGTAAGGCGCATGGCGCTCCTGACTACTTGATTAGTGTAGCGTACTGTAGCTAGTGTGTTTGTCCAGACAGTGTTTACTGTCTGTGTTTACAACTGGGTTTCTTGTGGTGCCTTGGTTTACATGGGTTTCCGGTCCCGACGTGTAGCCTCAACCGACGACCGTGTAGTAACTCTCACGCTTCCGCACTTTACTCTGTTTAGTAGAATAGAATTTACTGCTATATTTAATTACTGCACTTAGTCCTTTTCTGCTATTAGAACCAGTGGGAGATTGGTAGTCCCTACTGGGCTTCTTTGTGAAGCTCATGCCCTTCCTTTCAGGTGAGGCTTCACAGCAGCTCCCTCCGCGGTGGACTGAGGAAACGGGCCCGCAGTAGTCGGCATCTCTAGTGGTAGTGTTCCCCGAGCTCTTGTACTTCACCCTCGGGGTATGCCCCTAAGGGACGTGTTCCTTCCCTTTATTTCTGTACTTGTACTTTGCTTACTTTGGGACTTGTACTAGACTGTTACTTAGAGTTGAGTTCTTTCTTCTACTTGTGGTGCACTTTAGTGTGTTTGTTATTATTGATCAACACTTTTGATTCAGCATAACCTAGACGTCATACATATAGAGAAGAATGTTTTTGATAAAGTGTTCAACACAATTATGGACGTCAAAGGAAAAACGAAGGATAATGTCAAGGCACGAATGGATTTGAAAGTACTTTGCGGACGTCAAGAACTAGAACTGCAACATGTTAGAGGAAAAGTGGTTCAACCTAAAGCTTCATATGTGCTTGGGGCCAGACAGATTAAGGAAGTGTGTCAATGGTTGAAGCAATTGAGATTTCTGGATGGATATGTCTCGAATATTGCTCATTGTGTAAATGTTAACGAGGGGAAAATATACGGAATGAAGAGTCATGACTGTCATGTTTTTACGCAAAGATTGATTCCAATTTCTTTTCGTGAGTTGTTTCTGAAGCAGATATGGGGAGCAATGACCGAGCTGAGTCAATTCTTCAGGATTTTATGTGCATCATAACTGAGACTTCATGACTTGCAAAATATCGAGCAAAATATAGTACAGACAGTTTGTACATTAGAGAAGATATTTCCTCCAGCATTCTTTGATTCAATGGAGCACCTGATCATCCATTTGCCATATGAGGCTAGAGTCGGAGGACCAGTACAATTTCGATGGATGTATCCGTTTGAGAGGTATATTCCTATGTCTCAATTTATTCACATTACGACGATCTTTTATATTTCATATGTATTCATTTGAATTGTTGTCGTAGGTGCATGCACGATCTTAAGATGAAGGTACGCAAGAAAGCACAAGTTGAGGGCTCCATTACCCAGGCATACCTTATTGAAGAGATATCGAACTTTTGTTCGATGTACTTTGACATGGAAATATGAACTCGATGCACTCAAGCTCCACGTAATGATGATGGTGGAGATTCTAATGTGTTGACCGACTCTCTATATTCAAGTGTTCCGGACGAGCGTTCGGATATTCTTGTACTTGCGCACTCGAAGACAGAGAGTTGGTAGCTGCGGAAATCTACATCTTCATAAATTGCGCAGAACTAGACCCTTACATTGAGTAAGCTCTCAACACTAATGTCTTTATGTATGTACCTCATTTTCTTGCAAATCGCAGAACTTAGAGGTTGTGTTGCATTTTCATTGCAGAGAGTTTGACTTAGTCATACTGCAATGGAATCCACGTCTGACTGATGTGCAGGTTGAAAAGGAATGGGAGAAGTCTTTTGCTACTTGGTTAAGGTATTGAGTGTCTAAATATTTTAATGCATAAGTGTTATATTCTTATGCATAAGTTCTTCATAGTTGTCATTGTCTGTCCCTTTTTTTAATAATAGGTTGAACAAGGCTTTATTACTGATTCAAGAGTACAAGAGATCAGTATGGGCCCTCGAAGATTGTACGTGTCTATTCAGGCTACATTGTGAATGGATATCGATTTCACACGAGAGATTATGGATGGAATAAGTCTACGATGAACAGCGGCGTATGTGTGAAGGAAAGTGCCTACAATGAAAATGAAGTTGACTATTATGGCATTCTCGAAGAAGTCATTGAACTTCAATTTTTTGGGACAAGACAACCATGTATTTATCTTCAAGTGTCATTGGTTCAATCTGACCTCTATTCGTAATGACACAACTTATGGGATCGTCGACGTCAAACATAAGTCCAAGTTGAGTACGTATGAGCCATTCATTCTGGCGGCATAAGCCCAACAAGTTTATTATTCGAACTATTCGTCCCTCAAATTGAGAGATTGGTGGACTGCTTGTAGAGTTAAAATAAGGTTATTCCCTGAGTATGAGCTTCTCCTGGCTGATATAGAGCTTGAAGATGTTAATGACAATTTTTTCCAATCAGACCGGAGTGACGCACGAGAGTTCGCTCCTTCTACGCAGTTCAGTGTAAATGATATAAATGAACCAATTTGCTTATATAAAGATAACGAAGAGGAAGAAGTTGACCCAAATGCCCTTGACTATCATGTTGTTGAGCGGGAGGTGGAGTCTGATGAGGAGGAAGAGTGGACCGATGATGAGGACGAAGAGGATGACACTGAATTAGACATATCTTCAACATCTGATGATGAATATAGATAATATTATAAAATTTTGTAAGAACTGAGTGCTGTTGCTAATTATATGTTATTAAATAGCTACTTCAAATATGAGTGCTGATGTTTTGTTATATCTTTATTGTTCTCAATAGAGATATGGTGCGTGGAGGACGTAGTGGGAGGGGGTCCACCTCATTCAGTGCACCCTCTACTTTTGTAGGCTAAGGGTCTACATGTAATACCCTCAAATTTTAAATATTATGTTTTACTTATAAATTCTTGTTTATGCAAAATGATTAGACTTAGATTGAGATATTTAGGATTTATGGTATGTTTAAAACACTTTATCATACCTTGATATCACTTTCGGTCGTGCGCACCCCGACAGGGTGACACCGAAAAATTGTAACGAAAATAAGATCTGAGAATGCCATAATTCTTAGAAAAATATGGAGATATCAAAAATATAATTATTTGAAATTTTTGTCGCACAGATTTTGAGATTAAGTCGACGCAACTATTTTTGGGGTGATTTTTTACCCAGTAGAAAATAAATTCTAAAAATTAAACTAAAATCATGAAAATTTGTAAAACTTTCCTATTAGTCTATGGTTAAAATTTCAAGTTAAATGGACATCATTAAGACACCTAAATAAAGGGACAAAGAGGTCAACCGATTTACCTATCAATTACGGAAGCGATTTTCTTTAATTTCTTCTGCTTACGTATTTAGCAACGTAAGCTGCATGCTTCTTTGGGTAAAGAGGCTTACACCTGTCTAAGTACGTGTAGGAGGGGTATATGGCCATAGTGAACGTGGCTATTGCATGGGAGATGTGAAGATTATGGCGACAGGTGCAAGGTTACGTGCCTTGATGGCGTGGGTTTCGGGCAACTATTTAAACCTCTTCTTAGCCACACCCGCGAGAAGTTTTACTCACCTGCTCGTTCTCTTCTAGTCCCACTGGAGGTACCAAAGCTATCACCTCTTACATAACTATATCGTTGCTGGACCGTTGTTATTGTTGTTCCTGCTGATCTACGATGTTGCAATCTTGCCGTTTCATCCTTCTGCCAGTGGTGAAATTCTAGTTAAGGGGAAAGAGAAGATTTTATTCTTTAAGTCAGGTAGGTTCTTCTTTCTTTTCTAGATCCTTGTCTCTGACCTTGGGCTAAAGAGTTCAAGATTCCTATACACATGTCTTAAACTTGCAAATCTTCATACGAACTGTGTAGCCAACCCTGCAATTGTGCGATAGTATATATGTCAATAGGTTACCAACCTCTGTTTGGACTCTTATTCGCTATTGGTGTTGGAAAGATTACAATCTCATACGATTTGCCTTGGAGCTTGTTAACTAATTTTGATTTAGTATGTATGCATGGCTGTAACTTCAGATCTTTGTTTGATTCCCCTAATTACCTTTGATATAGTTATCAAAAAGAATCTTCAGTTCTTCTTTAATTCAGTGGGTTTTAGACATCAAATTTTTCTTTGTATTTCCATTTGTATACTTTTGATTTCCCTCCATTTTTAGAAATTATGTTCCTTGCTATTCCATGACATGTAGAGTTCTTGTTATGTTCACTCTTGATTAAAAAGTCCCAATGATAATCTTTGATTCGTGATGGTCATTAACATGTACTTACTAAGACCATAAAAAGCCTAAAGTTATCCTTTATCATTCCTAGTGTTCAAGTCTTAATTGATATTCACATCACCAGTTGGTTTATACACATGACTGGAAGAAAAGTGCAGTGGCTGTCGACAGGTAAAACCCCATCTGTCGACAGGCGCCCTTATCCCAGAACCTCAGATAAATAGGGACTATTGTTATCTATCGACAGACAGCCTATAGCTGCCGACAGGACTAACTCTTCTAAACCTTAGATTTACTGGGTCTGTTGCTATCTGTCGACAAGCAGTCCAGAGCTGTCGACAGATGTTGTTCTGTAATGTTTTAATCATTAATTCTTGTTCCATTTTTTTGAAGACTCACTATGCTACTGATCTCTCAAGTTGTTTATCTTATTTTCTTGGACTCTAAACCACTTTATGACCAAGATGATTTGATTACTCAATCATTAAACTATATTTTGGAAATTCTAATTCTATTGTGCTCATGAAACATAAGTTATGATATGAAGACAGTGTTCTCTTCAAAGAGGGTTTAGGATCACTTGTGGTAGCGCCAGCCACTTGTGATCAGCTGAGGGCGACAGTTTGTACGTATGTAAATCCAAGTCAATGGACTGACGATGGTGGGTAATAAAAAAATTATACCACATTCTTGCGCAATGAACAAGATCTAAGGTGCTGGAATCGCCTAGGCACTGAGGATATATTTACGTCTATATAGTAACCTCTTGAGAGTAGTGATGCCTGTCAAGTTTGTTCCGAAATCAAGTTATGATATGAATTTTGAAAGACAAATATGACTTTTGTTCTGATATTCATTTGAGCTCGTCATGAAATTAATTTGGGCTATATGTTTATGTTAAGTATGAAATTCATGAGCAATTATGTTTTGATCCACGTATGCACTATTTGAATATTTATTCAGTTCTACAAATGAAACTTCTACGCTATGTTTACTTATACCTACTGAGTCCTTTCGACTCATGCCTTTGTTTCCTTCAACCCTTTCAGATTGAAGGTGCGTATAATCTCAGCTACATGTGAATCCTAATTCCGCTGCGGACGATGAAGAGATGAAGAAGAATAGTGTAGTTTTAGTAGTTTCTTTTAGTTGATGATGTATTAAGTTAGAGAGAGAGAGAAACTTGTCTTTTGTAAATAATGAGTATTTATACTTTGTTATCTACTGAATTATAATGTGTTCGAAGATACCTTTGTGGAATGGTTTGCCAGTTTTGTGCATTGCACGGATATATCTACCCATAACGAAAGTTTGTCAGCGTAACCCCTCTTCCGATCAAAGGTTATGTATGTATTTGTGTGATGTCGGAGGAGGGTGTTACACTACACCGATAGATATATATGTACTCAACTCAATTCTTTTAGTATACTATGTATATTAACTTTATATTTTCTAACGTGCATGTAATTTTGTAGGGTCTGCCTCCCCGACTACGCCGGTTGTCCCGGCGACAGGTATATATATATATATACCCAAACACAAAACTCTATATATTACCATTCATATTAACTTTATATTTTCTAATGTGCATATAATTTTGCAGGGTCCGCCTCCCCGACTACGCTGGTTGTCCCGACGACAGGTATATATATATATATGTACCCAAACATAAAACTCTATATATTACTATTCATATTAACATTATATTTTCTAATGTGCATATAATTTTGCAGGGTCCGCCTCCCGCCTAGTAGCGTCACCTGTCCCATCCCATTCAGCAGCAGGTATATGCATGTTTCCATACTTCAGTACGTTTCTTGTCTTCCAATTTTTTTAATAATAGTGTACTTAATTTTTTCAACAGAGGTAGAGAGCCATCATCCAGTGGCAGAGGAGGTGGTTCAGCCAGCTGAACACCAGCCATGCTGGATTTCTGGGTAAATTTGATCACTTCAAACTTACTGTATTTGTTATTTATGTTATATAGTTCATGTAAAAAATTAATGTGCAATTGCAGGGGGGAAGATAGATCCAGGACCTGCTTCTCGCTATATTACATCGTTGTTGCACGCACACGTTCTAGAGCCGGTGGACTCATTGAAAGAGTTCTCCCTATCTGTCCGAGATCTGTTATTTGACATGTTCACGTTATTATTATTATTTATTGATTTGAAGTCATTTCTTTAATTACTATCTCTCTCTGTTATGTGCACAAAGTTGAGTAATTTTATTTCTAAACAGTGGAGGTACATGTTCACGAGACCGGAGGATCTCCCTCGAGCACGAGTCATCTGGGAGTCTACTGTCCAAACTAATTTCATAAAGTCGATGTGGGAGGCCCGGGACAAGGCAACGAAGATCACAGGCAGCCAGGATCCTACGGCTTGGATGGATTACGGCCCAGTGTGGATGAGGAGGGACTATTCGGAGTCCCTTTGTGATCGTTGGGCTACTAAACCATGGCAGGAGAGGTCACGGGAGGCTAAACGCAATTGGGCAGCTCATCAGGAAAGGAATGTTCATACTAGTGGGTCGGTGTCTTATATGCGACCCACAGCCAGAAATTGGTAAGCATATTAACTTTCAATTGCTTAATACATTAATTATTATTGTGAAACTAACTACTTTTGTTGAATTGTAAGCATCACGAGCTCAAGCGTGCCCCTACATTTTGCGAGTTATTTGGTCGGACTCATAAGCGGAAGGGGACGGATGACTATGTCAGCGAGAGTGCTCACACGATTGTCATAAGTCAAAATATAATTTTTGAATTCATTTTAGTTATTAAAAAAATATGATTTGAATAATACATTTTTAATTTATTCTGCAAGAGACCTATGACAGGATGATGGTGGATCGCTATGCAGAGGGCACTCCCCAGCCAGACTTGGATCCGGAGGCCTGGGTCGACGCAATGGGAGGGCCGAGTGTATGGCTTTGGGGACAGCCTGGATACTACTCCAGTGTTGTTCTCATATGCGAGTTCAGTTGCTCCTCCGGCCTATGCGAGTTCATCTGCTGCGACGCCCGGCAGTGGTGGAGACGACATTAGAACCCTCATCCGGGAAGAGCTATCGCAGCAGCTGTTGCTGTACCTTGGCGCCATGGTCGAGCAGCTGGTGGCTGCCATTCGAGGAGCAGGCCCCTCACAGCAAGCCCCTCAGGTCAGTATTACTATTACTTTCATATAGGTTGAATGAAATGAAACCACTAATCTAAACTATTAAAATACGCAAACCACTAATCTTAAAAAAAATCTAATTATTGTTTAAGAAATAGAGTGAAAAATATTTTTATTTTTTATTTAAGAAGTAGAGTGAAAAATAATAATATTTCAATTATTGAAATCTATTGTTCACTTTTTACCCTACTTCTCTAAAGCTGCGGTAGATAATAAGACTTTCCCATCTTCCCATAGCTCGGCCGACCGTCATATGGCTCGGCCTTGTCTTACAAGTTACAAGGAGGCGGATAGTTTCACACCTTACCGTATTAACAGTTGACGTCTCCTTAAGTAGTCAACAACGACAGTTAAATAACACCCACGCCTCCCATGGCAAAGGGCATATGATTATAGGCAATGGCCCATAGAACCCTCTGCTTTTCACGTATGCATATTAACGACTCATAAAGGCCATAATTCCCATGGGAAAAGGTCTCCCTATTAATAGGGGAAATTTTCGTCCGATGCAGATAGGTCACACTTAAATACTACCAAGAGTCTTAGCACTACTACTCCCCACTATTATCTCTCTGACTTAAGCATCTATTTTTCCGGAGACAATCCCAAGACCCCTTAATTATCATTCCTTAGTTGCGAATTGATATGGTTAAAAGTAATGCTTAAAACTCATTGAAGACATGTCTGATATCTATCCTCACATACAACTGGAGGCCACCCAGCTCAATTTATGAGTCGGTGTCCAAAAAGCTCAAAAGGGAATAAAGAAATCCAAATTAAAAAGCCTAAAAAGAAGGCCCCTTTATACAATCAACTTATGGAAGGATTAAAAAGTACTAATAAAAAAGGATAAAAAAACACTAATCAACATATGGAAGGATAATAAGACTTTCCTATCTTCCCATAGCTCGGCCGACCTTCACCTAATGGGATTTTCGGTTTAGGTTCGACACTCAAACCACTAATAAAAAAAAACAAAATAAAAAAATCAGAACATGCAATCCGAGAGTCCAAAATCAGAAATAGGAATCCGATCGGCGTGCCGTTCACTCCAACATGACCGGGTGGGTGAGATGTGGGAACTGACGGAATCCTAATGAGATTCTTGGTTTGGGTTTGGCGCTCAAATCACTAATCTAAAAAAAAACATAAATGAAAAGGATCAAAACACGCAACCCAGGGGTCCAAAATCAGAAATAGGGATCCGATCGGCGTGCCATTCACTCCAACACGACCGGGTGGGTGAGAGTGACGTGTGAGAACTGACGAAATCCTAATGAGATTCCCGATTTGGGTTCGGCGCTCAAACCACTAATCTTGAAAAAACATAAGTGTAAAGCATCAAAACACTCAACCCGGGAGTCCAAAATCAGAAATAGGGATCCGATCGGTGTGCTGTGACATGACCGGGTGGGTGAGAGTGGCGTGTGAGAACTGATGGAATCTTAATCGGATTCCCGGTTTGGGTTCGGCGCTCAAACCACTAATCTTAAAAAAATAAGAGTAAATGATCAAAACACACAATCCGGGGATCCAAAATCAGAAATAGGGATCTGATCGGCGTGTCGTTCACTCCGATATGACCGGGTGGGTGAGAGTGAGGTGTAAGAACTAACGGAATCCTAATCGGATTTTCGGTTTGAGTTCGACGCTCAAATCACTAATAAAAAAAAACCTTAATGAAAAGGATCAGAACACGCAACCCGGGAGTCCAAAATCAGAAATAGGGATCCGATCGGTGTGTCGTTCGCTCCAACACGATCGGGTGGGTGAGAGTGATGTGTGAGAACTGATGGAATCCTAATGGGATTCCCAGTTTGGGTTCGGCGCTCAAACCACTAATCTTAAATAAACATGTGTAAAAGATCAACACACGCAACCCAGAGGTCCAAAATCAGAAATAAGGATCCGATCAGCGTGTCGTTCGCTCCGACATGACCGGGTGGGTGAGAGTGACGTGTGAGAACTGACGGAATCCTAATGAGATTCCCGATTTGGGTTCGACGCTTAAATCACTAATAAAAAAAACCTAAATGAAAATGATCAGAACACGCAACCCGGAGGTCCAAAATCAGAAATAGGGATCCAATCGGCGTGCCGTTCTCTCTGACATGACCGGGTGGGTGAGAGTGACATGTGGGAATTAACAGGGTCCTAATGGGATTCCTAGTTTAGGTTCGACACTCAAAATACTAATCTTAAAAAAACCTGTGTAAAGGATCAGAACACGCAACCTGAGGATCGAAAATTAGAAATAGGGATCCGATCGGTGTGCCGTTCACTCCGACACGATTGGGTGGGTGAGAGTGACGTGTGAGAATTGACGGAATTCTATTCGAATTCCCGGATTGGGTTCGGCGCTCAAGCCACTAATCTAAAACAAAATTCAAGTGTAAAGGATCAGAAATATTTTCTAATTAAACTTAGTGAATATTCATATGTTTTAAATTTAAATTTTTTAAAAAATAATATTTATATATTATTTTTTATTTATATTTCTAATATTTAATTTTTTTATAATAGGATCCTCCAGCACCTAACGATCATGAGGTGAGGACAGCGGACGATCCAACAGATCTTTCTTGATTTTTATTTCTTATTATTGTGTATGTTTCATATTTGTTGTCATTGATGATTTTATGTTAATTTCTATTTATTGTGGATATTCGTATGAATATTATTTTTAGAAAATTTTATAAATTATCATTGTTTTTAGCATCTTTTGTAATTTATCATTGCTATTTAATTATGTTTAAAAAAATAAGTGGGCAATTTCAAACGGATTTTTAGACGGACCGTATCCGTCGAAAACAACATCGGCACATAAGATTGCCTTTTTTTTTCGTTGTAGCCCAGTGGCATCCGCCACTAGGTAAAACCCAGCGCCACCCTGGGATCGAACCTGGGGTGGCGCGCTCCCACCCCTCCCCAATATCCAACTCGCCTATGGCAGGGGACAGCACACAAGATTGCCAACAGAATTTATCTGTCGGAAAAACCGTCGTATTTTTCGATAGTTTACCGACGAATATTTCCGTCAGAAGTTACCTACTACCGACGGTTTTTTTCGTCGGTGAATCTCTCGGAAGTTCCGACAGATTTTCTGACCGAATTATCCGTCGAAATTTGCCGACGGATTTATGTTGTTGATAAATTGGTCGGAATTTCCAACTAATATTTCTGTTAGAAATACGACGGATTGCCGATTGATTTTTTTCCCGTCGGTAAACTTTTATACTTTTTTCTGACGGACAGTTTCCGACGGTCGTTCGCCGGAAAGCTGTCGGAAGGCATGTTTTCCAACGGATTTCCTGCGGTCTTCTGACGGACTTCCGATGGAATCGTTCCGTCAAAAATCTCGCTTTTTCTTGCTGTGATTGTTATGCAATTGTTTTGTTACCTTATTTATAATTAGAGCAAAGAGATATGAACTTAGAGCAGAATCTTGATGCAAATCTATAGTGACCGAAAATTCACAAGTCTCTCCAGCAATAGTTCTCACACTAGTAGTAGCACCCTCATACATATCTTGAATCAAATCAACATATCCTTAATAGACTCCCTTCTTTGTTAATGTTCACCAAATCAAATCTCTCGGTACTCAATCATACATCTTCTCTAAATGAAGAAAAACCATATGTACATCTCTTCTTATCTCTCTACACTTCTCCATAAATTGTTGTAATAAGAAAATAACCTTTGTAGTAGATCTACTCGGCATAAAATCAAACTGATTACAGTAGTGATACATTACATTTGATTCTCAATTACTCTTTCCCAAAGTTTTATAGTGTGACTCATAAACTTAATTCCACAATAATTATTGCTGCTTTGAATATCCCTTTTGTTTTCATTGAAAGGAACCACAACTTTTTCTTCCTCTGGCATTCTCTGTTCATTCAAAATTTTAATTTTATTGAAAAGCTTAGTTAACCACTTAATACCAATGTCTCCTAAGTCTTTTCACACTTCAATATATATGTCATATGGTCCTAAGACCTTGCCCAATTTTATTTTTCTTAAAACATCATTCACTTTTGACATCTTAATACGTCTGAAATATTAATATTTATCAAATTTTGTTGACTATTGATTCCCATCTAAAGAGACTTCCTCAAAAAATTTTCTATTAAGTAGTTTATGAAAATAGTTATATCATCTCTCTTTAATCTCTAGGTCATTAATTAAAACTTTTTGATCTTCATCCTTAATGCAACAAACATGATCTAGATCTCTACCTTTCCTCTCTCTTAATTTGACAAGTTTAAATATGTCCTTTCACCCTATCAGATTCCTAATTTATTTTATAATTTTTCGAGCGCCTTAGATTTAACTTTACTAATTATTCTCTTAGCTATTTTTTTTAGCTATTTTATAAACTTCTAAAATTTGATTATTTTTGTTGGTTTGTCAAATCTTAAAACAATTTCGTTTAGCTCTAATGGTATTTTAAATTTCTTCACTACACCACCAAGTCTCTCTTTCTACATTTCTTTGACATTTAGATTCACCTAAGAGTTGTTTTACTGCATTCTTTACACAATTCGTAACATTATTCCACATTACGTTAATTTCTTGATCTTTCCAAAAATTTCTTTTGCTATATAATTTTAAATGTTTCCATTTTTTTACTTTTCAAATTTCACCACTTAATCTTAGAACAATTATTTATGATAATTTTTCTTTTAAATTTTGGGATAAGGATATAAATTACTAGGAATCTATGTTGTGGTCTAAACTCTTTCCACAGATAACTTTACAATTTTAACACAAAATTTTATTATTTTTTAATAATAAAATAATCAATTTGCCTCTTATATATTTCACACTTGTATATTATTAGATGTTCATCTCTCTTCTTAAAAAAAATATTAGCAATACTAGATTATAAGTCATAGCAAAATAAAAAATAGTAGAACCGATGTCATTTTTCTCATCAAAATCAAATCCTCCATAAATCCTCTTATATCTTCTATTACTTTTATCCACATGGCCATTAAAATCTCTACGGATAAAATTTTTCTCTTCCCTAGAAATGTTTTGGATCAATTTGTTTTTCAAAATTACTTTTTAATACTCTCTTCTAAACTCACTTGTGATACATATACATTAACTATATTCAAAGTAACTTCACTTAAGATAAATTTTATCAAAATAAATTTATCTCTCAGTCAATTAATTTTTACAATTTATCTTTTAAGTCTTTACCTATTATTATAAACACACCATTTCTAAAGTTACTAATTTTTTGATACCAAAATTTTATATTTCCCTCTCCAACTATCATGGTACCTAAAATCGGAACGTTGTTATTTTAATGGGACAACAGGATCGCAAACTCGAGTAACTCCCTCCAAGTTGCTGATGCGAGAAAAAAAAAAAAAAACTCTATATAAACCTTGATCCCCAAATCCCTCTATCCTCACCGTCATCGCTCTCCCGTAGACACCACATTTTTTATATGCTAACTCTCTTTGGTGGGCGCTATTTTACTTCCATTTGGTGGGCGCATACCTCTCTTTCCAGGAAAATGCTTGTTGGGTCCCACCCACAATATTCACCAATGGAGAGTGGCCGCGTATCCAGTTTTCTTCGTTGCTCACATATCAAACCAAGCCACGTTCGTCTGCACGCGTTCTTCTGACGGTGGGCGGTGTTGCTGCTATTGCCCCTTTTCCTCCTCCAGTTTGGTGGGCGCCGCCGTTCTAATCGGATCGGACAAGAGGTGTCCTTTTTATCGGTGACCATTGCATATAGTTATTTTATCCGTTAAGTTGGGGTTTAATTCTCTCTCTTCTTCTATGTGTGCAGTGCCGGATCTAGATATTTTATTTAGTGAAGTCACCGTCATATTAATGGTACATTTATTAATATTTTAAATTTTTCAGTGGGATCACTATAATATTAAAAATATATATATACTTAAATCTAATGAGACAAATGAGATTAGGTGGAGATCCAGTAAGATCACAGGACCCCACTGAACTCCATGTGCGTCTGCCCCTATGTGTGTGTGTTACTCTTAATATTGTCCGAGTGATATTAACCATGCATTTGAGATAAGGGTGGCAATGAACAAGATGTGGATCAGATTTGGGTTCGCATGGGTTCATCTTGGCATCCGGTCTGATTCGATGTGAGACCTGTGTTTTAAAAATCCAACTCGATTTGAGACGATTAGGTAAGATCCGACTCAGATCCAATTTAATTTGATTTGATTTTTTAAAAATAGTTTTACTAATTTTTTTTATTTTTTACAATAAAATTAGTGTTTATTGAATAAAATAGTATAAAATAAATATTAGATTAATCTAGATAAACTTATTTTTAATTGTTAAAAATAAATATTAAGCCATTAAATATAATTTCACAACATAATTTTCAATCTAAAATTTTAAAATATTAGAATTACCGTCGTATTGCTTACTTTTAAAAAAATTTTACCGAACTACCCAAGTCGGGCCGGGCCGAGCCAAGCCCGGGCCTAGCCTAATCTAACTTCAAGTCAGACTCAAAATTTATAAGAGGTTAAAATATGTAACCCAAACTCATGTAAAATTAGATCGGACCAATCCCGCCCAGTTGACACCCATAATTTGAAGATTTTTATGTCAAATAACAGATAACCTAATCAGATTAAGAAAATTACCCCATATAATTTTTTAAAAATCTCAAGGGAAGAGGATGCATATTATGGTTTAGTTATGATCTCTTCTACCAAATTGGAAAGGCTGGTTATCGGATTTCACTTGGTGTGCCAAAGAGATATATCCTTATAAATAGGAATGCCTATCCCAAGTCCCCTCTTTTGCATACTTAGCCGGTTCCCTGTTGGGTCTCCTCCTACTCGTCACCTCAGCGGCGGCGGCGACGGCGGCCTCCAGAGCACTTCCGTTGCCGGTGGCCGCCAGGCGGTGGTGGGCACAAACCTTCATGGCCTTCGCCTTCACCGCGTTCATCACTGTTAATGCTCCGGAATTGGTTCCTAGTACTCGCTATTACACTTGATTCCGATCCAGTGGTGAATTTTTTGTTGTCCAAGATTTAGTTGGCATTTGATAACACTTATTTAAAATATCGAAAGTTTAATTTTTTATTTATTATCTAAATCTGTAATTTAATGAGTACTTAAAATATATTAAACTTTTATTAAGAGTTGTTTGATAACAAATTTAAATGACATCTGAATTTATATATTATTTCACATAAATATCTTTATATACTTAAGAATATGTTTAAATTTATTTTTTTTATTTTCCATAACTTTATATTTACATCTCTCAACTATCTTCTAATTACATATTAAGTACCTAATTTTTATATATTACATAAACACCTACATATTTAAAATATCCCAAAATTTGTGGTTTTTTCCGGAGAGCTTGGCGTCTCCCATGGACGTGGTGCTCTCCGACGAGCTGCTACAGGAGATTTTGCGGCGCCTCCCGCCCTCCGCGTACGTAGCCGCCTCCCTCGTCTCCAGGCGCGAGTTCGCAGTCCTCCGGAGCTCCCTCTCCCTTCGCCTCCCTGGCGCCCCATCCACCTCCTCCTAGGTACCCCCTTCGGTTCCCTCTCTCCTCGCCCATTACCCCTCCCTCACCGCCCTCGCTCTTCTCTCTGAACCCTCCCTGCTCGGCGGCGGCCAACGATCACACGGCTTCAGTTGGATCTTCCCCCCACGCCCCGTCTGACCTGCCTCCTTCTTCCCCTTAGCCGGCAGGTGGCCAAACGATCACACGGCTCCCCCCCCTCGCTCGCGCGTGTATGCTGGCCAAGCGATCTGCTCCCCCCTCCCCCCTCGCTCGTGCATGCATGCCGGCCAACGATCTTCTCCCCATCGCTCTCTACGTGCACAACCCCATTCCTCTGCTCTCTCTTCTTCTCTGTCGACAGCACAGATCCAACTGAAGGCTCAGGCTCCTCCGATCTACGAGCCTTCGACCAGGATTCCACTTCCTCTACTCCTCTGCCTCTTCCTTCGGCGATGGATCCAGATCCCGCGGATGTGATGCAGGAGGGAGCGAAGGGCGCGACGAGGAGGGAGACAGCGGCCCAGACGAGGAGGGTGACCAGGGTCTACGACTGGAGGGGGAAATAGAAGGCGGAGAAGAGGAGGATTGCGGCTGCAGCGACAGAGGCAACAGCGTGGGGCTTGCTGAGCATTGGGGATCCTGGACCGTCGGAGGCAGCGAGGGAGGGTGAGTGGAGAAGAAACTTCGGGCGGGACTCCTCTTCCACAAACTCCATGATGGGAGCGGCGATGCTCGCAGAGGGAGGGTGGAGCCACCCCCATGACCGGTGCCTCCACCTCTGCAGAATCCTCCACCGCCTCCAACACCTCCTGCAACAGGAAGGATCTTAAGGAAAAAAAGTGGTCATCCCTTCACTTTTTTTAAGAGGTATTTTAAAATAATAGACACATTTATATACATTTATTAAGATAGTTTATCAAACAATGTAAATCTCTAATATCTGATCACTTCAGACGTGAAAGGTTCAATAAGTGTTATCAAACAAGACCTTAGTATAATTTGCTGCTGTGATTTGTGAAGAAGCCACTGGCTCTATAAAGAGGTTGTGTAGGTGGTCCATTGTAGTAGCACATTAGGGAAGCTGCTCTTTTGGACGTAATCCACTACTAGCTCTTGTTGGCATTGTAGTTTTAAGGATGGCTTGTTGTACCTTATGCTAAATAATTAATATAATCCTTATTTTATTTTTAGAGAAATATTTTTTAGGCAATCTATTTCCGACATCTAATTAATTAAGTCAAGTGTCGAATAAACCATCTCTGTGCTCCTATCCAATTTCTCTTGTCTCTAATATGTAGTCCACTTCATGTATAAATGTATGTTGAAGGTAATATTAATGGTCACGAGGCTATCATGACTACACCAGTTATGACTGTTCACAGTTCGGTTCGGTTTAAATTGAATTAAACTGAACATAATTCAAATCGAATCGAACCAAAAATAGAAAAAAATAAATAAATTTGGACAATTCTGAATTTCGAATCCAACACTTGCCCATATAAATAGAAGATACTAACCAACTGCACCATGATTTTAATTGTGAAAATATACATATTTATTTATTTTTATTATATGTTCAGTTCAATCAATTTCAAAATAAAAAATCAAACTAAGTTTTCCACTCTTTCAATCCGAACTGGCCGGTTCGATTTGATTTTCAGATTAACCTGAATAATGAACAACTCTAACACCAGTAATAAGTAACAGAACCAAGAGGGGGGGGGCTTTATTTTTTTTCATAAATTGCCTCTCTTAATTCTTCGCGTGAATTAAGTCGATGAACATGTGAAGATTTTTTTAAAACTTTATTAATTGCCCCTTTTTACGTTGCATATCCATAAACAATTAATCTTATTAATTGCCCCCCTTTTAAATATTTCTGTCTCTACCATTGGACCACACTATGATGGGGAAACGACTTATTTCCTTCTCCCGTAATCTATTGAGAAAGTAGTTTGCGGAAATCATGAAACAACAAATTAAAGATCAAATTGTAATACATATAAAAAATATGATGAACTCGCTTTGCATGATTTATATGGAAAATATATGATAGTAAGTGGGGGTGTAAACGAGCTGAGTCGAGTCGAATAATATGTTGCTCAAGTTCTGTTCGTTAATTTTTAATCGAGCCGAACTCGAGTTTTATCGAGTATTGAAAATGTCTGTTCAAACTTGGTTCGTTTAAATACTCTCGAGCTCAAGCCCTCAACGAGTATTTTAACGAGCTTAATTGAATTTGTTAATTCGTATATATAATTAAGTCCAATCCAATGTACAAGTAAAAAATTGATCATTCATAAGACCTAAATCTATCTTATTTCAAGTTCATATCTCAATAGTTTTGATAAGTTACTTAATTTAACTATTTTAATATAATGTTTAAAATATATTTATAATTTGTCACAAAGAATATGAGATTAATAGATAGACACCGCAAGGGAGGGGGCCGGTGCGTGACAAGGCAGGGGCAGTGCTATAACTCCTCTTCGCACACCCCCCAGAGCCGCCCTTCTGCAACGTCAGTGACGGTACTTCTGAAAGGAATCTATCAGAGCACAGTGGAAGCGCGATTCCCTCCATTAGATATCATTGTCGGTGGGCGGAATCGATCAAATAACGGAAAACCCGCCGGGAAGATCTGATCTTTACCTTTGCGGGGTTGCGAAACTCCCGAATCCGGGGAGAAGATTGCGCCGGAGGCACTGGTGCTGCAAGCCGTTCAGGTGTCCGGTCTCTAGATGTATCCACGCGAGCTCCAGACGCGGATGGGATCTCCTCGGTCTCCACGCGTTTCTCGAATCTCAGCTCCACCATATGCCAAGACGCTAAGAGAGGAGAGAGAAAGGGGAGGCGCCCTAGGAGAGAGGAAGAGGGAGGAGGAGGCGGCCAGAGAGGACTTTGGAGCTTGGCCCAAGGTTTGACTCTCCGCGTGTATATATAGACTCTGCGGTTTTTCACAAAAACCCAGTTAATGTCTATAACGGCCATCCTGCCCAGTTTGCTTAGAACTCTATTGCGTGTGACCCTCTAGGCCCAAGTGCTAGTCCAGTTTTCAGCCCATTAAGTCCAATAACTCTTTATTGGCTTACTGTAATTAATTTAATATCTCATATTAATTAATTACACAATCAATTATCGTCTCACGATAATTGATCGGGCTTCCAATCAAGTTGGGTGCCAAGCAACACCACTTGACCCTGGGAAGCATTGGGGTTCAACAACCCAATCAAGGAACCCTTTCTGTCAGCAGTTACCACGTGACTATAGTTCTTCGCTTGTACAATGCTCCCGAGCGCACGTAGAGTTTGGTCAACTGTCAAACCCTAATATGCACACTCACTTGGATTAGATACCGCATAACAATATCAAAAAACTCCTTTTCTGATAAGTAGTCTTGCTCTGGCCAGGGACTCTCAGGCATCTTTCCCTAGAGCATTCACTCTCTTATTACCGAGAGCGAGCGATCCCGTATTGACCACACAATCACCTTCGAAGGTATTCCGCTAGATCCGAACACTTAACTGATTAAGACCTCGTGTCTAGAGATCTATAAGTTAAGGTAAAAACCTAGAAGTCCACCGACAAGGTGTCCTTGGTGTCTCAGGTCTAAGGACTAATCACGCCACTGTGACGATGAATCTAGCTGGTTGATAGTTTGGTAACATTACCATCTAGTAATTCATGACGGATCAGTTCAGTGAACTCATTCTTCAATAAGCACTTACAGATTCACCTTAGTGTCTCCACACAAGTGACTATGAGACCAGTCACTCTCATCATATGAGCAGGTGCAATCTGTACTAGTCTAACCAGATATCTGATGTCCTTCTCGAATATCCTCCGACTAGGAACAATTAAGAATATACGTTTAAAGGATATTAATCCCATTGTTATGATCTCATCATAATTAATATCCATTGCGTATATTCATGGACTTCATAATGAAACGGCAAACGAATTACACATAATGAATATAAAAGCCTTATTATTATTATTAAAGAACAAGAATGTACAAGTTATGATTAGCTTGAGGACACACATAACTAACAATCTCCAACTTGGACTAAAGCCAATCACCTTTATGTCTTAAACCTATAGACTCTAGGTGGCGCTCAAACACAATTTGAGTCAAAGGCTTCGTCAGTGGATTTGCAATGTTGTCGACTGAAGGAACTATTTCCACCAGTACATCTCCTCTAGTGATAATCTCCCTGATCAGGTGAAATCGCCTCAGAATGTGTTTTGACTTATGACGAGACAGCGGCTCTTTCACTTGTGCAATGGCCCCATTGTTGTCACACAACAATGGGATCAGTTCAGAGTCACGTGGCACCACACCAAGTTCGGTGATGAACTTCTTCATCCACACTGCCTCCTTAGTGGCTTCAGCTGCAGCAATGTACTCAGCTTCTGTCGTCGAGTCTGCAGTGGTTTCTTGCTTGGAACTCTTCCAGCTCACTGCACCTCCGTTTAAGGTGAACACAAACCCAGAAGTAGACTTGCTATCATCTGGATCTGACTGGAAACTAGAGTCAGTATATGCCCGAAGTTTCAAGTTCCCTCCTCCATAAATCAGAAATATATCCTTAGTCCTTCTCAAGTACTTAAGGATACATTTCACTGCCATCCAGTGTGTTTCACTTGGATTTGCCTGATATCTGCTCGTAACACTTAGAGCATATGCCACATCAAGCCTTGTACATAGCATGACATACATGATAGACCCTATGGCCGAGGCATAGGGGACTCTATCCATGACTGCCATCTCTTCAGGAGTCTTAGGAGACTGCTCCTTAGAGAGATTAATTCCATGTCTCATTGGTATGAGACCTCTCTTGGAATTTTCCATACCAAACCTTTTGACAATGGTATCTATGTATATGGATTGGGTCAAGCCAAGCATCCTCTTGGATCTATCTCTATAGATACGTATTCCCAATACGTAGGATGCTTCTCCCAAATCCTTCATGGAGAAGTTCTTTGACAACCATACCTTTATTGATGATAACATCCCTACATCATTCCCAATGAGCAAGATGTCATCAACGTAAAGTATGAGAAAAATGACAGCACTCCCACTGATTTTCTTATACACACATGGTTCATCTTCATTCTTGATGAAGTCATAAGATTTGACAGCCTCATCAAACCTTATGTTCCAACTTTGAGAAGCTTGCTTCAATCCATAGATAGACCTTTGAAGCTTGCATACTTTATCTAGACACTCTTTGAATGTAAAACCCTCAGGTTGTATCATGTACACCTCTTCCTCAAGGTTTCCATTGAGGAAAGCTGTTTTCACATCCATTTGCCAGATCTCGTAGTCAAAGCATGCAGCAATGGCGAGAAGAATTCTGATCGACTTTATCACAGCAACTGGTGAGAAAGTTTCGTCATAGTCAATTCCTTGCCTTTAACGATACCCATTTGCTACCAACCTTGCCTTATAGTTGTCGATCTGTCCATCTGCACCGATCTTTCTCTTAAAGATCCACTTGCACCCAATAGGTACAATACCTTCAGGCAAGTCTACCAAGTTTCAAACTTGGTTAGTGTACATGGACTGCATTTCAGAATTCATGGCATCTTGCCAATTCCCTGACTGAGGACTATCAATAGCCTCTTGATAGGTCTTTGGATCATCATCCTCATTATAAGACATACCTTCATCGATATGTCCAACATATCTTTCGGGCTGTCTAGATACTCTACCAGACATACGCTGAATGTGTGTATATTCCTGAACAGGTTCCGGAACCGATGTTTCATCTGGTGGACTTTGCATAGTTTGTGGGTCTAGAACCTCTTCTAGATCTACCTTACTCCCACTGTCCTCTTGGGTAAGGTACTCCTCTTCCAAGAAGATAGCTCTCCTGGCGACAAACACTCTTTGTTCACCAGGATGGTAAAAGTAGTACCCAAACGTTTTTTTTTTTTGTATCCAACAAACCTGCACTTATCGGTTCTGGATTCCAATTTATCTGAGTCGTGTTTCTTCACATGGGCAGGACAGCCCCAGACTTTAACATGTTTAAAATCATGCTTTCTACCCTTCCATATCTCATATGGAGTAGAAGACACAGATTTACTGGGAACCCTGTTCAGTAGATATGCCCCTGACTCTAGCGCATATCCCCATTGGAAAACTGGTAACTGTGAACGGCTCATCATAGATCGTACCATGTCCAACAAGGTCTGATTTCTCCTTTCCGATACACCATTCATCTGCGGTGTATAGGGAGGAGTCCATTGAGAAAGGATACAATTGTCCTTTAAGAATTGTGTGAACTCTGTACTCAAGTATTCACCTCCTCGGTCTGACCATAGGATTTTAATGCTCTTTCCAGTTTGCTTCTCAACTTCATTCTTAAATTCTTGGAACTTCTCAAAAACTTCAGACTTGTACTTCATTAAGTAAATAAATCCGAACCTTTGAGTAGTCATCCGTGAATGTAATGAAGTATGAGTAGCCACCCTTAGCTTGGGTAGACATAGGACCACATACATCTGAGTGTATTAGTTCCAATATGTCCATGGCCCTATCTCCATGCCCACTAAATGGAGATTTGGTCAACTTACCCATTAAACAAGATTCGCAAGTTGCATATGATTCATAATCAAATGGATCCAAGTACCCATTCTTATGCAACTTTTGAATCATATTCTCGCCAATGTGACCAAGCCTACAATGCCACAAGTAGGCAGTGTTCACACCATTCTTACTTCTCTGAGGAGAAACATCAACATGGAGATTTTCATAAGAAACATCAAGCAGATACAAACCATTCATCAAATTTGCTAAAGCAACAAGTTTATTTCTCAAATAAACTGAACAACTATTGTTCTCAATGATAAACTTGTATCCAATTCTGTCTAAACAAGAAATAGAAATAATGTTCTTAATAATGCTAGGCACAAAGTAGCAGTCATCTAATAAAAGTAAATCTCCTGAGGGCAACTTGAGCTTCACTGTCCCCACAGTGAGTGCAGCAACACTTGCGCCGTTTCCAAGCCTCAAGTTCACCTCGCCCTTGCTCAGCTTTCTTCTACTTGTCAGCACCTGCACATCATTGCAGACATGAGAGGCACATCTAATGTCTAAAACCCAAGATGTAGAATCTCTAACAGACAACTGAAGATCTATCATATAGATACCTGAAGCTTCGTCAAGCTTCTGCTTCTCCTGAGCCTTCATTGCAAGGTAGTCCTTGAAATTTCTTTTCCAGTGTCCCTTTTTCTTACAGTGGAAGCACTCGCCCTTTTCTGCTCCTTTGCTTATGTCCTTTTGTTTTTGCTTGGACTGCTTCTTTGCATTGCCTTTCTTAAAGGCTTGCACTGCTCTCCTCTTCTTGTTGGACTTTCCAACCATGAGAACATTGGGATTTTCCTTCTTAAGGTTGCCCTCAGCAGTCTTCAGCATGTTCAGCATCTCAGCTAAACTCACCTCAATCTTGTTCATTGTAAAGTTAACAATGAACTTGGAATATGAATCTGGAAGTGACTGGAGAATGAGGTCCGTGCTCAGTTCCTTGTCAAGAGGAAAACCAAGTCCCTCGAGCCTCTCAATCCACTCTATCATCTTCAGCACATGAGTCTATACTGAAGAGCCCTTTGCCATGCGAGCTCTGAACAGGGCTTTCGATATCTCATATCTCTCTACCCTGCTCTGCTCTTCAAAGAGCTCCTGCAAGTGCTGCATGATGGATCTAGCATCCATATTCTCATGCTGCCTTTGCAACTCATTGCTCATTAAGGCAAGCATGTAGCATTGGGCCAGAGTGGAATCCTCCTTCCACTTCGCAAATTCAAGCGCTTCCCCTTCAGGTGCGTTTAGGGGTGGTTCAGCGGGGATCTCACCCTCTAGGACATAGGCAATGTGCTCAAACCTGAGGACAATCTTCAGGTTCCTGAGCCAATCCGAGTAGTTCGGGCCTGTCAATTTGTTGGCATCCAGTATGCCTCGGAGTGGGTTACTCGACGACATTTTTTCCTATAAAGGAAATGTAAACACAATTAGCAGATGTTCATAATAATAATTTAATCTAGATTAGGACTTTAATCAAGATTAACTCCCACTATTTTTCGACAGACTGTATAACCCTTAGATATACAGAATGGGAGACGCCGACGGTCTCCTAGTGGGGATCGGAATCTCACAGACTCATAGCATGATCTTGTGGATAGCACAACAAACCATACTATGATCTGAAAGCGGTCAACTCATGACACTTGCAACTCTTGCAATATTCAATCTTATTTCGGCCCCTGAACTTTAATGACCTTGTGGATAGCACAACAAGCCATTAAATCCAGTCTAAGCAGTACCATCATTACGTAACGAGCATAGATTCGGATGTAGCCCTTGTGGATAGCACAACAAAGCTACACCGTTCCTCTACCCCGTTTAAGGCATCACCATGCCATAGTTTTAGTCTGTCATCAGATTTGGCAAGCCTTGTGGATAGAACAACAAACTTGCCCGATCTAATGTCAATCCTAAAACTATAATGATGGAGCGCCACGTAATTCATTCTAAATGATTATGCTACGGCTTAAAGTTTAAACGAGGAGGGATTAAATCATATTTTATCTTGGTCTCAATATCTGCGTGCTAGTGATATATAGAATTTGGAATATCATATATTTAATTATATATATCGAAGCACATTCCACACATATCACATATATGAAGAAAAACAATGGATGATCATGGACTTTAACCTAGAGTGGCATTACCAGAGCCAGTTGGTAATCCACATTTATGGCAAACATATGGCAGCCCCGCATCATATGCACTTGCTTGATGTGACTCTATCTCCAGGAAGGCCTTGCATGGTACTCTCCTCCATCTTCGGCAATCCGCTTCTTAATATTACAAGTATCATTTAAATTGGACTCGCAGGCCCATAAATATACATCAGATAATAATAAGAAACCTTGAACAAGTCAAGGGGAGTACACAACATGAGGGAGATAGAATGTGTAACGTTCCGACCGTTCGGATTGTCCTTGTGTGGTCGTGGAGGCCAGTGTGTGGCCGATGATGCGAGTGACAGGTGTTTTCTGTAAGTTGGGAGATTTTGCCCATTTGTGTTCACTGTTTCTCGGTTGCTAACGCGGTCGTTTGGAGGGTCGCGTTCAGCACGCGACAGTTTAGGGCGACGCGTTCATGGCACCGTTGGTTATAGTGGACGTCCGCATGTGCGCCGCGTGTCGCGCGCTAGGCGGGTATGCTGGCGTCAGCAGGCTTAAGGCGTCGGTCAGCAATACCGCGTTCAGGTTGCAGTTAGGTAGGGTGATGCGTTCTTAACTGCGTTGTGTTTTTAAGTAACCCTAGCAGAACAGAGCTAGTGAAAGCTCTGCTCGGCCAGGGGACGTTTGTTGTGGGATTTTCGGACGATTCAGCTTGATAGTGGTCGGCTTGACGAGTTTCTACCGCGAGGACGTTACGTGGAGCAGAGGGAACATCGTGCTGGCTTTGTTCTTCGCCTTCTTCGCGAAGGTAGGGAAATTTCCAGGGTTTTGATCCGTGGATTGTCTGTATGATGTGGTTAATGTGTTTTCTGCTTTCTAAATCATAGATAGCATGTGTAGGAACACACTAAAGCATGAAAATGGAAAGAGAACTATAGGTTTTAAAGAGTTTGAGGTGATTTGAATGAAGGGTTCAGGGTCAGGGTTCGCACCTGTTATCGCGGTCGCTCTGAGAGCCGCGACTAGGTCGCGACACCTCGAACTGTCACGTTCTAAAGGTGGTCTATCGTGCCGCCGCGACAACAGCCGAATGTTGTCATCCGAACATAAATGTAAGTGTATGATTATTGTTCAGCATGGTTTATGTTATATGGTGATAGAAAGAGGTGCTTTGGCACTCTCTCGACGCTCGGGGAGCGTGTGGCTTGTGATTAACGTGGTGTTTACGTGGTTTGTGTGGAGGCTTCACGTGGTTTGTATGTTGAGCATACGGTTTTCTTGTATGTGGCGTGTAGTCTGACGCCTTCCGTGGATACCTCTTCAGTTGGGAGCCCCAGGTTTTGTGTGAGCCAGGCACGTGAGTGCTCGGAGCTTGTCCCAGTACTGGGTACCGATGAGGTCTTGTCGTCTTCCTGGACACCCTCACTCTTGTGTTGAGTAGTACGTCCGGCTGAGGGAAAGACGGCAGTGGGATAGCGACTAGAGAGAGTTTGTTGTGTTGCCGCTTGTAGCGCGCTCGTAGTTGGGGGAGACGGACACCAGTAGACGTACTGGACCCCAGCTAGTCCTGTTTTCCAGTGCCTCACTTTAGGGAGCTCGGGCCAGAGTCCCTAAAGGTGTTAGGCATGGGCCTGCGTGGTGTGTGGCCTACAGGTTGTGGTGGTTTAGTTGGACTCCACAGTTCCTTGTACTTGTTTAGTGGAGCGGCAGCTGGACCTTTCGTCCGTGGCTGCGAGACTGAGAGGTGGTCCTGTGTGGTTTGTCCGGGTCAGTAACTGGTGTCGCGAACCAATTGACGTGATCCGAGTGTGGCGTTTCTCTACAGTAGCTCGTACATCTGTATGGCTTTGCCGTTTATTTATTTATTTATGTTGACTCCTATTAAGCGAAAAATGGCAAATGGTAAGTTGTACTTACAGTTTTATATTCCGCTAGATGATATTATAAACTGTTAGCTTAGCATTTCCTGCTTTGCTATTTCTGTTTGTCTGCTCAGTTTTTTGGGAGTTTCCCTACTGATCCAGTGACACATGAGGCTCACCCCTACCTCCTACCAGGTGAGGGAGTTCAGGAGATTGTGCGTCCGTCGTCCAGTGGAGGGTCTGCACCACCAGCAGTGTAATTTTACTTTTCTGTTGTGCACCTCGGGGTATGCCCCAGGTTCTGTTGTAGTTTGGCTACAGTTGTGCTATGGCTATGTATATTTCATGTAAATATTTGTGGGATTGACAATCTTATGAATGTTTGAGTTGGTTCATTTATATTTCTACGGACTCGTGGTTTGATATCCCTTACGAGGCTTCAGCTCGTTCGTGGGAGGCGGACTCGAATCAGGCTTGCTATCAGGTTAGCGAGTTTGAATGACGAGGACCGTCACAGTTGGTATCAGAGCAAGTTCCGTAAGAGTATAAAGGAATTGGAAATACATAGCTATGTCTTTACTGTAACCCACTGCTGGTAATGACCCTAGTTTTGTATTGATTTCTTGTGTATTGTATTGTTGGAATAATGTTTGTACAGGAATAGTAATGGCCGAAAGGAGAGAATTGGGAGGTGATGGAGAAGGGGCAAGAGAGGATCCTACGCAGAGAATGATAGAGAGAATATGGGAAAGTTTAACAGAAATTCGAGTGAGATTGGATCAGCAACCACCGGTACAGCCAGCGACAGCAGTACCACCATTTCCAGAGGAGGCAGGCAGTACCAGTAGTTCCAGTTCCACCCCCACCCGGAGTAGAGGTACCTCCTGTAGTACCTGTACAACCGGCAGTTCCAGTAAGATCAGTTACTGGAGAGGAGACTACGGTGCTTGTGGAACGATTTTTGAGATTGCAACCCCCTACATACTCAGGAGGCCCCAACCCGGATACAACAGAGCATTGGATACATGAGATTGAGAGGGTTTTTGCAATAATGAGGTGTCCCCAGGAAGATAGAGTGTTTCTTGCGGCATACCAGTTACGAGGGTTTGCACAGGAATGGTGGTGGTTGAAGATGCAGACGGTTTTTACAGGCAGGGCGGAGGACACTGCTCCATGGTCAGAATTTTTGTCAGTCTTTAATGATTCCTTCTTCCCAATACAAATTCAGCAAATGAAAAGAGAGCAATTTAGGACATTTCAACAAGGGAATCTTTCAGTGCTTGAATATCAGATGAGATTTATAGCCTTGAGTAGGTATGCCCCATATGTAGTGACAGATAACACTATGATGGTGTAATACTTTATTCGAGGACTGCGACCAGAATTGCAAGATGCAGTGATCCCATTGATGTGTAGAACAATGGAAGAGGCAGCTCAGCGAGCAGCAATACTTGAGAGGACTGTTCGGGCCAGGCAAGGGCAGTCTGAGGCAGGTGGTTTAGGTTCAATTAGCTTTCGGTATCCACAATCGTCAGGAGGAGTTAGTAAGGGAAAAGCACCTTCCGGAGCTTCATCATCATCTGGAATAGGAAAATGGGGTAATCAGATCAAGAAATTCTTTCAAGGAGGCCATGGTAGAGGCAGGCAATAGGGTTTTCAACAGGGTCGTGGTTATAGACCGCCAGTTCCAGAAGAGTCTCAGCAAAGTACGGCAGGGCAGCCAACGGTACCCTCCATCTTTCAGATGCTATAATTGTGGGCAGCCAGGACATTTAGCAAGGAATTGCCCGTATCTCCGAGAATAGACTTATGGTAGAGGTACTCAACAGCAGTAGCAACAGCCCTTTCAGCGGTTAGCAGAGCAGGGCAGAGGTTCACCATACCAAAGAGGAGGACGGGGTCGAGTGATGGCTATTACTAGAGCTCAAGCGGAAGCATCCAATCTTGTTGAAGGTATTCTACCTTTCTTTGATTTTACTGCTAGAGTATTAATTGATCTGGGTGCTTCCTATTCATTTATTTCCGAAGATTTTCTGGATAGCATGGTACTTCTTTTAGAAGAGAAATCTTGTGAGTTGGTAGTGGAAATTCCCTCAGGAGGATATCTGTTGACTTCCTGTTTTTTAGAAGATGTTCCGATAGTGATTTATGGGAATCAAATGCCTGCAAGATTATATGCTTTAACATTGAAAGAATATGATGTGATTCTGGGAATGGATTGGTTAGAGGCCTACGGGGCATTGGTTGATTGTAGAAAGAAGAGAGTCAGATTTTGCAGACCTGGTGGCGAGGTGTTTGAATTTCAAGGTATGTCTTTTTACACTCCCAAGTTTATTATTTCTGCACTTAGAGCTAGAAAGTTAATTAATGCGGGATGTGTAGCGTACCTTGCCTCTGTTAGTCTAGTTGAATCTGATAAGTCTGTAGGTTCAGTGCCAGTGGTTAGAGAATTTGCAGACGTGTTCCCAGATGAGTTGTCAGGTTTAGCTCCGCGTAGAGAAGTGGATTTTACAGTTGAATTACAACTAGGCAGTTTACCTATTTCTAAAGCACCATATAGAATGGCTCCAGCAGAATTGAAGGAATTGAAGAAGCAATTGCAGGAATTATTGGAAAAAGGTTTTATCAGGCCTAGTCAATCACCTTGGGGAGCGCTAGTGTTATTTGTTAGAAAGAAAGATAGTAGTTTAAGAATGTGCATAGATTACAGGCAGCTGAATAAAGTTACAATTAAGAATAAGTATCCACTTCCTAGGATTGATGATTTATTTGATCAAATGCTGTCAGCTAAAGTATTTTCCAAGATAGATTTGAGATCAGGATATCACCAATTGCGAATCAGAGAAGAGGATATTGAGAAGTCAGCTTTTCAGACTAGATATGTGCATTATGAGTTTGTTGTGATGCCTTTTGGATTGACAAATACACCTGCAGCATTTATGAATTTGATGAACATAATATTTCATCAGTATTTGGATCAGTTTATAGTGGTCTTTATTGATGATATATTGGTTTATTCAGCATCCGAAGAAGAGCATGCAAATCATTTGCGGATTACTTTGCAAATATTAAGAGATCATCAGTTATTTGCTAAATTTAGCAAATGTGAATTCTGGTTAAAGAAAATCCAATTTTTGGGTCATGTAATATCAGGTGAAGGTATTGCAGTGGATCCAGCCAAAGTTGAGGCAGTAATGAAATGGGAAGAACCAAAAACAGTGTTTGAGATTAGGAGTTTTCTGGGTTTGGCAGGTTATTACAGAAGATTTATCCAAGATTTATCCAAGATAGCGGCACCGATGACAAGGTTGACAAGAAAGGGTGTTCCTTTTGTGTGGTCCTCGGAGTGTAGGCACAGTTTTGCAGAGTTGAAGAAGAGGTTGACTTCAGCACCAGTTTTAGAGATTTCGTCGGGCAATGGCGGATTTGTTCTATTTACAGATGCATCCAAGAGAGGTTTGGGCACAGTTTTGATGCAGCATAGTAAAGTAGTTGCTTATGCCTCCAGGCAATTGAAGAAGCATGAGGAGAATTACCCTACTCATGATTTAGAGTTGGCAATAGTAGTTTTTGCATTAAAGATCTGGCGGCATTATTTGTATGGCGAAAGATTTGAGATATTCACTGATCATAAGAGCTTAAAATATATTTTCTCTCAGAAAGATTTGAATCTAAGGCAGCGCCGATGGATGGAATATCTAAAGGATTATGATTTTAATTTGGCATATCATCTAGGCAGAGCAAATGTGGTGGCAGATGCATTGAGCAGAAAGGCGGTTATGAATCAACTTATGATTAGAGAATGGAAACTTTATCAAGATGTGGTGGAGAATTCCTTTCATGTACCAAGTAGTCAGCGCTGAGCAATATTAGCAACTAGTGCAGTGGAGCCTTCTCTTTATTGGCAGATAGTAGAGGCACAAAGAGCAGATGCTAATTTAGCAGATATTCTTAGAATGGATGAAGTAAATTTGGGGCGTGATAATGTGGCCAGATTAAAAGGAAGATTGTATGTCCTAGAAGATGCAGAAATTAGACAAAAAGTTTTGGAGGAAGCTCATAGATCAAGGTACACTATCCATCCAGTAGCACTAAAATGTATCAGGATATGAAAAAGTATTTCTGGTGGCCGAATATGAAGAAAGAAATTGCAGAGCTTATAACTAGATGTGCAGTATGTCAGCAGATTAAAACAGAGCATCAGAAGCCAGGAGGATTGTTACAGCCATTACCCATTCCGCAGTGGAAGTGGGATGACATAGCAATGGATTTCATAGTTGGATTGCCCAGCTCATCAGGTCATAATGCAATATGGGTTTTTGTGAATAGATTGACCAAAGTTTACAGATTACTACCAGTTAGCATGACGTGGTCAGTTGATAGATTAGCTAAGCTGTATGTAGAAAGGATTGTACCTTTGCATGGAATACCAGTCACCATAGTTTCAGACCGAGACCCTCGATTTACCTCAGGTTTTTGGAGGAGTTTACAAAGAGTTGTCGGCACAGAGCTAAGGTACAGTTCAGCTTATCATCCACAAACAGATGGGCAGACGGAAAGAACAATTCAGACTATTGAAGATATGTTGAGAGCTTGATGTCTTGTGTGGGGAGACATTTGGGAGCGTTATTTGGGACTAGTTGAGTTTGCATATAATAACAGTTATCATTCAAGTATTGAAATGGCACCCTATGAAGCATTGTATGGCAGACCATGCAGATCACCATTAAATTGGCATGAAGTAGGAGAGAGACAAGTTTTGGGTCCAGAAATGATTCGTCAATGTGCAGAAATAGTAAAATTTATTCAAGAAAAGTTGAAAATAGCCCAAAGTCGCCAGAAAAGCTATGCAGATGTTAGACGCAGACCATTACAATTTGAAGTTGGTGACTTTGTATTTTTAAAGGTATCTCCTACTAAAGGTGTATTAAGGTTCAGTAAGAAAAGTAAGTTGAGCCCGAGATATGTTGAACCGTTTCAAATAAAAGAAAGAATGGGTGAAGGAGCTTATAAATTGGATTTGCCAGCAGATTTCACTGATGCTCATGATGTGTTTCATGTTTCAATGTTAAGAAGGTATATTAAAGATCCAACTCAAGTCGTCAGCTATCAAAGAGATGATTTAAAGCCCGACATGTCAATGCCGGAACATCCAGTGCAAATTTCAGGCCACAGAACTCAAAAGCTCAGAAACAAGGAAATTGAATTGGTAAAGGTTAGATGGAAGAATAGACAAGGTGGTGAAGACACTTGGGAATTAGCGGAAGAAATGAGAAAAATGTATCCATACTTGTTTGAGTAAGTTTTATTCTTTTTAGGTGATAGTATTATATGAATTGCATTGAAATGTTGATAATTGGCTTCCATTTTAAATTTCGAGGATGAAATTTCTTTTTAGGTGATAGTAATGTAACGTTCCGACCGTTCGGATCTTCCTTGTGTGGTTGTGGAGGCCAGTGTGTGGCTGATGATGCGAGTGACAGGTGTTTTCTGTGAGTTGGGAGATTTTGCCCATTTGTGTTCACTGTTTCTCGGTTGCTAACGCAGTCGTTTGGAGGGTCGCGTTCAGCACACGACAGTTTAGGGCGACGCGTTCATGGCACCGTTTGTTATAGTGGACGTCCGCATGTGCGCCGCGTGTCGCGCGCTAGGCGGGTATGCTGGCGTCAGCAGGCTTAAGGCATCGGTCAGCAGTACCGCGTTCAGGTCACGATTAGGTAGGGTGACGCGTTCTTAACTGCGTTGTGTTTTTAAGTAACCCTAGTAGAACAGAGCTAGTGAAAGCTCTGCTCGGCCAGGGGACGTTTGCTGTGGGATTTTTGGACGATTCAGCTTGATAGTGGTCGGCTTGACGAGTTTCTACCGCGAGGACGTTACGTGGAGCAGAGGGAACATCGTGTCGGCTTTGTTCTTCGCGTTCTTCGCGAAGATAGGGAGATTTCCAGGGTTTTGATCCGTGGATTGTCTGTATGATGTGGTTAATGTGTTTTCTGCTTTCTAAATCATAGATAGCATGTGTAGGAACACACTAAAGCATGAAAATGGAAAGAGAACTATAGGTTTTAAAGAGTTTGAGGTGATTTGAATGAAGGTTTCTAGGTCAGGGTTCGCACCAGCTATCGCGATCGCTCTGAGAGCCGCGACTAGGTCGCGACACCTCGAACTGTTGCGTTCTGAAGGCGGTCTATCGTGCCGCCGCGACAACAGCCGAATGTTGTCATCCGAACATAAATGTAAGTGTATGATTATCTGTTCAGCATGGTTTATGTTATATGGTGATAGAAAGAGGTGCTTTGGCACTCTCTCGACGCTCGGGGAGCGTGTGGCTTGTGATTAACGTGGTGTTTACGTGGTTTGTGTGGAGGCTTCACGTGGTTTGTATGTTGAGCATATGGTTTTCCTGTATGTGGCGTGTAGTCTGACGCCTTCCGTGGATACCTCTTCAGTTGGGAGCCCCAGGTTTTGTCTGAGCCAGGCACGTGAGTGCTCGGGGCTTGTCCCGGTACTGGGTACCGATGAGGTCTTGTCGTCTTCCTTGACACCTTCACTCTTGTGTTGAGTAGTACGTCCGGCTGAGGGAAAGACGGCAGTGGGACATCGACTAGAGAGAGTTTTTTGTGTTGTCGCTTGTAGCGCGCTCGTAGTTGGGGGAGACGGACACCAGTAGACGTACTGGACCCCAGCTAATCTTGTTTTCCAGTGCCTCACTTTAGGGAGCTCAGGAAAGAGTCCCTAAAGGTGTTAGGCATGGGCCTGCGTGGTGTGTGGCCTGCAGGTTGTGGTGGTTTAGTTGGACTCCACAGTTCCTTGTACTTGTTTAGTGGAGCGGCAGTTGGACCTTTCGTTCGTGGCTGCGAGACTGAGAGGTGGTCCTGTGTGGTTTGTCCGGGTCAGTAACTGGTGTCGTGAACCAGTTGACGTGATCCGAGTGTGGTGTTTCTCTACAGTAGCCCGTACATCTGTATGGCTTTGCCGTTTATTTATTTATTTATGTTGACTCCTGTTAAGCGGCAAATGGCAAATGGTAAGTTGTACTTACAATTTTATATTCCGCTAGATGATATTATAAACTGTTAACTTAGCATTTCCTGCTTTGCTATTTGTGTTTGTCTGCTCGGTTTTTAGGGAGTTTCCCTACTGAGCCAGTGACACGTGAGGCTCACCCGTACCTCCTACCAGGTGAGGGAGTTCAGGACATTGTGCGTCCGTCGTCCAGTGGAGGGTCTGCACCACCAGCAGTGTAATTTTACTTTTCTGTTGTGCACCTCGGGGTATGCCCCAGGTTCTGTTGTAGTTTGGCTACAGTTGTGCTATGGCTATGTATATTTCATGTAAATATTTGTGGGATTGACAAATCTTATGAATGTTTGAGTTGGTTCCTTTATATTTCTACGGACTCGTGGTTTGATATCCCTTGTGAGGCTTCGGTTCGTTCGCGGGAGGCGGACTCGAATCAGGCTTGCTATCAGGTTAGTGGGTCTGAATGATGAGGACCGTCACAGAATGTACAACCCGGATTTAATAGAGGGAGAGAGGGAGGCACGCAGTCCTCATAAATCACATCACATGCCATTAACCATAACCATCATCACATGAAATCTAGGTCCATGATCATCCATCCACACATCAACACATCACATGCATCAACAAGAAATTATCACATAATTACTTCTGAAATAATTTTTATTTCAAAAATATACTAATTATATTTTGAAAAACTATTTAATTAAACAATTTAGCTAATATGGATAACATCTAAACAACATTAGATAAACGCCATTCACTGTTGCTGCATGAATCCACCAAAATTTAATGTTAATTAATTTCACAAGAATCACATTCTTAAATTAATTAACATGCATTAATTAGGTGAGAGGAAATAACTAAAATGATTTTAGAATTCCCTTAAACTAATTAAGCAGGCGGTCAAACATCTGAAGATTAATTTACAGAGAGCTAAACCAATTTTAAAACCCTCAAATAATTTTCAGATTTTTAAAATTTTTTCTGGATTTTTAAACACTTTAAAAACCCTTTAAATCCAAAAATAGGAGGATGCAGGTGGGGTTTGGGCCCCTCGGTCCGGGCGGGCCGGATCTGGCAGCCGTCCGCCCAGAGCCGTTTCGGCACGGCGACTCGGCCCGGGGGGGGGGGGGGGGAGGGGGGGGGCGTCTACCCGCAGGCAACTCGCGCGCGGCCCGCGAGGGGACCCGCGCGGGTCACCCCTTCCACCCGAACAGAGGGCGCAGCTAGGGTGAAACCCTTGCCGCCGCCTCACCCCGGCGCAGGGCCGGAGCGGGGTGACCCAGCCGGCCGCCAGAGGTGGCCGACGGCGCCGGAGGTGGCCAACGGTGCCGAAGGTGGCCGACGGCGCCGGCGATGTCTGCCGACGCCACTGATAGCCCCAAAAATCCCATCCCGAAAAACCCTAAAATCCACAAATCTGGCCGTCCCAAAAACCGCCCAAAGATGGCGGATTCCTGCCATCCCCTGGCAAAGGGGGACACCAGCCACCGCCGCCTGGACTTCCTTGGATCATCTGGACTGTCCAGATATCCAAATCAGCCTTGGACATGATCAACACATCCCAATCTTGGACTGTCCAAGAAGGAGAAGACAGAACGGTGGCGGCATCTTGTAGACGACCGTGTGACCTCTACAGATGGCCAAACAGCGTCACAAAGGGTTCTTCGCAATGCCCTTGGTACCAAGAACAACTTCCATATACCAAACAGCAAGTGCACATCCCATGTGCGACCCAAGAACGCAGCAAAGATGGAGATTCATGCAGAATGCGAATTGACGAAAACACATAAAATAACATTCATACGGTGCCAATTCCGACTGAGCCAGCAACCTGGCTCTGATACCACTGAAAGGAATCGATCAGAGCACAGCGGAAGCACGATTCCCTCCATTAGATATCGTTGCCGGTGATCATAATCGATCAAATAACGGAAAACCTTCTGGGAAGATCCGATCTTTACCTTTGCGGGGTTGCGAAACTCCCGAATCTGGGGAGAAGATTGCGCCGGAGGCATTGGTGCTGCAAGCCGTTCAGGTGTTCGGCCTTTAGACGTATCCACGCGAGCTCCAGACGCAGACGGGATCTCCTCGGTCTCCACACGTTTCCCCGATCTCAGCTCCACCATATGCCAAGACGCTGAGAGAGGAGAGAGAAAGGGGAGGCGCCCTAGGAGAGAGGAAGAGGGAGGAGGAGGCTGTGACAGAACAGGGTACTTATGCCCGATAAGGCTCTATATCCAGATCCGCCTTCCACGAACGGACCGAAGTCTCGCAAGGGATATCTCACACACGTGTCCAGGAAGAGTATAAAAGACAAACCACAACAATATAAAACACAAGAAAGTACATGTGTTCATATCTGTTCACAAATTTGTACAACTGTCCCATTACATTAATACATGTCCAATTAAAAAGTACAACTACCTAGGGCATACCCCAAGGGAGCACAAGCTCACACAACACTACTACAACTCAACTGCTAGTGGTACAAGTCTGACACAACGTTTCCACAAGCTGAACCAACGGTAAGCCCTGAAAAGAACTGTAGGGGAGTGAGCCTCAACAAGTCACCAGCTCAGTAGGGGCTACCCAAAACAACACTGTAACCACGGATACCTCAACCCCAAAGGGTTTCACTGGCAGCACCATTAGCCAAACCATTTCATGCTCACATCATAACAATAAATAACAATTAAACATAATCATGATAATAAACATAAAGTCCTCGGAAGGAATGTGGGACTACAAGACTAATATAATATTATTAGTCAGCCCAACTACTAAAGTGCCTAAACCACAATCTCACCGGCACACTGCTACAACAACTGGTTGCCTAAGCTATAAGCCACACAGGCAAATCACTGCCCAGGCTACAAGCTTCATAGGTGAACCTCAAACACTTAGGTTACAGGACTGCTAACTAAGAGCTGGTCCCTTATACCCCAAACCACACTACGTCGGAAGTTACACACGAGGTAACAAGACTGGCTATCACGAAGCCAATCCATAACACACTAAAACTATAATTGTAATCTTACCTAAAGAAAGGTGAAACACCACAAGTGGAAGGTCACACCGCACGACCTCCACAAAGCGCAACTCTACCAAACCACAATACGCCTAGGCCATAAGCCTCACCGGCAAATTACCCACAAAGGGTAACAGGATTGGCAACCACAAACCAATCCACCTCACAGCAAACCATAAACGGAGACTTACTTAAAAACAGATAAAATACAACAGGTGGCAGGTCAAACCACAAGACCTCCACAACACGCAAGTACCCGAAAAGATTGGTACACAATGTACCACCACAAAACTATAAAGTAACCCACGAAGGGTATAGGTACCTACTACCTCAAGGTACCACAACACAAACACCCTTACGAAGGGTACAAGTAAGTGGTAAACACCACACAAAACCACAACTTAACAGTGCCATCACTTAGGCACAACATTACAGGTAAAACCTCAACACATGTGCCAACAACGGGCACTCCACACAAAGTAAACCACAACCAGTGAGTCTCCGCTCACTAATCTCAATTACAATTGTGCCAACACCAGGGCACACCTCACTGAGGAAAACCTCAACTAACAAGTAACAACACAAAAGCCACAACCGGTGGCAAAGCACGAGTCGGAAAGAACGACGCCACCACACGGGAACGAACTACTGGCTGATCAGGCCAGTATCCAACCCGGACAACACAACACAAGAACAACCTCTCAGTCTCGCAGTCACAGACGAAAGGTCCAACTGTCGCTCCACGAGAACAAGTCAAACAACTGTGGAGACCAACCAACACCACACCTGCAGACACACAGCTGCAGGCCCATGCCTAGCACCTCTAGGGTCTCTGGCCGGAGCACCCTAAATTGAGGCACTGGAAAACAGGACTAGCTGGGGACCAGTGTCAACTACTGGTGTCCGTACCCCCAACTACGAGTGCGCTACAAGCGACTGCACACCCACAAACACAAGCCGCTACCCTACTGTCGTCTTTCCCTCAGTCGGACGCACAACTCAAACACAGGAGTGAGGGTGTCCAGGAAGACGACATAGACCTCAACGGTACCACACTGTACCGGGACAAACCCCGAGCACAAGAAACGCACGTGCTGGCTCACAAAGAACTTAGGGTACCCGACTAGAGAGGCATTCCGGAATAAGCGTCGGACCACCACACTCAGCTAGCACACAAACCACGATATTTACATATATAGTCTTCATTTATAATTCACGATATACATGTGTTAGGATTAGCTTAACACGGCCACCATGTGACCCTCAAGCTATCCTACACCAACACATTCACAATCACAATCACATAACATAATCTTGCCTATCATTGGTCATCTCGTGACCTCCATAGCAACACACACCCTCTTAATACATAAATCAATATAATATTCTTTAAAGGACAACAACAAACCATGGCTAGGTCCACACATGACCTTCACTGCCCAATCATCACAAAGTCATGGCTAGGCTCACACAGGAACCTCACTGCCCAGTTATTACAACAAAACCTTAAACACTGAGCCACGGTAGAGTATATGCCATGCATATACTCACATCACGTAAACACCTCGCTGTTTATATAAATAACACATTAATTACGTAAAACATACCCGCCTCGTGAGCAATACGCTCCACGAGTGTAACAAGTGCACTGGCTCCACTTGTCATTGCCATGCACAACAAATATCACCAACCGAATATTCAAATTACCAAAAGCATACAAACTAATATCCTCGGCTACGATCGTGACAGAGGCTAGGGCCGACGTCTGATCGCGACGCCACGACATGACGCGATAAGAAATCCTGTCACGACAGGTCAGACTGTCGCTACCTGGTCGCGACACCCCGACAAACCGCGATAAGAACCTGGGCCGCCATCAGATCGCGACCCACATAAACGTCGCAATAGAAACCCTAAGGCGACGGAGCGGGCTGTCGTGACCAGGTCACGACACCCTGGGCCGTCGCCTTCGCAGGCGAAAACCCTAATCCGGGAGGAACTCCACGGATTACCATTCCAGACCATTCAAACCATGCTTAATTCACGTTTTACAAGCTTTAATGGATACCCTAGCATGGTATCTACTGTTTCCAAAGCAATAAACGTACTAACAAGCAATCCACAGCATAAATCAAGGTAGAACACCCTACCTTTACGAAGAACACGAAAATCGGAGGTCCCTCGGCGTTTCCCCCGCTCCACGCAATGTCCTCGCGGCCACAACACGCTCCACGCAACTCCAGAACCTCGAACCGCCCGGAAAATCCCGCAGCAGCCTCCCCCTGGCCGAGCAGAGCTTCCCCTGCTCTGTTCGGCTGGGGTTCTTAAAAACAGCACAGCGGTTAAGAACGTAACGCTGCCCTACGTCGCGACCTGAACGCGACGTGGGAGACCGTCGCCTTCCTACTCCTGACGTTAGCAGGCCACCCAGAGCACGACACTTGGCGCGCATGCAGATGTCAATGCTCAACGGCGGCAACAGGAATGCGACCCCCAGGGCTGTCGCGTTCACAACGCGACACATACTCCTGTCGCGTTCACAGGCAGAAAACCTGTGAGCGCTTTGGGCCCAACTGCCGGCCCATCAAGCCTCACAACACGCGGGCACCTGAAACACAAGCTAATGGGCCACACGTTGGCCACCAAACCCGCTAAACCTGGATCCACGGGGATCTGGAAAACGCGCGACGTTACAGAGGCGGCCAGAGAGGACTCTGGAGCTTGGCCCAGGGTTTGACTCTCCCCGTGTATATATAAACTCTGCGGTTTTTCACAAAAACCCAGTTAATGTCTATAACGGCCATCCTGCCCAGTCTGCTCAGAACTCTATTGCGTGTGACCCTCTAGATCCAAGTGCTAGTCCAGTTTTCAGCCCATTAAGTCAAATAACTTTTTATTGGCTTGCTGTAATTAATTTAATATCTCATATTAATTAATTACACAATCAATTATCGTCTCACAATAATTGACCGAGCTTCCAATCAAGTTGGGTGCCAAGCAACACCACTCGACCCTGGAAAGCATTGGGGTTCAGCAACCCAATCAAGGAACCTTTTCTGTCAGCAGTTACCATGTGACTATAGTTCTTCGTTCGTACAATGCTCCCGAGCGCACTTAGGGTATGGTCAACTGTCAAACCCTAATATGCGTACTCACTTGGATTAGATACCACATAACAATATCAGAAAACTCCTTTTCTGATAAGTAGTATTGCCCTGGCCAGGGACTCTCAGGCATCTTTCCCTAGAGCATTCACTCTCTTATTACCGAGAGCGAGCGATCCCGTATTGACCACACAATCACCTTCGAAGGTATTCCGCTAGATCTGAACACTTAACTGATTAAGACCTCGTGTCTAGAGATCTATAAGTTAAGGTCAAAACCCATAAGTCCACCGACAAGGTGTCCTTGGTGTCTCAGGTCTAAGGACTAATCACGTCACTGTGACGATGAATCTAGCTGCTTGACAGTTAGGTAACATTACCATCCAGAAATTCATGACGGATCAGCTCAGTGAACTCATTCTCCAATGAGCACCTACAGATTCACCTTAGTGTCTCCACACAAGTGACTATGAGACCAGTCACCCTCATCATATGAGCAGGTGCAACCTGTACTAGTCTAACCGAATATCCGATGTCCTTCTCGAATATCCTTCGACTAGGAATAATTAAGAATATACGTTTAAAGGATATTAATCTCATTGTTATGATCTCATCATAATTAATATCCATTGCGCATATTCATGGACTTCATAATGAAACGGCAAACGAATTACACATAATGAATATAAAAGCCTTATTATATTATTAAAGAACAAGAATGTATAAGTTATGATTGGCTTGAGGACACACATAACTAACAACTTCGACCGCCGGGAGCACTGTCCACCACCAACAAATGGTCCACGGTGGTCGCCAGAGATGCTAATTGTTAACTGTGAGTCCCTCGGCCCCACCGAGGGGCTCACCTGTTGCTTAGGCCGGTCTCGTGAGGAAGAAGATGCTTGATATGTTGGGGGACCTTGCAACACTAAATTTTGTGTTCATGCCCCTATTTACATGATTTGTGTATATATCATCATTTGCATAATTTGTGTATATACGGTGTGGATTTAGTCTAAGTATTTTATATTATAATAATAACAACTGTATAAAAATAAATATATATATTTATATCAATATATTCTCATACTTATTATATTTAAACAAATATTTAAATGAAGTGTTAACAAATATTTAGACAAGTTTTAACGAGTATTTAATCGAGCTGTTCACGGGTATAATCGAGCCGAGCTCACGTGTGTTCAGACTCGGCTCATTTATGAATCGATTTTTTTTTGTTCAAACTCGACTCGTTAATTAAATAAATGACCCAAAGTGAATTTTATCGAGTCAAGTTTCAAACTACTCATCAAACATATCGACTCGTTTACACCCTTAATAGTAAATCCAAGTCATTTACTATGAATGATTTGGGCTAATGAAAATGAGAGAGAAAGCAATCCACTTACACTTGCTGCACATCATATATATGCATCGAGTGGTACCACCCGCTTTGGAAACTTCAACCTTGAAAGCGGTATAATGTATTAAGAGTCACTGGAATCTAGGAGGAAAAAATGGGTCTTAACCATAACCACGTTTTTATATACATTCCAAAATTTTATCTGGATGTTATTCCCGTGGTGTTGTTTGATATTTGGATAAGTTAAGAAGGAAATAGACATAACTCACCTTAGTTTTAAATACTTTTATTCCTTATCATAATGACATTTGATATGCACCAAGATATTTTCATTTTTAATTTTTGTTCTCTGTTTGGTGAAAACAGAGATAATAATAAAAATAAGATCTATTTTCAAACTATTTTACTCTTAACTCAAGTTTGAGGATGTGTTAACCCTTATTTGGTTGCAGAATGATGAACTTTTTGACATGTGAATGATGAAAAATATAGATAATGATCTTATTAAAAAAGAAGAATTCTTATAATAATATAATAATTTTACTGTGTCAATATAGTAACTATAATTTAATATAACATATAAATAATTTGACTATGTTAAAATGTTAATTACTATATTTATATATAATATAATAATAGTAACACTATAAATTAATTGATATAGTGATATTAATATGTTGTTACATTAAATCTAATCATAAGTTACTATGCTATTATCATTAATTTGACCATATTATCATATTAATTAATATAGTTATACAGAATATAATAATATAGTAATAGTCCTATGTTTATTACTACGTTAATTGTAATAACAATGTAAAAACATGATAAGACTAATCATAATCTTCTATGATGTTAATCATAATTTGACTATATTGCTAGGTTGTTATTGTGACAATATACAAATATAGTAATATGTTAATTATCATAGCACTATAATAACAATTACTATATTATTATATTAAGTTTAGTCATACTTTACTATAATATCATTAATAATTTCACTATGTTACTATATTAATTACTATATTAATATTACCATGTTCATTACTGTGATAATTACTAAAGTAATATAGTAATATTGCTACCTTAATATTATTATATTAAGCCTAAACATAATTTAATGAGGACAAAAAAAGTAAGAGTATCTCATTTCAAAGTCCGACGAATGAGTTATCCCCATTGTTATTCCTATTTTTAAGGTTATCCTTATTTTTAAGAACAGTAAACATAACAAATAGATAATAAGGATAAACCCATATTTTCACTTTATCACACAGCATATTCTGGTAACACATGAATGTGGCAATGGGGATTATTTTCCTCAACTAAAAACGAGTGTTTCAAGGACGAACTTGTGTCCATACACACATACAGATGTGACCTCTGTTGTCATGGGTATGACTACAAGATACTTTTTTATCCGAATAATAAATATTTTTTTACACATTTAAAAATATTCCTTGTTACTTAGTACCCCATTTTCTCATTTCCCCCAATGAAAAATAAATCCCAATGCAAAATTCACAAGCATAAATTCATGTCGTAATTCCACGGAACTGTGAGTGCCGGATTTTTAACTCACAAAACCTACCTTCAATTGACTCGCACTTATTTTGGGGGGGGGGGGGTTCAGTGATTCAGTACATTTTCATCTCTAAAAATTTGTAATGAAAACCAATTGGCCTAAGATTTTCGCAATCAAAACATCACCTCAGGATTATCGACCACACAAAAATAACCTTATTACATGGCGACCTATGCGAAGTCTTTTTCCATCACAGTGTTTACAGTACTGCTATTCCCACACAAGTGTTAATGACAGAAAAATAAGAGGAGAGGAGAACCCAGAGACAAACATTAACCACGGTAACATAAAACTAGGAGAAATAAAGTTTAATGTCATTACACTCGGATGCATCAAAATAACCAAAAGTAGAGTTTAACAAGATTAAGAAGAGTTCACAAAGCCTAGGAATTAAACCACAGACAGATCAGTTAACGCAAAAAGGTTTCTTCCATTTACCACCCCTGACGAACAGGGGAGGTAGACAAGAAGGAATAGTCCTTCAAGCATTTTAACCTACTTGGATCTCTGCCTCATCTTTCGGCGCTTCCTCTTCAGCCTCCTCATGCGCTTCTTCTTCCACTGCATGCAATCATCAGAGTGCACACAACTTTAGAAAAACTGTTTACCCTCGTTAGAACAAGCATATATGCATATGAATATAGATGCACAGGAACGAGATACACAAAAGGAAGAGTAACGTGTGAGATCATTGCACTGGCTGGAAACCAATATCGTAGTCACAAAACCATCATGTTATTCAAACTTTGGTTATGCCATGTATAAGTTTTCGATTCCAGAGGACCAAGTAGGTCAGCTACATCAGCGTAAGGATAGTAGTATCACCTGAGAAGCACTACCAAGATTCTCTCTTGTAGGTAGAGTGCCGTGGTGATGTTATATGAAGTGGGAAGATAGTTGTATTACAAGCGCAACCACATTTTATAAAACAACAAACATTACTGGGAATCTTAACCCTCTCCACACTCCTTCCTATCTCACCTTAACCAAAAAATACCCTAGTTAGTTTAACTGGCTCACCAAAGTCAATTTAAGTTTTAACACTCGCCATACACCTTCCTACCCCGGGCCTAACCGGCTAGCAAACCTGACTTTGGTGCCGCGTGTAAACTTACCGAGGAGTATGAGGATTACAGCAGGGTATGAATAGTGCAAATGCAGGGTTTACCTGTCCAGCTTTACTTACTATCCCTGGTTAAACCAAAAAAAGTAGTGTTTTTTTTCTTAAAAGTGTCATGTCGACAGTGGTTGCTTTTTTTATGTCACCAGCGAGTAGGATTTATCTAGGGTTTGGACTACTTCGGTCCCATTTTTTATTTCCAAAGCTTGGTCGATTAATTTCTGAGTGAACCTACACCAGGTGAAGGTACCTATGAGTTGTTTATCCCTCTATAAAAATGGATTCCTTCGCAGCTGACGGACAACGAAGTTGCATAAATTCATACTACTCGGTTATATAAGAGGCCAAATCCAATTTAACAGATGGAAAAGAGGTAATCTTTTGGATAGTTGGATGAAACTAATCATGTAGAAGGCAATACTATTATCCAAGCGAAGAAGATGTTCCCGTATACAACTACGAGTACTAGAATAAGTAACTTGGGGTAATTGAAAACCCCAAACATTTTTTAACGAAGACTAACCGTTGAACCTGATGAACAGACTGGACTAATCAAAATTCGAAGCAACGCTGATGCAGCAAAAGGCCAATCAATGCATCTCGGGCAGATAAGTTTCAGATTAGACAACATAATAGATCAGAAAGTAACGTAACTATCTAAATGCTGCCCAAAAAAATCCGAGGAAGACAACATACACATCCGACCACTGCAAAACAAAGAAAAGGAGATGACATCGCGCAACACCACCATAAACCATCCCGAAGACGGAATCATGCGCTATCCTGTAGGAAAGGGGCTAAAGAAACGACTACTTTTCTCGATGAAGAACATTAGAAACTCCCAAGCTACAATCTTGAGACAACAAATATGACGTAACTCAAACACCAAATTTTCTCTAGAACTACGTACATACGCACATCCCGGTAGATACTCCCAACAGTTTTTCGAAGGAATATTAAATGTAGGAGAAAACGGACAGATTTTCACTTCAGATCACCTCCAAGGAGGAACAGTTGCAAAAACAAAGCACCGAAGAGAAGAAAGTACCGATCCGCCTTCAACAAGCTTTGTCGGGGAAAACCGCAGCCAAGCTAATCCAAAGCACGAAGACGGAAAAATCATAACAAAAAGGAGAACAAAGAGCAAGCAACCAGACAGAAGGGAAATAGAGCCGGTCCCAGAAGCAGATTAGCCGGAGCACTCCAGAAACTAGGATCGGCAACGGAAATAGATGATGTCAACAGACAGAGGGGGGGAAACAAGAAGAGTGCGGGAGCGAAAGATCCGACCTTGGCCCTCATGGTCGCCGGCCCGCGACAAGGATACCCCGCTCTGCACCGATCCGCCGCGCCTGTGTTCTCTTTCTCCCTTTGCGGCTCCGAGATGAGATCGAGGAAGAAGGGCTTCACTTGGTATATATAGGGATAGGGTTTCACGCGCGTCTCCCCCCCCCCCCCCCCCACGGATACCACAGCCATCGGCCGTTTTCATTCCTCCTGGACCTTGGTGCAATGTGCCGGACGAGAAATGAAATTAATGTAAGTGATCACTGATCATGACATTATTATTTAGCAGCCCTCCGATGAGTTAAAATACTCTGGTTCACATACAATATCATATTCTCCGCAATGGTGGATATATAAATTTTGTTCAGTGGGGTTGTCTAAATTTTTTTAATGATCGATTAATAAATTATATATTATATAAAATATAAAATTTAAATTTAAAATATAGATATTTACAACAAAAAGACACATTTTCATAAAAATGACACATTTCATTGCAATCAATTTTCCTTATCATTATACTCGACGAGTTTTTATATTTTGAAACACTTCAATAATAGACTCGTTACTTGTACTCTCAAACAAATCTTTCTCAATATATGTCACTAAATAGTCATTCATTCAATCATCACACATCCAGTTCTATAACTTGTTCTTGACATTGGTCATTACTAAAAATATTCTTTCAACATTTGTAGTAGCCACTAGAAGAAGTAATACTAACTTTATAAGCAAATATATCATTAAATACATAACATGTTTCTTTATCTCCATTAATTTTTTTACAAAATCATCAATACCTCTTAAGTCAAAAAATCTCTCATGGGATTTCACATCAAAAATATAATTTTCAAGTTGATTATGAAGTGCCACAAGACCAACAAAGTTAAAAAATTTATTTGAATAAAATCTAGCTACTTAACCAACTTTTCATTGTCAAAAGTTGAAAATGAATCACAAAGATTTAAATTAGCCACATAAAGAAGTAATTCAGTGTTTGTTTCATTAAATGACTATTCAGCTCTTGCAATTGTATATCTAATACAGTGTAGAACAACTTAATTTGATAATGGTCAAGGAGCACAGCGTTCAGATTTTTCAGGAAAAATATATCGATAGTCCATATTAAGAATAATAATCTCTTCTTTGTCACAAAACAAATATGTATATTTAAAAAGATCATTCCAATCTTCATCCATCATGGCTCTACCACTCTGGGGCCTGAGTGGTAGGGCGATAGGCGGGCTGGCGAGGGCGGAGCCCTGAGAGGGCTCTGTGGCCTGAGGGGGGGGGGGGAGGGGGAGCAACGACTGGCCGACGACTTTGGGGGCCTGTGCGGCGGCGAGGGGGCTACTGGATTTTGTTAAATCTAGAGTTGAAAGAGTGGAAGGGAAAATAGGGTGGGGGACTCGAGATGGTGATGGGTGAGGGCTACAGAATGGCCAAATGGGTGATGGAGGGGGATCCGATTCGGATTTTAAATTTTGGGAGATCCAATTAAGTTAGTTTTTGGGTATTTGATTTTTTTTTCTTTTGATCTTTTTCTATTGGGAGGCTGAGGGAGTATGGGCTATTTGGCATATTAGAAAAGATGAGCTTCAAGTTTAGTAGACTGGTCAGCCCTCAAATCCAGTGGGGTCACCACAATATTAAAAAAACAAAAAAAAGTCTAGAATAAAGGGAAATTTTAGGTTAGGGGGAAGATCTAGTGGGGACACAGGACTCAACTAGGATCTACCTACATCCGCCACTGTCCGGCCACAGAGATGAGGACCTGAGTGGGAGCTGCAACTCTAGGGGGTGCGAGTCCCACCCCCTTCTCTGCGACCGAGCATTAATATTTATCCTATATGATTTATTCTTAAACCTCTTTGATTAGAATAATTCACCCATAGTTAACAACGAGTTAACTCGTATTATATCCATTTAAATTAAATTTTTATTATCTTTGTTGAACTATCTTTTAGATTAAGTCTAACCTTAAATATCATTTAACAAATAAAAAATCAAAATCTTCTTTTATTTAGAACTATTTGTAAATCATATTCTAAATATTAGTGATATATTTGTGAAGATAAAAGGAGACATAAGTAATAAATGAAAATTTATGTTAAAATTAGAGTTTTAAAAAATAAAGAGATTGGTGCGTTAGAGTGCATGTTGTTTCTCTTGCCACTATAAAGTAAAAAAAAAAAAGATGTAAAATAGTGTTAAAAATTACATTAGAAAATTTTTAATGATTTAAAATTGATTACAACATATGTGTAAACTTTATCTTTTTGTGTTCGATAACAGAGATGATTAAGAGTGGGGTGTGAAAGATATAATTTGTCAGCTAGAATTATATAGTAGAGTGAAATAAAGAGATGAAAAATTATACAAATAGGTAATGGTTTAGAAAATTAAGGGTTAGAGAGATTTGAGAAATACTTGTGAGGAGATCTCATTAGTTAGTGTACATTTGTGATATTAAGTGCACTTGTGATAGTGAAACAAGTATTTCTAATAGATTTTTTTTAGCAATAATCAAGTATATCCTCTACAAAAATAGCTCTTATATCACTTTTTTATGGAATATGAGAGAATATCAAATATGAACCTCCTTCATTTCATTTTTAAAGTTTGATTTTGTTCAAATTAAGATAGAACTATCTCAATTTTAAAATTAAAAATATTTATTGTATGGTGAGCATGTAATTAAAATACATACTCGACACTCTTATAGACTAGTGCATGGATAGACACAATACATCATTTGCATATTGACCAATAGAAAAGTCAAACATGTCATGTCCAAAATATAGTAATTGTTTCTATATAAGAACACATTATCTTGTTGGTCATTTTCTTCCTCTAAAATCGACCCAAACATTGTTTATAAATATTGTTTAATAAATTCTAATGATTAGAGTGTGATCCACATATTTTTAAAATAAAAATATCAAATCTCTCTTTTCTTATCTTTTTTTAAGACAATGTCTTAAATAAAAATAAAGATGAGACTTCGACAATCTCTAATATAAATACAACACTAAGCATAATATAAAGATGGCCTATATCTTATTTATATTTTCAATCATATTTTTATATGATTTCTTTCTAATAATAAATACAACACTAAATATAATATACAAAGACACCTACTATTGTATTTATGTACCTAAAATATGTATATCATTCAATAAATAAATAGAGCATTGAACATATAATTATGATATTAAAAATATTCATATTTTAAAATATTTAATGTTATATTTGAAATATTTTTAAATTTGATTACATTTCGTGAGAACTAATTGAAAAGGTTACATTAAGGTTGACTATATATGTTAGAAATTATGATAAAGTGATATCATCATAAGTTGATACACGTGTTTATTTGTTTTGGTAAGTTCATCGATAAGAACACATACATCAACTAATCTTAAACAAGACTTGCAATAAAATAAAAATGCGTAATGTAAGGGCGATCACGGGTCAAATCCACAAAAAATTGAGAGTTTCAAATTGAAAACCTTAAGTTTTTTTTTTAGATCAACAATGAGAATTGTTTTGTGATTTTTAGAATTTAAAAAGATGTAAAATAAATTTATCTACGAAAATTGGAGGGTTGAGAGAGAGAGATAGAGATCCAAAGAAAGAGAACAAGATCTAGAGAGAGGGCGCAATTCTCGTAACTAAAAAATAAGGAGTACAACATAAAAGTGCAAAATAAATTCTCGAGAATCATAGACGAAGTAGAAAAGAGGATGTTACAGCCATGGTGTGAGAGTGATAACATCGTCTCCTCAAACTTTTGATTCTCGAGCCATTGAAGATGACTACGTGTGCTCATACCGAAGTTCTGAAAATAACCCCTCTTGAACTGACTTTCAAATAAGTATTAGAGGAACAAGGAATAAGATATTTAGAGAGAGATAAAATAGAAGAAGATCGAGAGATGATTAAGAAGAGGAAGAATAAGAGAGATAAATAATAGCACATATAAGAATTGAAATTAAACTAAAATAAAAATTAAATGTGTATTAAAATTACAACTAAAATAGAGAAACAAATTACAACAAAGAAAATAGGAGGAAGTAGGAGCGCAAACGGGTCGAATTTGGAACCGGAAACACAGTTTTCGATTTCAATTCCGATAATCGAAATATAGTTCCGATTCTAATAAAATCGGAATGGTTAATTCTGATTCCATTCTTATTCCAATTATGTTATCGGAACCAAAATTCTGATAAGCTAAGGTGTTTACCATGACATTGTTTTTTAGGTTTATGGATAATTTATTGAAATAATCGATACTGATTTCGATTCTGATTATTTTTTCAATTCCGATAACTTATTGGAATATTCGATACCGATTCTGATAAACTATCGGTATCAATTTTCAATTCTAAAATCGACAATTTTTATCAGAATTGGGTCGAAATTTTGAAATTTTGGATTTCGTTTGTAGTCCTAAGAAGAAGACATAAATAGATTCTTCAAAACTATCTTAAACTTCTATATAAGGAACTCTCCGAAACTAAGTCCAAGCAACCCTTTATATGGACAATCAAGTGAGGATATTATAATTGAGAAAGGCTTAGTGCACTTTCATATTGCACTTAAGTGCAATATGACTAGGCACTAAATCTATATGGCACCCAATAATTTGGTTGTCACTTTATCACTCCCCATATGAGGGGTGCCACATGAGCTTAGTGCCTAATCATATTGCACTTAAGTGCAATAAGAAAGTACACTAAGCCTTTCTCATTATAATTTGCTTATGTTCATTATAATCATAGGAGGTGACAGTAGGTGGTGACCAGACTTCCTACACATACCTTCGTCATGCATAGAGGTCCACCATCCATAATTACTGTCAAATAATACTATTTATTCTATTCTTACGTATTGACTTGTCGTATTTGCCCTATGTGCTTATAAACCACTCAACCCTATTCAAACGAATTTGCTCCTATAGAAACCATAACCACTATTTTTTTTTCCATTCTCACCGTTTAGCGCCAATTACTAGTGTAATGCCTCTGTCTATCATTTTGACCAGTCCATCCACCTACATATGCAATCATATTTAAATATCACAAATAATATATATAATTTAATAATAAACTATAAACTATGCAATATTTTATTAAACACATTTTAACTTTCACATATTATTTATTAACTCAATTATATCAATGGTTTTTGTATGAAAATCTGAATTTAGTGTGAGACTTAAATTAGCTATAAACATTAGCCTTACAAACGATATTGAAAGAGTTTGAAATGGAAGGCCAGTAAGAACTTTACTTGGACCCTACTACATAAGGAAAAATAAATAAGTGTTGACCTAGAGATGACCAGCCTTATGATCGAAGTACCAACAATTCGTAAGAAACTCTGTCCTCCTGAGAGTCAGAAATTAGACCTTAGTGATACTAAAACCAAAGCCACTCAGAAGATCGATTTCCAAGACTTGCATAATTAATTCCATTTAAGTCCTAAAAATGATGTGTGTGATATGAATAAACATGTGAAAATGTACATTTATCACCCTATAATAACAAGGGGGTTAACTTATAGCCATTTTTTGGGTTTAGTAACTCCTAAATACAAAAATCAAGGGTTTCTTAACCCCATTTCAAAGTAGGCAAATTTAGCTTTGAAAATGAAAAATAGGTTGGCTAAATAATCCTAGGAAGGACAATCTGTTTTATCTATTAACAAATATAAGTATTTGCACATTTCTCGAGAAATATAGTATAATAATATTAACATGACATGCGACAAATGTTTAAAAAATGAAAAAGTAGTCTAACTCTGTGTAACATTTCTACTCCACCTCCTGGGGTGGGACATACTTACCCAGTGGTACTCTTGGATAAGGAGGGGTACCTCTTAGATACCCTTGGGTAAAAAGGGGTACCCTTGGATAACGTTTTCAAACTTCCCAAAATGACATGGGAAGTAGTATACCCAGGGGTACCCTTGATTTACCCAGGGATATCTCTCTTATCAAAGTTTCTTTGGGAGGGTTAATAGCCGTAGAAGGTTGATATACATTAGAGTAAAATAAAATACTATATTCGTATCATTCAATAAATAAATATAAGTTCGAATATATAAATATTATATTAAAAATATTTAATGTTATATTTGAAATATTTTAAAATTGAATATATTTTATGAGAACTAATTGAGAAACTTAAACTAAAGTCATCCATATAAATCGAAAGTCTTAGAAAGTCACGTCATCTTAAGTCGTCACTAATGTATATATCTATTTATTTTCACACTATGATAAAATAGTCACATGTCTTATAAAATTTATTCAATGTTCTTTTGTTAAAGATGTAATAAAAATAAGCTTACCATATATGAAGTATCAATAAGGTAACAATTTTTTTATTTCAATAATGGCACAATTTCCTTCCCATTCTAGTTATTATATTATTATACATTCTTGTATTAGTTTTTAAGATAAAAATAATAAATAAGGTAATTATACACAATTTTATATTTGAAAATATGAGTATAAAATTTTTAATATTAAGTATGTTTATAATTAAATTTTCCAAGAAGTTTTAAAACTTACTGTTAAATTCTTTACAACTTATTAAATAAAATTCAGTGTCCTTAGTAATATCATATATTCATTTTAACATATATAAATAATTAAGATGTGTACTTGTGGGTTTATTATTTAACTTGAAACTTAGTAATTTAATTAAACTTTTTTATCAATTTTATTTTATTGATAGATAAATATGTATATATTTATACATGTAAAAGAATATGCTATGATGTCATATTTTTTGTTCTCTTACTTAGCACTAATAAAAAATAAAGCAAAAATATATGTACCCACTTTGGAACAAGCGAGTATTACTTATTCCATCTTAGACACACATGATGCTGTGTTTGAGGTGGACAATATTTGTTTATCCTATAATGAACACCAAGTCATTCTCAAACATAAGTTTTTGTTATAAGAAATACTTGTTAGAAGAAGAGTGGAACACTTCTTATATGTTTACTAACACTTGCCACACAAACGTCATGTAAGAGGAGTATGTCTCACCCCTCTTACAATAAGTGTTTCTCTTTTATCAATTGCAATATAAATTTATTATAAAATTAATATTATATTATTTTATAACATTATTATTATTATTTTAATTCACTACATAAGACATGCCCATATTATGTAAATCACAGAAATAGAAAGACGTGTGTCATGTGAATAATTAATGAGTCAGGATCCCCTTAGTGTACGCATTGAGGGGACTCCCTTAATACCCCTCAATGTAGATATTTTCTCATAATTAATATTCTTAATCTCAAATAAAAAAACTCAAATATTTTACTTTATTTCTTAATAGTCTTAGGTAAGATAAATTGTGATCGTTAGATTATTTTACGACCAACTTGATAATTACATAACCATCATATGGTATAACATATGTTGGATGAAGAATAGAGATATATGTATATCTTTCATTGATGAGGTAGAGAAGTAGAATGATCTTTCTTGTAAATGTGGATATCTACTAGAATTGTCTACTTATTCTATACGCTAAATCCTAAGATCATATGTGATAACCCCAAGGAGAGATCCACTATAAGAAAAAACGGGTTTAGCTAGAGACCGACAATTTCGGTCCCAATTCGGTCACTATTCAGTGACTAAATGATTCAGTGACCGAATAGGGACTGAAATTGTCGGTGAAAATTTTTTGGTCACAATTCTGTGACTGAAAATTTGGTCACTAATCAGTCGCTGATAGTGACCGATTGGTGACCGAAATGTTTTGGTCGCTATCAGCGACCGAAAAATTTGGTCATTATTTTGGTCACCATTTTAGTGACCGATTAGTGACTGATAGTTTCGGTCTCTAATAGCGACTGAACTAGTTCAATCACTATTTTAGTGACCGAAATAGTGACTGATTATTTCGGTCGCTGATAGCGACCGAAATAATTCGATCACTAATCGGTCTCTATTTTTTAATTATTATTTTTAATATATATATATTATATATTAAAAAAATATTCTATGTATATAATAAAAATAAAAACTATACTATGATAAATGTCAACAATAATAAAATGTCCATAAAATGTCAGCAATAATAAAACATAAAATGTCCACAGCAATACATAAAATGTTCATAACAATGAAAGAAAATCATGAATCCTCATCCTCGTCCTCGTCTTCTCCGATGCCACTCGATGAAGGAACCTACAATAAATATATAACAATAATAAGTTAAAATTAAATACTACTATAAGCAATAAATTATTTAAATTTAGATTTTATTCACTCACTTTTAAACTAAATTAACTAGCTTAATGTGAATTCGAGCGTCGAGCTCAAACTGGGACTCCGAATTAAACTCCGTCAGTTTCCACAAGTCACACTCATCGCCCTGACCGTGCTGAAACAAATCGGAGGCCGATTGGATTAGTATTTCAAATTTTAGACCCTCAAACCTAGCTAAGTTCTTTCTTTTAAACAAAACAAAACAAAACTAACTTGCTTAGGATGAATTTGAGCGCCGAGCTCAAATCGGAAGTCCGAATTGAACTCCGTCAGTTTTCACAAGTCACAATCATCGCCCTGGCCGTGTTGAAAAAAATCGGAGGCCAATCAGATTATAATTTTTAATTTTGGACCCTCAAACGTAAGTTCTTCATTTTTAAAGTAAAGTAACTTGTTTAAGGTGAATTTGAGCGCCGAGCTCAAACTGGGAGTCCGAATTGAATTCCGTCAGTTTTCACAAGTCACAATCATCGCTCTGGCCGTGCTGGAAAAAAAATTGAAGGCCAATCAGATTAGTATTTCTAATTTTGGACCCCCAAATCTAAGTTCTTCATTTTTAACTAAACTAACTTGTAAATGTGAATTTGAGCGCCGAGCTGAAACCGAGAGTCCGAATTGAACTCCGTCAGTTTCCACAAGTTACACTCATGTACTAGAATTGTTTACTTATTCTATACGCTAAATCTTAAGATCATATGTGATAACCCCAAGGAGAGAGAATAAGAGAAATAGTGAAAGAGAAGAACAACTCATATAAGTATCTTAGGACTATATATCTATAAGATTATTTAGCCCTAAAAACCTAAGACAAAACATAAAGATTTTTAATAATTAGATTTTATTAAGACTTTAACTAATGTGAATAACCACATGTCAACAACATTAGTAATACCTTATTCGAAATATAGTAAGCCACATTTTCTCTTATCTCTCTTTGATAGTAGTTTGAAGTTTATATGAGATAAGATGTGACGGCTCTGGATATTTATGCCCGATAAGTCTCTATATCCAGATCTGCCTCCCGCGAACGGACTGAAGTCTCGCAAGGGATATCTCACACACGTGTCCAGGAAGAGTATAAAAGACAAACCACAACAGTATAAGACACAAGAAAGTACATGTGCTCATATATGTTCACATATTTATACAACTATCCCATTACATTAATACATGTCTAAATAAAAAGTACAACTATCTGAGACATACCCCGACGGAGCACAAGCTCACACAACACTACTACAATACAACTGCTGGTGGTACAAGTCTGTCACAACACCTCCTCAAGCCACACAAACGGCAAGCCCTGAAAAGAACTGTAGGGGAGTGAGCCTCAACAAGTCACTGGCTCAGTAGGGGAACCACCAAAAACCTCACACACCACTGAAGAACCTCAACCCCAGAGGGTCTCACTAGCAACACTAAAAGCCAAACCATATCATGCTCACCGCATACATAATTAACAACAATTAAAACATAATCTAAACACAATAACATCAATTAATGCAAATCTCAGAACAGGAGAGAAACAACGGAACTAGTCCAACGCCACTAGTCTGCCAAACAACTGCAAAACCTAGATCACAAGCTTTACAGGCACACCATCTTAATAAATGGTCGCCTAAGCTGCAATCCACACAGGCAAAGCATTGCCTAAGCTACTAGCTTCACTGGCAAGCCTTCAACACACGGGTAATAGGACTGCTAACCAAGAGCTAATCCTTTATACCCTTAAACCACGATGTATCGAATATCACACCTAAGTAACAGGAGTGGCTACCACGGTGCCAATCCATCACATACTAAACCATAATCGGAAGCTTACCCATAAAGGGGTAAAACACAATAAGTGGGAGGTCACACCACACGACCACCACTTCAACACCTGAAAAGACTGGTACACAATGTACCATTACAAAGCACTACCCACAAAGGGTACGGCTACCTATTACCACAAGGTACCAGCACGGAAACCGCAAGTAAACTAGTGCCGTAACAGGGCACACCATAGCGAGCTAAACCACATTTGATGAGTCAATACTCACCAACCACAACCAAAACTGTGCCACCACTCGGGCACACCACAAGCCACAACCACAGTCACAACTGTGCCAACACCAGGACACACCTCGAATGGATCAAATCTCAACTACGAGTCACAAACTCACGAGCCACAGCCAATGGCAAAGCACGAGTCGGAAAGGAACGACGCCACCACACGGGAACAGACTACTGGCTGATCAGGCCAATATCCAACCCGGACAACACAACACAAGAACAACCTCTCAGTCTCGCAGTCACGGACGAAAGGTCCAACTGCCGCTCCACGAGAACAAGTCAAACAACTGTGGAGACCAACCAACACCACACCTGCAGACACACAGCTGCAGGTCCATGCTTGGCACATCTAGGGTCTCTGGCCGGAGCACCCTAAAGTGAGGCACTAGAAAACAGGACTAGCTGGGGACCAGTGTCGACTACTGGTGTCCGTACCCCAACTACGAGCGCGCTACAAGCGACTGCACACCCACAAACACAAGCCGCTGCCCTACTGTCGTCTTTCCCTCAGCCAGACGAACAACTCAAACATAGGAGTGAGGGTGTCCAGGAAGACGACACAGACCTCAACGGTACCACACTGTACCGAGACAAACTCCGAGCACAACAAACACACGTGCCTGGCTCATAAAGAACCTGGGGTACCCGACTAGAGAAGCATTCCAAAATAGGCGCCCGACCACCACGCTCGGCAAGCTCAAACCTCGGTATATACATAAACACTTTCTATTACCTATCACGGTTCATATGTTAGGAATAGTTTGTTCCAGTCACCTTGTGATTTATAAGCTAACCTACACAATTACACATATAAACCATATTAATAATAACACCACGGCCTGCCATCGGTCACCTTGTGACAATGGAGGAAACACAAAACATGATAATCACACTTATACTTTACCAATTATCCATCTAGGATAATCTATAAAAGATCCTAAAGGATCAAGGCTAGGTTCAGATATGAACCTCATCGCCACAATACCACGAACTAACCACAATAAATAAAATACAATAAACACAATAATGTACGATGTGCCATGCACACACAAACCCCATGCATGACATTCAAACCACATAGACACAACATGTATAATACACCAGCTAGGTGCACCACACGTCATTTACGTAAACAACATGCCCAACATATGGACAGCACGCTCCAAGAGCGCTACAGGTGCCAACGCACCACACACACTACACGTAAACACCAAGCCGATTACGTGCATAACATACTAACCACGTAAAACACGCCCACCTCGTGAGCTATACGCTCCATGAGCATAACAAGTGCATTGGCTCCACTTGTCATTGCCATGCACAACAGATACCATTAACCGGATATTCAAAATAGAGAAAGCATGCATAATGGGACCTCTCTGCTGAGGTCGCGACATGGGGATGTGTCACCTTCAGAACGCGACGCCCCGACCTGTCGTAATAAGAAACCCATCGCGACGGGTCGGCCTGTCGCGACCTTGTCGCGACGGCAAGGTCTATCGCCTTCACAGGCGCAAACCCTAATCCGGGAGGAACTCCACGAATTACCACTCCAGACCATTCAAACCACGATTAATTCACGTTTTCCATGCTTTAATGGATACCCTAGCATGGTATCTATGGTTTATAAACTGGAAAACACATCAACCACACCATGCACACGATCCAAACATCAAAACAATGTGGGTTCTCCCTACCTTCGTGAAGAACACGAAAACTGGAGATCCCTCGGCGTTTTCCCCGCTCCGCACGACGTCCTCGCGGCGAGAACACGCCCCACGTGCCTCCAGAACCTCGAATCGCCAAGAAAACTCGCAGCAGCTCCCCCCTGATCGAGCAGAGCCTGTGGAAGTTTTGTTCGGCCGGGGTTCTTAAAAACAGCACAATGGTTAAGAATGCGACGCAGTCCTACGTTGCGACCTGAATGCGACGTGGGAGGCCGTCGCCTTCACACTCCTGACGTCAGCAAACCACCCAGCGCACGACACTTGGTGCGCATGCAGACGTCGGCGCTCAACGGCGGCAGTAGGAACGCGACCACCAGGGCTGTCGCCTTCAAAACGCGACACATATCCCTGTCGCGTTCACAGGCAGAAAATCTGTTAGCGCTTTGGGCCCAATGGCCGGCCCACCAAGTCTCACAACACGCGCAAACATCTGAAACACGTACTAATGGGCCACATACTGGCCACCAAACCCACTAAACACGGATCCACGATGATCCGAAAAATGCGCGACGTTACATAAGATGTATTAACAACTTTCTATCCTATTTTGGTAAAAAAATTAAATTGACATAATAAATTATCGCTCATTTAGCATTCTTGATATTTAATTATATAAGTTATCTGTAGTATTTTTGATATTTAGAAAGTGGGGGCAAGATATTAATTGGAATTGACAAACTTATTAAGTGATATTCGATCTTATTCACAATAAACTCAACTTAGTTTATGCATATTTTAAAAATGAGATAAATACTATCCACCTAGATATCTATGTATATCTAAAATTTTCTATTATCAGAGTCATCATTAGGTGTTCCTGAATAAGAGATTTATTTGCATATTTTTCTATCCCAACTATTAAACAAGATTTTTATTTATTTGGGTAGATAATTCTTCAATATGCACTCCTATTTGTACCTATCAAGATAATATAATAGACCATCAATGTCACTTTAACATCTTATAGATTATATGCGACATTGTTGGTCATATCATGGAACATGATCTAATCGAGATCTTGTGGGTCGATATGAATTATACTACACTGCACCATTTTGAATGATCTGACATAGCTAATATTAAATTTTAATCATAAAAAAAATCAATAATAAGAAAGTAACTCGATGTCGTGCTGACCATGTTGTATCGGTACTGTGTGACACGATCAACCTTGATATGTGGATAATTTATTTATATTTAGACGATTGTTTTTTATCTACTAACTAATTTAAACTTGTGTAGCATATTATTCCCCACTATTGAACTTATATCTAGTGAGATAAGTTATAGAGAATAACAATTTGATTGATATACTAAATAATATGTAGTTTTATCCTAAATAAAATCTAGTTAGCCTGTCTATGATTTAAGGTGAGATATGAATTTTGTACCCATATATATATGTATGCATTTCAAGATATCTTGTTATTAAAATTATTTTCATGACTTTCTTTGATTCGTTGTTAAGTAGGTCAATAAATCCTCCAAGGAATACATTAACTCAAAAAACAACTTATTATTACTAAAGTTATATAAATGTAATAAATGAGCCACATATCTTATATATAAAAGTACATAAACTAATTAAACATTGCTATCAAATTAAAATGAGTGTTTTAATGAAATACCTTATCTCAAATATTACATTTTAGTGAAGAGAAATGCTTATTGCTAGATCAAGCTGATAACAAGACTTAGGTGGATTACTTGTCAAGTAATCTCATTAGTTGAAAAAGAGAGAGAAAGAAAGATTTGACAAGACCCTTAATCAATGAGATTGCTTGGTAAGTTATCTACCTAGGTTTGTTGTCAGCTTGGTTTAACAACAAGCATTTTTTCTTAGTGAAATATCTATAAGTATTTTATATACTTTAACATAAAAATTAGACAATTAACATGTCTCATATTTATTTACCTTTGAAAATTATTTAGACTTACTTTGTTTCACTGATAAGAAATTCTAATAACTCTTTATCAATGTTGATAAATCTTAAATAAGTTTCTTTACAAGCATAAGTTAGCTCATGTTTATTTTTGATATAATATTATATGCACTAATAAATTATTTAAACCTAAGGGGTCAGATAATTTATCAATAGTGAATGTGTCATGTTATTAGAAATAATATATTATTTGAAATTATTTTATTATATCAATGACATATAACTATTTTATCTTAAGATGTTCTACCTTTATGTATTAAAGTGAGATATGTCTAAATCATATTTTTCTTATCGATGAATAAACTATTTATGAATAGTCTATCAATAAAACAAAGTGGCCCATGACTTTTAGATAGTGAAAACCATTATTGCTCCCTATATTTATCTAGTTAAAGTTGGATAGAGATGCCTTTCCATATTTGAACTTATCTAGTGTAGATAATTGTTCGTCATATCTTCTTAAGGGGATTTTCAATGACATATGTATCCACACAGTCTTGCACATTTTACTTGATATTATATTCTCCGTATTTTCATAGACACCCATATAATATGAAGGGAAATTATTAACACAAGAAAATTGCTAATCTTTATGCAGTAGGATGATTGTTACACATTTTACACGATTTGGGTGATTTTACGCTTTTAAGTTAATGATAAATATGTTTGCACTTAAGTTTAACTCGATTTGAAATAATTCCTTTTCTCGTGCTATTGAGTGAGGAAAGGTGTTTTTGCACATATATATCTTTACATGGTGAGATTATATATATATATATATATATATATTGTATCTTAAGAGTGATAATTCTGTAATTGTTTATACAACAAGGTTATTATTTATGATCGTCTCTATTTTTGTAGCTACAGAACTATCGTTGAAGAAGAATTAAGGTGATATAAACGTATAGAATGGATGACAATCCTTGAATGTGTGACGTGAAACATAAACAATTACATGGGTCAAAGATTGCGAACTAAGTTATCACTCCGGAGGCAACGCAGTTAACAAAGTTGGAAGAGGACATATTTGGACTGACACGGAGTATTGAACAGCTTCTCTTGGCTGGTGTTGGTGCAACTTGGTCTGACCCATTGAATAATTTTACTCTTACTAAGGTATAATAGTTTACTTTCTAAGAACAAAAACACACACTTTGTCTTCAATATGCACTCCTATTTGTACCAATCAATATAATATAATAAACCATCAATGTCACTTTAATATCTTATAGATTATATGCGACATTGTTGGTCATATCATGGAACATGATCGAATCGAGATCTTATGGGTCGGTATGAATTATACTACACTGCACCGCTTTGGATGATCTGACTCAACTAATATTAAATTTTAATCATAAAAAATTAAAAAATAAGATAATAACTCGATGTCGTGCTGACCATGTTGTATCGATACTGTATGACACGATCAACCTTGATATGCGGATAATTTATTTATAAATAGATGATTATTTTTTATCTACTAACTAATTTAAACTTGTGTAGCATATTATTCCCCACTATTGAACTTATATCTAGTGAGATAAGTTATAGAGAATAACAATTTAATTGATATATTAAATAATATGTAGTTTTATCCTAAATAAAATCTAGTTAGTCTGTCTGTGATCTAAAGTGAGATATGAATTTTGTACCCATATATATATATATATGTATTAGTTGGACACCCGTGCGATGCACGGAAATTTTTTAAATTTATATATTTTTTATATATTTATAGAAGATTTTTTTACAAAAGATCATTATTTCTGTCGATTTTTTACAAAATCTTGTAGTCACAGATGATAGTAGCTGAAGGGGATATAACAGGGATATAACAAATTTTTTAACAAAATTATAGGCCTAAATCAGATATATGAGAAAAAAACACATTGAACACAAATATAAATAATTTTTTTTAGCAACAGATATGTAAAAATACATACAAAAATTGTTATTAAAAAAATCATTACTACCACATAATGCAGTGAATATCAGTTTACAAATACATGCTGCATATTATGTGAATCTTCAATGTGCATCAATCTATAAAATATTCAAACAAATATTATATTCTACTGTTCTGAGCTATTCATAATAACTTTTATTTCTATGTATGCAATGTATATTACTGGAATTTTAAGACACTCAGTTTACCACCATGAATGGTGTTGCCCAGTTGACGAGCCCAGAGGGGGGGTGAATGGGACTTTAAAAAAATTGTTCAATAAAAACCTGTTCACAAAAAACGATTGCACAAACACACTTCGCAGATTGTTAGAGTTAGTACAAGAAGGATAGAAGAAGCAAGGCAGTCACACAAAGGACACATCGATATATCCTGGTTCGGACCTCCTTTCCACAGGAGTCCTACGTCCAGTCCCCAAGCAATCTCTTGGGATTTCACTACAAGGGTACAGTCCCCCAAGCAATCTCTCCATGTTTATCTCATGGGCCATGAGGGACCCAATGAGCTTTTCCAATGACATTGTCTTCAAGTCATTGGCCTCTTCTATATCCGTTACCTTGGGAGTCCAAGAGGATGGTAGTGATCTAAGTATTTTTCTGACCATATCTCCCATTGGGTAGGTCTTGCCGAGTCCAGCTAATCCGTTGATGATATCTGTAAAACTACTGAACATTTGAGAGATTGTTTCTCCTAGCTCCATCTGAAATCTTTCATATTAAGTCACAAGAATGTCAATTCTTGTTTCTTTCACCTTATCTGTGCCTTCATAAGTGATTTTTAGCTTCTCCCACATCTCCATTGCGGATTTGCAGGTTGAAACTCTGTTGAATTCCTTCTTACTCAAAGCACAGCAAAGGATGCTCTTAGCTTTGCAATTCAATGAGATCTTCTTTCTGTCATCATCTGTCCATTGAGCTTTCTCATTTGTGACTAACAGAACACCTTCTTCTACTATGGACCAAATTTGATAGTCGTGCCCTTGAAGAAAGTATTCCATCCTGGTCTTCCAATAAGGGTTGTCTTCACCATCAAAGAGAGGGGGTCGGTTGACAGACTGACCTTCAAAGTTACCTTGGGCTGCCATGGATCTTTACTCTTCAGATCGTTGGATCCTTTCTTTGTCGAAGAGACTGGCTCTGATACCACTTGTTGCCCAGTTGACGAGCCCAGAGGGGTGAATGAGATTTTAAAAAAATTGTTCAATAAAAACCTGTTCACAAAAAACGATTGCACAAACACACTTCGCAGATTGTTAGAGTTAGTACAAGAAGGATAGAAGAAGCAAGGCAGTCACACAAAGCACACATCGATATATCCTGGTTCGGACCTCCTTTCCACATGAGTCCTACGTCTAGTCCCCAAGCAATCTCTTGGGATTTCACTACAAGGGTACAGTCCCCCTTATGAACAAACAACACCCAGCTCAGCTGGTCTTCCTTCACACGAAGGGAATTACACCACCCTGGATACCCCACCAGGTCTTCCTTCACAACCGAAGGGAAACAACACCCTGGATACCACCAGGTCTTCTTCTCTTTCCGGGCAAGAAGGCAGCCCACTTCTTTTATAGGCGCAGAAGTAAACCTCCTGGTACAAACCCTAGTGTGGTTCTACACCCAGCACACAGCTGGTCTTCTTCTCTAAGAAGGGAACAACACCCTGGCACTCCCAGGTCTTCCTTCACACACGAAGGGAACAACACATACAAATGTGTTCAGGAAACAGACGCCCCTAGATCAAGCTAATAGGACAGGTGCTTGATCTGAAGCAAAGATTGAGAGGATAAAAGATTTACAGGGATGATCTCTCTCAGTGCTAAAGGCTCTCACAAAGATCTACACTGAACTCAGAGAGCTAAGAGCTAGACAGAAGAAGGAGTGAGACTTTGCTCTTTCAGATGCTCGCAGAAGAATCTTCAGAAGGAATGGGAGAGTTGTTTTTCTTCTCTGTATATTCTATTTGTTCTGGAGCTTCAATCTTCTATAAATATCTTCAACTTGAAAGATAGTCGTTGAAGTGTCCGTTGAAGTAGCCGTTGTCTCCAAGCTCAAGTGTTCGTTAGACTCTATGGTGCAGAGGAGCTTCTAGTTCAACGGTCCTTTGCTTCTCATGCACGTAAGGAGAAGATCTTCTGAAATATCCTTTTACTTCTATTTTATCCAACGTTCTATTACCAGTGCTGTCAGAGACCTGCACACATTTATGAGTTTAAACAGTAGACAGCTAAGTTGTCTCTGGTTGTCAGTCAACGTTAGAAGATATGATCATTAAAGTAGTAAAGCCATTTTGCTGTTCTAAAAAGATGTTCACATGATAAGCATGATAGTGAAAGATATAGTCTGTATGCATGCAGTGATACGTACAATCTTCATTAATGCACAGCAGTCAAAAATATATTCAGAAAGATATTTGACTTTTCAACGTAATCAGAAAACAAATCATTGTCTTCTATGAAATCGTTATTTGTATGACTTATGAAATCGTTGTGCAAATCGATGTGAAGTTCCTAAAGGAATCGTTATGAAATCACTAAGGAAATCGTTATGAAATCAAATCGTTACGAAGACAAAGAAATCGTTATGAGAGCGAATCGTTACGAAGTCTAAAGAAATCGTTACGAAAGCAAGTCGTTCTGATGACTAACGAAATCGTTATGAGATCAATAAAGAAATCGTTATGAACTTACTAAGGAAATCGTTATGGTATCGATTTCTTTGCATTCACTTAACAAATCGATATGAGATCGATTTCTTTAGAATCGATGAAACACTTAGCGAATCCTTATGAATGTGAATGTAAGGAAATCGTTACATCTCTACAGAAATCGTTGTTGGCACTTTGTGAACTGAAATCGATGTATTGAATGAACATCGATTTATCTTTCTAGTGCAAATCATATAACGATAATTCCATAAATTTATATTTACTGGGAAAACATGATATTAATTATTTTTAATAATAATTAATCAATCATAAATTTTGTTATCATCAAAATACAAGGGTAAAAATATAGGAGTGGTTCAACAAATGGAACATGGTAAAAAACTAACTCTAATAGAACAATCTATACTATTATATTAAAATTTAGTAATTAACATAATTACTAATAATATTAACAATTAAAATAATCTTAAAATAATGTTAACAATTATTCAACATATGATCATACAAAGCAAGAATAAGAGTATTTAAAACAAAATTACAAAACCTCTAATACAATTGTTTTCTAAAATCTTTATATATGCTTTCAGATTGTAATGTATATGACAATCTAAAATAGAGAATATAAAACTTACTGTAGCTGCGTAGCTACGGTAACGTACACTGTAGCTACAATACATAGTTACAGTTCTTTAGAAACCCTCAGCTTATCGGAGAAAGATTGACGATATTGTTCAACATTTTTTCTTTAAAGACAACACTGTGCAAATAAACACAGTAAGACGGTGAGTAAGAAAAAGGTTCCCTTGTTTGTAGCCATTGAAACCAACAGTGGATGAAATTTGCTGCGACCATACCTGGGTAACTTGAACCTGGCGCTGGGCTAGAGACAATTCACGTAGCTGGAGGCTACGTTCTTCCAGGGTTTTCTTTAAAAATGGTATAATTTGAAAAATTTATTAGGTGAATAGCAGGGTAAAAAAATTAATTAGTAAAATAATATATTTTGGACTGTCAAAACTGTGCTAGAACGTGCATAGGTGCAACTTTTTTAAAAATATATATAATAAGGAAATCGGCAAGGAATCACCGATTGGTCCGTTTGTTTTCCTGTAAAACCTCCCACCAGAAAAGATTTTTCAGGAAAATCTTATGAAATTGATCATTTGGTTGCGTTGAAAAGTTGATCCATGAAACCGTTTTCCTTAAAATCCTCAGATTTTGGCATCTGAGAAAAAATTCTGGACGCCGTTTTCATTCATTTTCGCCTTCCTCTTCGTCTTCGCCCTTGTCCTCCCCTTCATCCAGGAAGCTCTAAAATGTATCAGGATCTGAAAAAGCAGTTTTGGTGGCATGGAATGAAAAAGGACATAGCAAAATTTGTGAGTAAATGTCTGACATGTCAAGAAATAAAGGCTGAGCACCAGAAGCCAGCATGCCCTATACAACTAATTGAAATTCCAATATGGAAATGGGAGTAGATAACCATGGACTTCGTAATGGGTTTGCCAAAGACAAGAAAGAAGCATGATGCTATTTGGGTAATTGTGGATAGATTAACTAAATCGGCTCATTTTCTAGCAATTACAAAGACATAATCATTAGAAGATTTGGCTCAATTGTATATAAAGGAAATAGTGAGACTTCATGGAATTCCTTCGTCAATAATTTCATATAGAGATCCAAGGTTCACTGCTAGATTTTGGAAAAGTTTGCAGGTAGCCATGGGCATACAATTAAAATTTAGTTCAGCATACCAACCACAAATCGATGGCCAATCAGAAAGAACTATCAGAACACTCGAAGATATGCTAAGAGCCTGTAGTTTGGATTGGCGTGGTAGCTGGGATGATTACCTACCCTTGATTGAGTTTGCATATAATAATAGTATCCACAACTATTCGGTAAGTAATCATCCCAGCTACCACGCCAATCCAAACTCATGGCGTGTAGGTAATCATATGGTAGACCTCATATGGCGCAAACTCATATTTGTGGTAAGTAAGTTATTGGCTTAGGTAATCATATAATGCCTCATATCGAAGAAGAAACATGGGAATTGGAGCAAGAAATGAAAGAAAAGTATCCACAACTATTCGGTAAGTAAAATTACCAATTTCGAGAATGAAATTTATTTTAACAGGGGGAGAAATGTAATACCCTCGAATTTCAAATATCGTGATTTACTTATAAATTCATGTTTATGCAAACCAATAAGACTTAAATTGAGATATTTAGGATTTAGGGTGTGTTTAAGACACATTATCATACCCAGGTATCATTTTCGGTCGTGCGCACCCGACAGGGCGACACCGAAAAACTGTAACGAAAATAAAATCTGAGAACACCATAATTCTTAGAAAAATATGATGATATTAAATATGTAATTATCCAGAATTTTTGACGACCCTATTTTGAGATTAAGTCGACGTAACTATTTTCCGGGTGATTTTTCACCCAGTGGAAAATAAAATCTAAAAATTAAAATAAAATCACCATAATTTGTAAAACTTTCATATTAATCTATGGTAGAAATTTCAACGCAAATGGACTTTGTTTGGACATGTTTACATCAAGTCTAAGGGGCCAGTTGAATTATGGGTCAATTACGGTGACCAAATTTTGGGTTTATTTGGGTGCTTACGTGTGAGGCCTTGAGGAGGCCAGCACACATTAGGATAAGAATAAAACATGAGTTAAACCTCTTACACGTTAGTTACATAGGTGTAAGTGTTAGATGGGGTGCATGAGACATGTGTCAAACCAAATGGTTTTTACTGTTACACCTGGATTCGGGAGGTGGCGCCATGCATGTGATGGTCTATGGGCTATAAAAACCTCTCCTCACCCTTCGTACGCACCCTTTCCACCCTTTGTACCTGCTCACCCTTGTACACCACAGCTCCTGCTTCCATTTTCTTCTGTTTCTTGCTGCTGGAGTGGCCTTGCTGAAGTTATCCCTACATCCTTGCGTGGATAGCTTGCAATTGGAGCTGGTTGCTGTGTGTTCTTACAACTTCGTTGCTAAGGATTACATCTCTCAGGTTGCATCTATCAAAGTGGTCAACCGTGCAAGCTTCTCATTCCTTATTCTTGTTTCTGTGAAGCTTTACATCAAGGAGAAACCTACTCTAATCAGTAAGGTAGGATCCATCTCCCACTGATTCGGTTCTGTCCTCCACACATGATAAGGAATTCTTGATGAACAGATAAGTTGTTATACCTGTGGTTCTTCCCTTTTTCTTTCAGACATGATAAGATTATTCTTGTTGGGAAAGGAAAAACCTTGTTCTATTTTAGAAATTGACTCCTATCTTCTTCCTCTACTCTTGATCCATGTTCATGTTATAGAGTTCTGGTAGAAGTCTAAATATCTTTAGAACACTATGAGGATTTCGGTTTAGATGGTTGATACTTCAAGCCTTGATTTAGATCCATGAAACACTTTGAGTTTTAATGTTTATCTTGTAGGAATCTTCCAATAATCCATTGCTATCAAGACCATGCTTCCAGTATTACACTATGTTGGTTTCTAGCTAGACAAGTTTGAATTGCAAAACTCTTATTCCATCTCGCTTGTTTAGCTTGTAAACCACTGTGAGAATTACAATTAGATTTTTCCATTTGATATAAATCATGTCTTGATTCATAGGTTTCATGGTTAAAGTGTTTAGAGTGAATTCAAAGTCACTTATGAGTGAGGAACTGGCGGCTGTCGACAGGCAGCTCATAGCTGTCGACAGGCCAGTCGTCCTGAACTTCAAAATAACTGGAACTGTGGCTAGCTGTCGACAACCATCTTATAGCTGTCGACAGATAGACACAGAACCAGCAAATCTGAGCTCTGTCTGCTGCTATCTGTCGACAGCCCCTTCCTGGCTGTCGACAGCTACAGTCTTGATCCGAATTTCAGCACTCTTTCATATATGAATCCTTGCTAAAAGTTCATCCTAAAAGCCTAGCAAGTTACCCACTTATTTACATTGGTATTTACTATCATATTACAACAAAGTTTACCCACATTATGTACCTTAACCTCCCTTGTATTATTCTTAACATTGTCGATTACGAGTAGTACTCTGATTTAGTCTATTCTCCAGTGTTTGTAACTGAGTCTATAAAATCTGATCACCTGAGAGTTCATATGCTTGAACACCTTATGAGATGTGAATAACTTGTGATGACAATTGTGGATCTTCATCTTCTTGGGTTCTTATGTGATTTCAATCTTTCGAAGTTATTGGCTTTGAGTCATAACCCTGTCTCAACCAATTGTCTTTCTTATATTATTGAACTCCGAGCAACTTTGTCACTAAGAGATCTGTATTAATTCTCAATCAAAACGACCTTTGGATTTCCAATTTTTGTTATGCTCATGAAAAGAAATTTATGATATGAAGACAGTGCTCTCTTCAAAAGAGGGTTTAGGATCGCTTGTGGTAGCACCAGCCACTTGTGATCAGCTGAGGGCGACCGTTTGTAGGTAAATCCAAGTCAATGGACTGATGATGGTGGGTAATAAACCCCGTTCTTGCGCAATGAACAAGATCTAAGGTGCTGGAATCGCCTAGGCACTGAGGATATATTTACGTCAATTTAGTAATCTCTTGAGAGCAGTGATGCCTGTCAAATTTATTCCAAAACAAGTTATAGTCTGAATTCTGAAAGACAAATATGACTCTTATTCTGTGATTTGTTTGGGCTCATTATGAATTCAATTTGAGCTATATGTTTCTGTTAAGTATGAAATTCATGAGCAAATGTGTTTTCGATCCACATATGCTTACTTTCACCTACTGAGTCCTTCCGACTCATGCCTTTGTTTCCTCCAACCCTTTCAGATTGAGGGTGTGTATAATCTCAGCTACACATGAATCCTAATTCTGCTGCGAACGATGAAGAGATGAAGAAGAATATCGTAGTTTTAGTAGTTTCTTTTAGTTGATGATGTATTAAGTTAGAGAGAGAAACTTAGCTCTTGTAAATAATGAGTATTAGTACTTTGTCACCTTGTGCCTTATAATATGTTCAAAGATGCCTTTGTGGAATGGTTTTCAAGTTTTGTGCATTTCGTGGATTTGTCTGCCCATAACGAAATTTGTCAGTGTAACCCCTCTTCCGATCAAAGGTTATATGTGTGGTATATGTATGTGTGTGTGAAGCCGGAGGAGAGCAAGGTTATGGGTGATAGATATCTCTGTGACCATTTTCACAAAGGAAATAAATAAAACATTTTTGTATTCTAGAATCTCTAAAGATCATTTTGGTTTTAAAAAAAATTTAAGTGGTTAGTATGAATTAATTGGATGTGTTTGATGGTGTTCCAGGAAATGGCTGACAAATGGAAAGCTATCGACACATCCAGTGAGGATAGACATGAGGAAATTAAAGAAGGTTCTAGGGGGGAAGTTCCCAATATATTACCGGCCAGAAACTCTTAAGAAGGAAGTACTGGGACTCCTGATTTTGTTACTTTTATGCAGTCATTTCAAGGGTTGGTGCAAACAGTAATGTAGAACCAACAAGATGTGGGTGGAGAAAGAATTTCTGGAGCATCGTTGTTAGAGAAATTTAAGAAGATGGGACCTCCAAAGGAAGTAGCCAGCCTGAGGTTGTAGAAGGATGGGTGAGGGAAATAGAAAATATATTTAAGGCCATAAGATGCGAAGAAGAAGACAAAGTCACATTGGCGACTTATATGCTTCAAGATAGAGCTGATGAATGGTGACAATCTGCCATGAGAAATGCATTCAGAAATAGAGAAGATAACATTAGTTGGGGAGAATTTCTGAGAGAGTTGTATGAGAAATACACTCCACCACACATCAAGGATAGGAAAGAAGTGGAATTTTTGCAATTGGAACAAAAAGACATGACAGTGGCAGAATATGAAACAAAATTCACTGAGCTGGAAAAATATGCACCACACATTTGTGATAATGAACTCAGAAGGGTAAAGAAGTTTGTGAGAGGATTGAAACCCAGTGTGAGGAGTAGGGTAATTCCACTGGATCCCCAGAGCATGACAGTAGCACTAAAGACTGCATTTATAGTGGAATCTGAATTTATGGAATATATGAAAAACAAAGAAACCAATGGGGGTAAGAAGAAAAATGTGTATACCAAGGAAACGAAAGCTCAGAAGTGAAAGGTTGATTCAACCAAGCACCAGGAAGAACAGAAAAAGAGTTGGCCCGTGTGTGTTCAATGTGGAGGAAGACACCCGGTGATGAGTGCTGGAAAGTAGCAGGAAAATGTTATGGATGTGGTCAGAAGGGCATATGATTAAGGACTGTCCACACAAAGCAGATCAGTCAAAAGCGCAAAAGCCACAACCTTACTTCCAACAAGCCCCAAGACAGCCACCCAAAGGACCAGCTATAGTCTTTGCTTTGACAAAGGAGGAAGCCCAAGACACTCCCACTGTAGCTGAAGGTATTCTCCTAACTGAAATTATGTATGCTAGAGTGTTATTTGACCCTGGAGCTACTCACTCTTTTATTTCTCGAGTATTTGTTAATTCTATATCTCAGAAACCAGAGAATTTGGTAGGAAGTATGATACTTGACTGTCCTACTGGTCAAATAGCTATTCTTACCTCTGTCATCCCTGAAGTAAATCTGAAAATAGGAGAGCATGAACTTACAGTATATGTATATGTACTGGATAACTTGCAAGATTTTGACATTATACTGGGAATGGATTGGTTAGCAGAAAATCATGCAATATTAGATTGCCATAAGAAAGTTTTAACATTTAAAAGGCTGGGATTAGCAAATTTCAGCTATACATGCCCAAAGAATAATGGAAACAAGAAGATTATATCAGCACTTAAAGCCATGAAATGGCTGAGAAATGGTTGTCAAGGTTATCTGGCAAGTGTGATGGCCATATCAAATGAGCATAAATAGGTATCAGTTCAAGATATTGATGTTGTAAAAGAATTTCCAGATGTCTTTCCTAATGATTTATCTGGATTACCTCCAATTAGAGAAATTGACTTTACCATTGAACTTTTACCTGGAACTTTGCCTATATCCATAGCTCCTTATAGAATGGCACCAGCTGAGTTGACAGAATTAAAGAAGTAGTTGCAAGACTTATTAGACAAAGGTTTTATTAGACCAAGTGTGTCACCATGGGAGCTCCAGTATTGTTTGTGAGAAAGAAAAATGGATCCCTCAGATTATGCATTGATTATAGAAAGTTGAATCAAGTTACAATCAAGAACAAATATCCATTACCAAGAATTGATGACTTATTTGATCAACTTCGGTCTGCCACAATATTCTCTAAGATTGATCTAAGGTCTGGATACCATCAATTGAGAGTTAAAGAAGATGACATCTCTAAGACCGCATTTAGAACCAGATATGGACATTATGAGTTTTTAGTACTTCCATTTGGACTCACTAATGCACCTGCGGTATTTATGGATTTGATGAACAAGGTATTCCAGCCTTATTTAGATAATTTTATGGTGGTATTTATAGATGATGTGTTGATTTATTCATCTAATGAAGAAGAACACAAGGAACATTTGAGAGTTGTACTACAAACCTTAAGGAAACATCAATTGTATGGTAAGTTAAGTAAATGTGAGTTTTGGCTCAAGGAAGTGAAAATTTTGGGTCATGTGATTTCTGGAAAAGGTGTGGTTGTAGACCTGAGTAAAATTGAAGCAATTCTAAATTGGGAAAGACCCAAGAATCCATTAGAGATTCGAAGTTTCTTGGAATTAGCTGGATACTATAGGTGAATTATTGAAGGTTTTTCTTCTATAGTTATGCCTTTAACTCAGTTAACTAGAAAAGAGACCCCATTTGTGTGGAATGAGAAATGTGAAGCCAATTTTCAGGACTTAAAAGGGAAGCTTACCACAGCTCCGATTCTTACTTTACCTCAAGGATCGAGAGGATTTATAGCCTATACGGATGCATCTTAAAAAGGAATCGGATGTGTGCTTATGCAACATGGAAAAGTGGTAGCATATACTTCTAAACAACTGAAAGATCATGAAAGGAATTATCCGGCTCATGACTTATAATTGGCAGCAATCATACATTCTTTAAAGATCTGGCGCCACTATTTGTATGGGGAACAATTTGAAGTTTATACTGACCATAAGAGTTTAAAGTACATATTTTCTCAGAAGGAACTGAATCTAAGACAAAGGAAATGGTTATAATTTTTGAAGGATTATGATTTTACAGTGAATTACCATCCAGGTAAAGCTAATATAGTTGTTGATGCTTTGAGCAGAAAGAAATCAAGAGCACTACAATTGCACCAATTGTGGAAAGAAATGACCGATCTAATTGATTACTCACCCAGAGGTGGTGTAGGAAAATCTGATATTGGCACAATTGATAGTAAGGTCGGTATTTTTAGATAAAATTGGTGAAGCATAGAACCAAGATCAGAAACTAAAAGAGATGGTAAACAAACCAGGATACATCAAAGATGGTCAAGGGATAATTAGATTTCAAAACAGAATATGCATACCGGAGAATGAAGAAATTAAAAGTGAGTTATTGAAGGAAGGGCACAAATCTCAGTATTCGATTCATCCTCGAAGCTCTAAAATGTATTAGGATCTGAAAAAGCAGTTTTGGTGGCATGGAATAAAAAAGGACATAGCAAAATTTGTGAGTAAATGTCTGACATGTCAAGAAATAAAGGCTGAGCACCAGAAGCCAGCGCTATGCAACTAATTGAAATTCCAATATGGAAATGGGAGCAGATAACCATGGACTTCGTAATGGGTTTGCCAAAGACAAGAAAGAAGCATGATGCTATTTGGGTAATTGTGGATAAATTAACTAAATCGGCTCATTTTCTAGCAATTACAAAGACACAATCATTAGAAGATTTGGCTCAATTGTATATAAAGGAAATAGTGAGACTTCATGGAATTCCTTCGTCAATAATTTCAGATAGAGATCTAAGGTTCACTGCTAGATTTTGGAAAAGTTTGCAGACAGCCATGGGCACACAATTAAAATTTAGTTCAGCATACCATCCACAAACTGATGGCCAATCAGAAAGAACTATCAGAACACTCGAAGATATGCTAAGAGCCTATAGTTTGGATTGGCGTGGTAGCTGGGATGATTACCTACCCTTGATTGAGTTTGCATACAATAATAGTTACCATACAAGCATTGGAATGGCACCATATGAGGCATTATATGGTAGACCTTGTAGATCACCCCTCTGTTGGGCAGAAGTGGGAGAAAAGAGTCTCATTGGGCCAGAATTAATTCAGAACTGCTCAGAGAAGATTAAATTAATCAGGAAGAGATTACTAATAGCTCAAAACAGGTAGAAGAAGTATGCGGATAGGAGAAGAAGGCCACTAGAGTTTAACATAGGTGATCATGCATTTCTAAAGATCTCTCCAACCAAAGGTATCGTGAGATTTGGTAAGAAAGGAAAACTCAATTCAAGATATGTAGGGCCTTTTGAAATATTGCAGAGAATAGGAGAAGTAGCATATCAGTTAGCTCTACCGCCCTCTTGGTCACATATTCATAATGTATTTCACATATCTATGTTAAGGAAATACATAATGGACCCCTCTCATATAATCAGCCATGAAGATGTGGAAATACAGACAGATTTAACCATTCAAGAAGAACCAGTAAAAATATTGGACAGGAAAGAACGGGTCCTCAGAAACAAAGCAGTTTCTATGGTGAAGATCTTATGGAAAAATGCATTCATCAAAGAATAAACGTGGGAATTGGAGCAAGAAATGAAAGAAAAGTATCCACAACTATTCGGTAAGTAAATTTTACCAATTTCGAGGATGAAATTTATTTTAACAAGGGGAGAAATGTAATACCCTCGAATTTCAAATATCGCGATTTACTTATAAATTCATGTTTATGCAAACCAATTAGACTTAAATTGAGATATTTAGGATTTAGGATGTGTTTAAGACACTTTATCATACCCAGGTATCACTTTCGGTTGTGCGCACCCCGACAGAGCGACATCGGAAAACTGTAACGAAAATGAAATCTGAGAACACCATAATTTCTAGAAAAATGTAATGATATCAAATATGTAATTATCTAGAATTTTTGACGACCATATTTTGAGATTAAGTCGACGTAACTATTTTTCGGGCGATTTTCCACCCAGTGGAAAATAAAATCTAAAAATTAAACAAAAATCACGACGTTCTCCTCGATGGGTCGTCGGTCTGGATGGGCCTCGACAGTAGGGGAGTATCGAGTGTTGCCGAGTTGTAGGAGGGCCCGTCGCTCAAGCTGGACCTGGAGGAGGTGGACGCCAGGGTGGCGGAGGACCAGTCCCCACGGCGGCTTGGCGCTCGCCTCTCAACGACCGTCGCGCTCGGCGGCGGCTTCCGCTGTGACAGGGCAAACAAATGTCAGAAAATGTTTTGAGGAAAATTATTTACTTGACAACCAAATAGATACTTAAGATTTTTATTTTCATGTAAAAGTTATTCTTGGAAAACTTTTTCCCTATGAAAACATTTTACATGTAACCAAACAGACCCTTGTACAAGGAAATCGGTCAGTCCTTGTTGTGTACTACAGTAGTTTCAATTTTTTGTTTTTGTTTTTAAAATTAAATTAATACATTTAATTTTATATCTAAATAATATTTAATTAAGATAAAATTTTAAACATAAATTATTAAAATGTGATAAATTTTGTGATAATTTTTATTTTATTTTTAAATTAATTTTTCTTCAAATAAAAATTATCTCAAAAATCATTAAATCGACTTAATCTCAGCATCTAAAAGGTCTAAATAGTGTCTAATTGGGATAAAATTTCAAATATAAACTAATTAATATATGATACAAATTATAATAATTTTAGTTTAATTTTTAAATTAATTTTTTTGTCAAGTAAAAATTATCCCAAAAATCATTAGGTCGACTTAATCTCAACCATGGTTCGCGCAGTACGTGCAGACTGTACCGTACCTGGGCTCTCACAAGTCCAGACACAATCAGATGACCCAGGCGTGCCGCGGCGACACACTGCAGTACGCTGCGGATCGGTACGGTCTGGTCCGCTAAATATTTTTTTTTTCATTTATCTCTCATATCCAGTATATTTAAGGGGCCTAAATGGTGTTTAATTGAGATAAAATTTTAAATATAAACTAATTAAGAGATGATACAAATTATAGTAATTTTATTTTAATTTTTAGTCAATTTTTTATTAACTAAAAATTATCTCAAAAATTATTAAGTCGATTTAATCTCAACATCTATGTATCAATAATTTCTGATATTTTATATTTTTATTTCGAAGCACTCTTATATTAATCAAGATTCGACGTACCATATGGATCGACCGTACCGCTGATATTTTATATTTTTAGAATCAGTATATTTTTCTAGTAATTATGATGGCTTCATGTTTGACTTTATTTTTTGAACTGAATGTCATCCCGTTGAAATGCACACAATCAAAGATAGTACTAAAATTATATTAATAATATAAAAATATTCTAAAATTAAAGATAATTATATTTTATATACGTGATCATATCTTACGTATAATTTACTATCTCTTTTAATTTCTTAGTGTCATATTAATATTTTATTATAAATTTTAAGACATTACAGTTTTGTTTCTGTTTTCAGATTCTTGGTGTTGATCTAATGTAATACATTAAAATCAAACAAGCCCTTTCCCCACCGTATCTCAGCGGTACGATATCATATCATACCACGGAAAATGTGGCACGGTCAATTTGGACGGTACGACGAACATTGAATAATATAAGAGTGTTTCTAAATAAAAATATAAAATATAAAAAATTATTGATACATAGATGTTGAGATTAAATCGACCTAATGATTTTTGGGATAATTTTTACTTGATAAAAATTAATTTAAAAAATGAACTACAATTACTATAATTTGTATCATCTCTTAATTAACTTATGTTTAAAATTTCATCTCAATTAGACACCATTTAGACCCCTTAAGCGCACACAGGATTTGTCGCGGTACGACGAACTCTCTATACACTTCAACGAGACGACATTTGGTTCTGAAAATAAAGTCAAATCTGAAGTCATCATAATTATTAGAAAAATATACTGATTCTAAAAATATAAATATCAGGAGTTATTGATGCATAGATATTGAGATTAAGTCGACCAAATAATTTTTGAGACAATTTTTACTTGACAAAAAAATTAATTGAAAAAATTACTATAATTTGTATAATCTCTTAATTAGTTTATGTTTGAAATTTTAACTCAATTAGACACAATTTAGACCCTTAAATATACCAGATATGAGAGAGGAATGAAAAAAATAATATATATTTAGCAGACCTGATCGTACCGGTCCGCAGCGTATTGCGGCGTGCCGCCGCGACATGCCCTGGTCACCCCAATGAGGTACCCGACTGTGCCTAGACTCGTGCGAGCTCAGGCACGGTATGGTTCGCACGTACCGTGCGAACTATGGTTGAGATTAAGTCGGCCTAATAATTTTTGGGATAATTTTTACTTGATAAAAAATTAATTTCAAAATTAAACTAAAATTACTATAATTTGTATCATATATTAATTAGCTTATGTTTGAAATTTCATCTCAATTAGATACCATTTAGACCCCTTAGGTGTTGAGCGATTTAATGATTTTTGAGATAATTTTTACTTGATGAAAAAATTAATTAAAAAAATTAAACTAAAATTATCATAAAATATATCACATTTTAATAAATTTATGTTTAAAATTTCATCTTAATTAGATATTATTTAGATATAAAATTAAAGATATTAATTTAATTTAAAAAATAAAAATAAAAACTGTTGTAGTACACAGCAAGGAAATGTACAATAAGGAAGTAAGGAAATCAGTGATTCCCTTACCGATTTCCTTATTTTATATATATTTTAAAAAAGTTGCACCGATGCACGCACAAGCACATCTTTGACAGTCCAAAGTGTGCTATTTTGCTAATTAAAATTTTTACCCTGCTATTCACCTAATAAAATTTTCAAACTATGTCATTTTTAAAGAAAACCCATTCTTCGACAGGGCGGTAGGAGCGGAGGACTTTTGCACTGCTGGAGGAGAGTTCTCCTTATACGGCTCAAGGGGGAGGATGACGAGGAAGAAACCAGGGACAGGCCGTTGGAGCTCTCCCTGCTCGACGCATTGAAACTTCCCAATGTGCACAACATCGACTGCGGCAAACCCATCGTTCCTCGCAAAAACGTAACCAAATCGTTCAACGCGGGTACGAACAGTGCCCCACACATCACTGAGAAAATACCAACGCACCCTGGAAGAGTAGCCTCCCCGAGAATACCTTGGGGTTGTCGGCAGTGAGCAGCGGTGTGGGGCCACAGCCCGTGCATGTAGTCCTCGTTGTTGATGCTCTCCGTCCCTGTCACCAACTGCACCGGGGAGCTCAGGTTGGAGTCGTATCCCAGCTCGCAGGGGAACTCAGTAGGGAAGAAGCATGCCGATCACAGTGATCTCCTCGTTCTCCATTCGCTGCGCCAACTCGCATAGTTGAGATGGCTGAAAGCGACACCCTGTCTCCAAAGGGTACAAAGATGCCCTCCAACTGGAGCTTCATGGGGAAGAGGCAGACGACCTTGGAGCCACCACTCTTGGAGACCAAGTGGGGCGGAGGGAGAAAGCAAGGAGAAGGGCGTGTCAGAGGTCGAACATCATGCCGTCGCTCAACCCACGTGCGCGGCGTCCTCGACAGTGTCGAAGTTGCCAAGCCAGTTGCAGGCACCTTTGAAGGTTCAAGGCACTCGGGGGGGGGGGGGGGTTGCAGGTCGAGAGGAAATGGGCGAATGGATGGGTCATAGTTGCTAGAAAGTGCACTCTATCTCGCCCCTGAGAGGAAATACGATGGTGTAGACGAAGCTCGGTTGCAGAGAGTTTCTTCTCCTGGGAAGAAATATTGGATGGGTAAGGGGGAGACGCATCTTCATTAACCGTATGAGAGAAGAAATGTCACCGTCCAAGAAGGATGCAGATGACAACGGTTCGTAGGTGCGAGTGGCGTCCTCATCTAGTCGAAGGTGCTCGCCAAGGACGTAGAAGAGAGAGAATGTCGTGAGAAAGTGCACTCTACCTTGCCAGAGGAAATACAACGAGGTAGACGAAGCTCGATAGCAGAGAATTTCTTCTCCTGGGAAAAAAATATTAGATGGGCAGTGCAACGGTGGAGGGGGAGACCCATCTTCATTAGCCGTATCTGAGAGAAGAAATGTCGTCGCCGGTTCACCTTCCTTCTCGGAAGCAGAAACGACACTACCATGGTCAAATTTCTGAAACAGTTAGCGACTTGAGTTGGGGAGAGAGATAGAGGCAAAAATAACATATGTAGCCATGTGTCTTGTGATGAGGAAGGCGGGAGGAGAGAGAACGCAGAGGTTAGAGAGAGATTTAGGAGAGGTGGGTTGATAGTTGGTAGAGGAGAGAGAATACGAAGGAAAAAGAGAGTGGGGAGAGATTGCGTACAATAAATTTTGAGCGAAAAAATAGTTAATCTAGTACTGCCACGTAGCTGCCCCAAAACTGAAAATTATTATATTAGTATAGATGTATTTCAAGATATCTTATTATTAAAATTATTTTCATGGCTTTCTTTGATTCGTTGTTAAGTAGGTCAATAAATCCTCCAAGGAATACTTTAACTCAAAAAACAACTTATTATTACTAAAGTTATATAAATGTAATAAATGAGCCACACATCTTATATATATAAGTACATAAATTAATTAAACATTGCCATCAAATTAAAATGAGTGTTTTAATGAGATACCTTATCTCAAATATTATATTTTAGTGAAGAAAAATACTTGTTGCTAGATCGAGCAGACAACAAGACTTAGGTAGATTACTTGCCAAGTAATCTCATTAGTTGAAAAAGAGAGAGAAAGCAAGATTTGACAAGACCCTTAATCAATGAGATTGCTTGGTAAGTTATTGAAAAAGTTAATTAGAAATCTCTGATTGTAATATAGAGCTCTTTACTGTAACATGATTTAACGTATACTATAACCAAAGATAACACTTACTGTAATGAGTTACAGTTCTGTTAGAGACTAGAAAATAAATCAAATATATGTTAGGGACTCTTAATTAATTTGCCCTAAGTTATTTACCTAGGCCTTATTGTCAGCTTGGTTTAACAAGTATTTCTCCTTAGTGAAATATCTATCTATAAGTACTTTATATACTTTAACATAAAATTAGACAATTAACATGTCTCATATTTATTTACCTTTGAAAATTATTTAGACTTACTTTGTTTCACTGATAAGAAATTCTAATAACTCCTTATCAATGCTGATAAATCTTAAATAAGTTTTTTTACAAGCATAAGTTAGCTCATGTTTATTTTTGATATAATATTATCTGCACTAATAAATTATTTAAACCTAAGGGGTCAGATAATTTATCAGTAGTAAATGCGTCATGTTATTAGAAATAATATACTATTTGAAATTATTTTATTATATCAATGGCATATAACTATTTTATCTTAAGATGTTCTGCCTATATGTATTAAAGTGAGATATGTCTAAATCATATTTTTCTTATCGATGAATAAATTATTTATGAATAGTCTATCAATAAAACAAAGTGGCTCATGACTTTTAGATAGTGAAGACGATTATTGCCCTTTATTCTTATTTGCCTTAATAATGTATTTATCTAGTTAAAGTTGGATAGAGATGACTTTCCATATTTGAACTTATCTAGTGTAGATAGTAGTTGGATAAATTTGAGATACTAAAATAAAATAAAATATATTTACTATTTATTTGGATGGATATATTTACTATTTGTTTGAATGAATATTAAAATTATAAGATCTACTTGTCATCCTTAATAACTATTTGTCAAATAAGCTAGATAAGTACTAAAATCTATTTATTATCATTAATAATTATTTGTCAAATAAGTTAGATAAATAATAAGAAATATTTGTCCAGACAGATAGTAAACATTTCTCGAATAAAATTACTGTTAACCTTTTATTAAAATTATCTTAAAATATTTATCTCAAATAACATGCTTATATATATACTTTAAATAATTTATTTAAATAGTTTTAAGCTTATGAGCATCAATAAATATGTATCTAATTACTAAATGAGACTTTGGAACCCTATCTTCTTACGAAAGTTTCAAGATGACATTATTAGTTAGGAGAAAAAGATTTAGTGACATTATTTTGTAACACATATATTTGACATTACTCACATGACATAAATTTTGAAATGTGATATGTATTTAACAACATTCATATGACACAAATTTGAAATTGATTTGTGCCGTGTGAATGGCGTGTCAGTATCAATTGAGTAGGTTATTAAATTGTTTTTCTCGCCCGGATGGATTGTGCCATTGATCGGACCGGATTAATAATCCTGGTTCGGTTCAATACGTGGTCCGGTTTAGGCATAGTTTTCAAGAAGGCAGGTGCCAGGCGATGGTCGCCGCCGGGGTTGACGTCATCCTCCTCTCCACATGGACGGCGGCGTCCTCCAAGCTTCCTGCGAGCCGGGGTCCGGAGGGCCATCCGGGGACGGCGTCGATGCTGCTGTCGGCGAGAGGAAGGAGCCGCAGCCGGTGGGAGCGGACGCGGAGGAGTCGGCTGGCGGCGCCGGTGATGGGTCTGACGCGCTGGCGAGGGCGATCGCATCTGTGCTGGGGGGTGTGATGAGGGAGTTCGACGCCAAGGCGGAGGCGGCGTCCAGGAGTCAGGACGCACTCGCCCTCTCCCTAGATCGTCTCACCGGAGGTGAAACCATCCAAACCCAAATTGGTGAAAGTTCCTCTGTTTAAAGTCTTCAATTGAGCGTTTTGATTTTTTTTTTTAAAAATCCAAATTTGTACTTTTTTATGTTCGCTTTCGTGGATAGTAGATGAACACCTCTTTATACTGGAGTTGGGTTCTTGCAGCTATTTCTCCTTCCTCGTCTAGGACTGTAATATGTATCTTCCACGTTTGGGTGCAACTTATGAAAGTGTGAATAGATTTATTATCAACGCCATTTACACTTAACTTCCTTGTCATAACCACATTCTGTGTTAGCTCATCTTCGCCTGCTCTATGTAAACATAAGTGAGTTTATGCAGAAGTCAGTTTACAGGAAGAGTCTCAAGCATAAACCCCTTTAGAGCAGGTTTATGGGATGGACATATATGGGGAGATTGTGAGCTTATGATAAAGTCAAGTGAGTCTATGGTAAATCTACTTTTGATTTTTCAAACTAAGGTTATAACATAACACCAGACTATGATAAACCTAAACATGTTTATGCCTTACATCCAAATAGGCTAAAAATTTGAGAGTTTAGTTTTGTATAACACCAGAAAGGTAAAGCTGACTTGTTTTGTTCATGAATTCATAATTTCATATTGAGGCTTGACTTTCTCTATTAGATCTTGATGGAATAACTACTTTGTATAACGAATAAATCAAGCTGTCAATCTATTTTAAGCTTCAACCTCAGTAGAGTATTCTCTCAGTGAAGCATCTGGATTTTCCGACTGTTTACAGTTTGATGTTCTTGTGACTATAGTTTTGTAAGTTATCTTTGAGAAAAATGGTTGCTATTTGGAGGTGTGTACTTCAAATTGTGATTTCTACTTCATGCCATGAAAATTGCAGAGCTGGACAAACTGTTAGAAGATGCACCTTTGCCTTTCATTATGCAGCATGCTGCCAAAATTTCAGGAATTCGGAAGAGAGTCTTTGCGCTTAACTCTGTATTAAAAACAATACAGAGGCGGATCGATAACATAGATATGATGCTCTCAGCAGGCTTACCTCATGGTACTATACTCATAAACACTGTGGTGTGCGCTTGCTTTTAGGCTAGCTATGCTACTACTGCATCCTTCTCCGTGGCCAAAGGCTTAACCATTCCTTGAGGAATGATTTATCATTTTTTTGATCTCCTGTCACTTACTGAATTGCAATGTACATTATGTCACTTCTTGATTTTCATTTTCTATAATGCTCTGTGTTATTTAAGTGTTGATGTGTCAATCTGTCTCCATATGTTATCTTTTCATAGATATGCTTACTTGCTATTTTTTCTCCTTAGTATACGGTGTGAATCTGTGGCTCACTTAAGCTGACTGTCATGAACAGCCTCATTGTGGGGAAAATGATGTGTATCACACTTTTATAAACTGTTTTGTCTATATATCTCTGGATAAAACTCATGCTCACTAGAACTTGGAAAGTTGCAACTTTCTGAAAGCTAGTTTCTTCTCATATTCCTATTTAAGATGAGACTTTACTCTTTAATTTTATCATAACAGCAGAAATAGGTAAATACCATTATGCTTGCTCTTCTGAGCATTAATAACAATTCCTTCCTAATTGATGTGTAAGTTATATTCATGATAAATTAAAGAAATTGCATGTATTTGTGAAATCTAGATTTGTTTGACCCCATTCTCCTGTTCAAAACTTATTGAAGTCGGTTGTTCAAGTCAGAAAAATTGTTGTCCTTGAACTTCCATTTCAGGTTCAATCTGTCTAACCTTTTGTGTCATCATCATGTTTTACTCGTGTCATAACTAGTTAAAGGATTCATAGCGAGAAGGAAACTCATAATTCGTTGAAATAAAGGATGACGTTCTTTTTTGAGTTGAATGTAATTGTTCTCCTCCTTGGAAAGAGGACAGATATTTCTGTTAGCTTCATACCCCTATGTTTGCTTGTTGTGGTCTTGGGTTCCATTCCTCTTAGCAGCTCATGCTCTTTTCATAATGCAGCCCTTGGCTTGATGGTACATACCAAAAGTGTCTTTTGGAAGTGTCCATCTGAGTTAAACACACAGACAAAGATGTTGAAAGCTTTTAAGAAGGGATAGCACATTGCTCCGACTAAGATGTGAGGAGACCTAGCTTCACATTAACGGGAAAGTCACCCATTTTGCAAATGACATCTCCAACCTTTGAAGACTGCATCAGCTGCTCCTCTAGAAAGGCAAATACTTTTTAAAAGAAAAAGGAGAAAATTTGAAAAAAAAAACAACAACCATAATCTGAATGACTATTAGAGGCTTAAATCATTAAAGACTCATTCTAGTGAGTTTAAGTGATTAATCACTTGATTAGGGCTTAGATACCCTTGAGAGGGTTTGGATCACTTTGAGTTAGAGTTTAAGTGAGAGTAGCTTTAAATCTCACTTGATCTGGTGAGATTAGGGTTTAAATCTGAAGTTGAATGACTTGCATATCCTTTTTTTTTAATTAGTATACAATTATGTTAGGAAGTTGATCCCTAAACATTGGACGTGGCTGTTTTCCGGTCTGAACTGGAACCAGTAGTAGAATCGTGCCCCTCTGTTCTCACAAATGGTTCCAGTTCTGCCGACCATTATTGGAAGATATTGACAACACTGAGGAGGAGAACCTGTGTCATGCCCATGACACTTACATGAATCCAATCCGAGAAGAGAATGGCAGTTGAAGTGCAGAACTTATGCAACAGTGGAACTAGTGGCAGCAACCATTTTGTGAGTATCTTTTTCCTTTCTTCCCGTGGCTGCACCAAAGTGGGTGAAAAATGAAAGGCTTGATGGCAGGGCAGGGATGTATAGTGGAGGCACAAGGAGTGAAAGAGGATGGGCGGATACACAAGGGTGGTGGCCAAAATGATTTAAGTAACTATGATGGATACTCTCACTCTCGAATGAACTACCTGGCTTCTATTATATAGGTTGTAGATGTCAATTTCTCAAGTCAGTTGCAAGAAAACGGAAAATTTAGGTTAATCTTTGAAGTTCATGTAACTGAAAAGTAAGTAAATAACTGTAGTTGCTGAAAACTCAGGGTCATTGGACCTCACAATTCCTTTGACCATGCTTTAGGATCAGTTCTTCTCAAATTTACTTGTTTCTCTTCGCATCTTGTCGCTACTCTTTTTAGCAAGGCATTTTGGATGTATGTGCCTGTAGTGCATCTGTCATCAAGAAGATATTCTCAATTGCCATTTATTTACTTTTTTCTTCAGTTAACTACATTTGGTAGTCCAATCTTACTGAAATATTATCCCTCTTTAATTCTATTTTTGTTAGAGAAAGCAGCAGCTCCTGAGGTTCCTGGAGGACAAGAAAGTTGACCTCGTACAGGTACTTTTGACATCTTGTTGCGTAAAATTGTTTTCTTCTGTTTATATTTTCATAGCCTCTCTTATGACAAGAACATAAAACCAAATTCATGTATGATATGTTCATATATATACATATATGTGGATAATATTGCTTCTACATATTTGTTACCTGTGGATGTCAATGCAAGTGATTACAGAGGCTCTTGATCTTCTGTTCTAAAAGGTTGACAATTATTAGTCATCAACGGACAATTCATGAAAAGTATCATTAGACAAATGGTACGTCCGGCACACAATCAGTGTGAAGTATTATTAATCCGAGTGTTTATTTCATTGCACTAGCTGTTTTTAATGTATTCCACTAACTGATTGTTGTCCATGTACTTTCTATCTCATTTATGGTGGACATGTTGACCAGATGTTCAGTCTCAACATGTGAGCAATTAACTCTACACTGAAAATGCATGTGAAAATAGTCTTATCTCAATTGCTATTCATTGTAAAGGTCTCAAAAAAATGAGCTTATAACTCATGTTAGCTTTCTATTGGTCCATAGACTACTCAATAATTCTGTTACGTACATTTATTTAGGTGCTGCACTGCTATGTATGTGTGACTGAATCACAGAGGGGACCGCTACTTTTGGACTGTGTTGTTTGAAATCTCGTCATGTCAGTGATTTGTGTTTCATATTGAATGAAGGTTCATAGTTAAACCAATATAGGCGAAGGAACATGAAGTTAAGTTCCATTGAAAGTTGCTTAACATTTTCCACCATGTCATTCGTATAGGAGCAGCTGTTCACCTTCTGCAAAATACTGATTACATTTCCAGGCTGTGGGGATCGAGTTCCACAAAAAGCAAGATTTGTCCTCACCATCTGCTGAACAAATTGCTTCCCATGATTTGCTATCAAAGAAATAATGTCCCTTTCTTGGGGACTTCAGGGCATTATTTGTGCAAGCATGATCCATTTCATTGGCCTTTTTTACCATGTAAGTCGGAAGTTTTCTGACTTATTCTACCATCTTCCTCGGTGGCGAAGGTCGTGCTTTGTACCAGCAACTGTTCTTAGCATTGTTCTTAGGAGTGCCTGTGTCTGCTCTGTATACACAGGAGCTCATGATTGGGCAGAGTACGTGAACACTTATCTACTTGTGGGATAACCTGCTGTTAATGGTTTGTATAATTTTCTCCTGTATTTGGGACTCTTTGTGCATAAAATGACCTTAAATTGCAGTCTTACTCAGGGCTCTGCTTTAGATCACTAGTCCTAGATAGCTAGGATGTTAAGATTATCAGTCAGATAGTTAGGTGGAATGGTATGGGTAATTTTACAAGTATTACAACAATGTAGCAAGAATGTTAAGAATGAGTTGAAAATAGGTGGGGCAGTTCTCCAAACAAGCTTATACAGAGGCTATTCTTATGACATCTCTGTTCAAAGTTCAAAGCAAGTACTGTTAAGGGGCAAAGAAGGTGGGTCTCAAAATGTGTTGTAAACTTGTAATAGGTACAGTCGGAAAGTTTCAAGATTTTATGTGCAAGATCATCTATGTAGATCCCTGAAAGCTTTTAAAATAATCATCTGAAGAGACATGATTTAAGTGTGCCTCCCAAGAGGTATTGTCCCCATGCTTGGGGTTTTGTCCTTTAAAAGGGTCATCTTGGGAGAAGAGGTGAGACTCTTACTGATAAGTACACACTTGTTCTCACTATCTTTCAACGTGGGACTAAAGAATATCTCTACACAGCCCCCCCAGTGAGGATAAGGGTGTGCGGGTCTCATGAAGATTAGACGCTCGGGTAGGGCGCATGGCCTCTTGTTCGTTCCCACAGACGGCGCCAATGAAGAGACGTGATTTAAGTGTGCCTCCCAAGAGGTATTGTCCCCATGCTTGGGGTTTTGTCCTTTAAAAGGGCCCTCTTGGGAGAAGAGGTGAGACTCTTACTGATAAGCACACACTTGTTCTCACTATCTTTCAATGTGGGACTAAAGAATACTTCTACACAGCCCCCCAGTGAGGATAAGGGTGTGCGGGTCTCATGAAGATGAGACGCTCGGGTAGGGCGCATGGCCTCTCGTTCGTTCCCACAGACGGCGCCAATGAAGAGACATGATTTAAGTGTGCCTCCCAAGAGGTATTGTCCCCATGTTTGGGGTTTTGTCCTTTAAAAGGGCCCTCTTGGGAGAAGAGGTGAGACTCTTACTACACGTTCTCACTATCTTTCAATGTGGAACTAAAGAATACCTCTACACCATCATAGTTCTATCTTTAAGAAAACTACTCTTAAATCTTTGAAATTTTTAAGATGCTCTTGGTAGTCTATCCCATTGTACGTTATCCAGACTATTAAATGGCTAATGTAAAAGAGTCCGAAATTTTCTATCCAAGATTATTCTATCTGGTTATCAAATCAGGTCATGAAGAATATTAATGAACTCGATAACCACCCTCTCGATCACGGTCAGCACATGTTTGCCTTTTTACTTCTGTTTTAATTTTTTCTTATTAAAATTTAATTATGAATATGACCAAACCGAACAGGTGTGATATGTTCCAACTCGTATTATATCTGGAGAATCCCGTCTGGTTTGGCCTACTCTTGGTAACGGGGAGCCATGCAGCATTCTTTGGTCTATGGTATTGGTCTAGTTTTCTACACACATCTGTACACCCCAGTGAGAGACCAGTGGGGAGGGCCATTTTATTTTTAATTTTCTAACAAAAGAGATCTATTTGTAGGCTAAATCAGAACTATCAATGTTAAAATAAAATGAATCTTTATGCTATATATATATATATTATATACTCTTAAGATGTATCATATTACAAATATATATATATATATATTTGAAATTTACATCTTATACTGTATACTCTTGAAATTTGAAAAATTAATCAATTATATTTCTCGTGTTAGTAGCAGGATATATAGTAGAAATTTTTTATTATCATATGAACAAAATCATCAAGTAGGGAGTGAAAATATACTAAAATACTCTTGTTCAAGAAGGGGCGGAGGGAGAGTGAGTGGGGTGAGGAGAAACTAGAGGACATACTAGTCTTTTTATCCATTTAACTCAATTATGGTTAAGTGAAATAAATTAAATAGATGGAACCAAAATGTAAAACGTACACGATGAAATATGTCTAATACAAGGGCATATAGTACATTATATAGAATGTAGAAGTTGAAAAATGGTCCCACTATTTGGATCATTCTGTTTTTACAAGTTTTTTAACTACTTGATGGAGGAAAACATCATTAGAACCTGCAATATGGAGAAAGCAATTAAGGGACTTTGTGAGTGGTCTCCGAGGAAAATCTTTTGATATTCAAGTTAGAAAATTGTGGGAAGCGAGGGTAATTAGGCCAAGAGAAGGGAGATAGGTTCTCCTATGTGTGGGTGTCAAAGTTCTATAAGTCTTTTACCTCTTCTAATCTCTATCATTTCTTTTTGTAAGTGTGAGTTGAGGGTTTCCCTTATTCTTGCCATCTCCTAACATTCCCATATCGTCTAGTGCTGGAGGTAAATTAAGGTTCATGTAGGGATGAAGTGGTCTTGGATATAGGCTAGCACGCTTTTTGACCTAGTTTACTAAGCATGGGAGGGAGTCTTATCACCAAATTACTAAGCTCCAAACTTAAAAAGGGTGCTAGACAATAGGTGTTGCCATATCCTGATGTGGTAGAAGAATGTCTAGCTACTAATGTAGCCTTGCTCTGATGCTGCAGGGGGAAGCCTTCCTACAATCAAGTTGAGCTTTTAGTCTCACAGCTCCGAATACTCATCCTTTGACTATTGATAGATCATCTGGAGACAATGAGCCTAGCTAAGGGCACTCTCACTCACTTTGGGCCAAGTCTTTAGGGGCCTCATGAGCTTGGTTAATTAGGCCCTAGTGTGGTGGACCCACACTCTTAGACTTGCTACAAGGAAAATGAATTGCAACCACTATTCTCTCTCCTTAATAGGTCGGGATAAATGGGCTCTGATAGGTTACCGCCATAGTCTCCCTCCACAAAGATATTAGGGGTATACATTCAAGCATAATATATTTTAGCGATATATATATAATAATAATAATAATAATAATAATAATTTTTCTTGGAATGGAAATTTTAACATAGAACTAGGAAAAGATTGGAGATTTCAAGTATATATTCTCCCAACTCTATCGGTTATCAAATTAGGTTCCTAGAATGCATAGAAAATGTCAATCAACCATCCTCATGATAGCAAACGTAGCATCCTTAATTTGGCTTACGTTTTTTGTTGGAAGACTAGTATATTATAATGTCTTTATAAATTTCTTTTAAACTTATTTCTCTTAAGATTTGAACTTGCAACCTCATCTTAAAGTACATTGAGAGCTAATCACTAGTCCATTTCTTGATATATAGCATCCTTTGGCCTATGATATTGGTTTGATTTTCCACACACATTTGTCCACCCTATTGAGAGACCAGTTGGAGGGCCAAATATTTTTTAATTTTCTAACAATAGAGATTAATTTCTTTGACCTCTAAATCTGACCTATAAATGTTAAAAATTAAATGAATCTTTTTGCTTAAAGAATGGAAATTTTAACAGAAAATAAAGAAAAGATTGAAATTTTGAAGTATATTCCCTCCAACACTTTCCACATGTCGATCTGACCAACCAAGCTGGTTGGGTAGGAGAAAAGCAGACTGTGCTATGGAGACCTCCTTACAAGTGAGGTCTTATGAAAGTATTACTTTTCATGAAGAGTCTTTTGCACATGAAATAATCAGCTAAAGAAAATACAGTTTTTTATGTTGAAAAAAAAATCTCATGTTTAGACTATAACTAGTTCTATGCCTGTGCATTGCACGGAAAATTGTTAAGTCTGAATTAATAAATTTTATAAGTAGTATGTATGAGGGTAATATTTTTTATTATTTATGAAAGTAGATTTTAAATAAAGACAAGAGTTTTTAGGAATGGAGAGATGTTTAATGGGAAAGAAAAGAGAGAGAAATTATATTAGCAAGCTTTTATTAGTTTAAGAAGGGTGAGAGTGAGGTTGAGAGTTTTTTGAACATTTAGGAAAGTTTAATAGGAGAGAAAATTGGAGAGAGAAAGTAGAAAGATAATTATTTAGTTTATTTAAACTACCTATATTTCTATTTTTAAGGAGGGAGATATTATGGAGAGAATAGGATTGTCCCGGTGCAGCCACATGGCAGCACCAAGACTGAGTTATATTATATTAGTATAGATACTTGAGAATGATTGAAAACTGTACTTCTCCATAGAACTCTGCTTGTACAAATGTTGGTACCTATAGAATAATGCATGCATCTTTGTGGTATAGAATAAGAAATATATTGGCACAAAACTCTAGTATTGCTCTCATAGATGAATGTTGTGGTGGCACCACTTCCACTTCATATCATTTCAAATCATAGTTAGACGTACTTTATTATATTGGTGCAGTATTGATATTGAGGTTTTGCGGTCTTAATTTAGCATCGGCTAATCTGATAAAACTTTTTTTTATATTTTAATTTTTTATTATTAAATTTTAAACATGTATCAATTAAATTATACTGTATCATACTAATTATATGCTTCGGTTCATACAGATATTGGGAAAATACGGGGAACGATTCATGCGGCCAACCCTGCCCCATCCAAAATTTCAAGTTGAACATACATGCAACTTTTCACCTCACTTCATTTTTCCCATCCAAAATTTCAAGTTCAACTTGCAATTAACTTCTCAACTTATCTTGGTTTGTGACGAGATTCATTTGTTCTCCACACTCTAATCCAATCCTTTTTATTGCGGGCTTCCAATCCATTTCTATTCTCAAAAACTTTTATATTTTCGGTAAGAGTCGATTTTGATGTGCATCAAACTTACAATCTCATTGGAGGTGAATACAATCTTAAGAGTGTGTCCACCCCCAGTGATCTCAGCCTCTCCAATCGTTGCACACTACCCTCTTGGCAGTGTGCATTGAGACTTTTCTTTCTAGTAATATTTAAGACATGAGATTTTCATAAGAAGGAATTCAATGGGGGTATTAAATGAGGAGTTGCATATTTGACTTTCTATATCCCATTTAATATCTTTTTTGAGCTCTTTAATTTCCAGATGAAAGTAACACAAACAAATTCTCTCACAAATTTTTGTTAAGTTTTTAGATTGTTAGAGAATTTACTATGGCCCTAGTTAGATGTGGGATTTGAACTATAAATGGTAATTATTTGGGTGTACATGGAGTAGCCGGGCCAGTGGATTTTGTGATCAATGACAGTATATTCTGACCTATTTGGTCAAATAAGTGAGTTAATACAACAAATTAAGCAAGACTATTTAAAGAACTAGTTGTAATTACATGAACACTCATGAAGAACTATGCTGGCACTCTCCTGTCTCCCAACTCTCCAACGCTCCACAAGTCCTCCATCTTCTCCCTATAAATCTATCTCACTACATGCCCTAATCCCCCATCTTCCCTCCAACCCAAAGAGCTCTCTCTCTCTCTCGCTCTCGCTCTCTCTCAAACCATGGGGAGGTCCTCGTTCCTGAGCATGCCGGCGGCGCTGCTTGTGCTCTCCATCCTTCTGTGCATGGGCGATGCACGCCAGCTGAAAGAAGCAGGGCAAGGCGACGGCTTGGCTCCCGGCGGAGACGTGGCGAAACCGGGCGTCCTCCCTCTGCCGCCGTTGTCTCCTCTTCCACTCGTGCCACTGCCGCCGTTGCCCCTGCCCCCTTTCCTGCCTCTGCCGCCGCTATCGCCCGTGACGCCTGACTTGCCCGGCTTCCCCCCGGCGCCACTGTCGTCCTCCATCCCTTCCTCGCCCAGCACCAAATAGGCGCCGTCCGGGTCCTCCCGGCGCTCCCCAGCTCCTGCCGCGCGTCTCCTCCCTGAAACCGGAGGATGCATGCATGCATGTTGTCCGTCGAAGGGTTCAAGAGAGTCTCTCTGTAACCAGCTGCGTTAATTTCCTGAAGGTTGGAATAAAATTATAATTATGAGTAGTAGCTGTGTCTACATAAATTATCGGGAATTACTCGCGAATGCCTACGTTAAATTAGGATCTTTGAGCTTTTGTGATGAGTTGCGAGATCGTATTTGTGGTTTAATATCCAAAACAACCATTGCATGCAGTACGTACGTATAATTCCATTTTCTCTGTTAATTTCCTCGTTCTCGATACAAGTTTTTGACAAAAAAGGGTCAGAGGAGAGTACTGTCGTATAATTACATGGTAATCCTTAATTAGTTAACAAAAATAATCATTTCTTGATACGTATTGTGTGACAGAAATATACGTGACATTAACGTATGACTAAACGAGGTAGAGTTATAATTGGTGGGACGTCATTGATTACAACATTATGTCAACTAATTAATTATATACGCCAGTATCAGCTTCTGATGATTGATGTTCATTTCTGTTGAAGTATGATTGTTAGGCTTTTGGAAGGATTTATATTCTCTAAATTTCTTACTCGAAGAATAAGAATCACAAGAAGTTTTCATATGAGGATATATGAGACTAGTTTTTGTTAAAACAACATGAAGAGGTTTGGATTTCGCATCTACAGGACAACTGTCAGTCTTTGATGGGGTATCGGTAGCAATGACATTCACCTTCCTTCTAAGGGTGATCTACAAGGCAAAGAATAGGTCAAGAGCCCTGGGAGGGGGGGGGTGTCTCAAGAATAATTCTTCGATAGTCAAGTCAGAATTAAACAAGAGTAGATGGAGAGAGAGAAAGGTTAGAGATGCGAGAAAACCCTTCACCAAGATGGCTGTTTGTTGAATGCCTTACCTGAGCTAGGGTTCATAGTGTTATATAGAGTTTGTGCCTCGCTGCTGGATATGGTCAAGAAAATTGGGTTGCAGTTGGTGGTAGAATAGGAGATATGGCACATATTGTCCTAGGACTCTTTCAACTGTAGTCCTGACTTTCCTAGGCACTATCTTTATATCATCAGTGCGATCTCTATGAGGCAGAGAGCCCTATTGTCTTTGGGAGGCATGGAGACATCTTGAACTTTGGAAACCTCACAAGGCATGGATGTCTCGGTGTGTCGGAGTTAGGCTTAGGTCTCAAGCCATCGTTCAAGCTGCCCTGCTAGTTGACGACCTAGAGGTTCCGTCAATCAAGCCCTTTTGGAGATCTAAAAGTTTCTTACCTCTCAGGTCATCTTACTCGGGGGCATGCACTTAGCCTTCCGTTCCTGGTGCTTTCTTGGGTTCATAGGGCCTTCAATCTTTATTAGGCTGGGCTCCCATGAAGGTGTTAATTTAGTGGGCCGCCATTTCCCCCCTCTCCACTTGCACCCCCCCTCAAATTTCAGAATTGGTATCTCAACTCGGGAGTTGAGGTGGGTTAGGGCCTTGTTCGATCGTGGATGAGGTTCTAGAGGTGCGTACCACATGTTTCTCCTTTCCCTCCAATGAGAGTGAGCCCGCCCATTCTTGAATTTCCCTTTGATGGCGGCTGAATTGCCGTCCCATCATCTTGAATTAAAGTTGGAAGGTAGCTAGAAATTATGGCAATGTGGCGCCTAGGTCGGCGAACACGATTGCCTCTGGATTTCCGAAACATGTCTATCGCATGCTTCGATTGCTTAGGGTCATCATTGGAAATGTACACCCATACACTTTATACTCTTGAAATTTGAAAAATTCATATGTCCCTCGTGTTAGTAGTAGGATAGTAGGGATATTTTATTATCACGTGAACAGAACCACATCAAATAGGGGGTGAAAAATACTAAAATACTCTTGTCCAAGAAGAGAGACACAGGGAGAGAGAAAGTGGGGTGAGAAGAAACTAAAAGGCATATTCGTCACCTATCTATTTAATTCAATTATGATATAGTAAATAAGTTAAATAGATGCAACCAAACGGTAAAACATACATGATGAAATATGTCCAATATAAGGGTATATAGTACATTGTACAGAAGTAGAAAAGTGGTCCCATATATGATCTGGACATTCGATCTTTACAAGTTTTTGAACTTGTTGATGGACAAAAACATCACTAGAACCTGCAATCTGGAGAAAGTAATTAGGGGACTTCTGAGTGATCTCAGGAGAAAACTTTCTAATGCTCACAAGAGAGGATAGCTGGGCCAAAAGAATGGAAACATGTGCTCCTCTGCATGCGTAGGGGTCAAAGTCCCATAAGTCTCTTACCTCCTCTAATCTCCATTATTCCTTCTTGCAATTGTGAGTCAAGGGTTTCTCTTGCTCTTGTCACCTTCTTGCCTCCTCATATTGACTAGGGATGGGGGTAGATGGAGGCTCGTACAAAGATAGAGTGGTCCTAGATATGGGCAAGTGAGCTCCCAAGCATAAGAGGGAGTCTTGACACCATTATCAAGCTCCAAAGTCACAAAAGGGCACTAGACAATAGATGTTGCCATGTCCTAACATGGTAGGAGTATATATATATATTTTTTTTTCATTAATAGGCCAGTGGTATTCAAAACATTGGAAAACCCTAGCGCCGCCCCAAGTTCGAACCTAGGGTGTTGCGCTCCCACCCCTCCCAGTGTCCAACTTACTTGGCTATTGATATAGCCTTGCTCTGGTGCTAAAGGTGGGAGCATTGTATGGCCAAGTTGAGCTTTTAGTCTCACAGCTCTAAATATTTGCCCTTTGACAACCGGTGGATCATTTGGAGACAATAGGCCTACCTAGGGGCACTCTCACTGGCTTTGGACCAAGTATTTAGTAGTCTCATAGGCTTGGTAAATTGGGCCCTAGTGTGACGAACTCACACTCTTGGACCTGTTATAGGGAATTAATTAGACGTCAATGAGTTGTAACCACTATTCTCTCCCCCTAGTAGATCTAGATAAATAGGCTTTGATGGGCTACGACATAGACTCTCCCCACAAAGAGATTAGAGATATACATACAAAAGATGATAAATTTTAGGGATATAAATGTAATTTTTTAAGAATGAAAATTTTAATAGAGAACAAGGAAAAGATTGGAGATTTCAAACATTTATTCTCCCAACTCTATCGGTTATCGAATTAGGTCCTAGAATGCATAGAAAATGTTAATGAATGAGGTAACCATCCTCTTGGTAGCAGGGAAATGATCTAGCATCCTTTGACTTATGTTTTTTTGTTGGAAGATTAGTCTATTATAATGCCTTCGGAAGTTACTTTTAAACCCATTTCTCTTAAAATTTGAACTTGCAAAATGAGGTAACCATCCTCTTGGTAGCACGGAAATGATCTAGCATCCTTTGACTTATGTTTTTTTGTTGGAAGATTAGTCTATTAAAATGCCTTCGAAAGTTACTTTTAAACCCATTTCTCTTAAAATTTGAACTTGCAACCTCATCTTAACATACATTGAAACTTAACTAGTCTATTTCTTGATATATAGCACCCTTTAGCCCATGATTTTGATTTGGTTTTCCACATACATTTGTCCAACCTATTGAGAGGCCAGTTCGAGGGCAAAATCTTTTTTAATTTTCTAAAAAATAGATATTTCTTTGACTAAATCAGACGGTGTGGAAATGGATTTTATGGATAATCCATCACAAATTATTTTAAAATTTTAGTTCTTTTATCATGTTCTCATGTGTATGGATGCATATTGCGAATTCAAATCCCGTCCAGTACTAAACGAGTCATAAAGACGAAAGATGAATCGGCAATCGCATAGCGCAGGCGTGCTAGTCACATAAGTGACAAAGTGTTCTACCTCTGAGAGTTGAAGGGCTTTAGGTCTCTTTTGCGCGCCGTTGGACTTCGTCGAACGAAAGTGGAGATCGGGTCGGGACCAATATCCCGTCGTTACCTAAACGCAACGACGTTAATTACATCTCTCTGAGAGAGAAAACTCTTGATTAATTGCCAGATTAGAAAGCCTTGTGGCCTAAAAAGAAGACATCCGATAAAGGTGCAAAGTGCATCGTGAAGTTAAGCCAAAATGGCAATGAAAAAGATGTCTATTGATAGCATTTGGCTCATTGTGATCATTATCATCTTCATGTATAATTGTTTGATCTTTTATTCATTTATTCATGTGATATTTATAAATTAATGCCAATATGTTTTCTTTGTTTCATTTGAGGCATGATAGTTATAGTTATGTTAGTGAGTCGGCAGACTGCTGAGTCGGCGAAGCTCAGCTGAGTCGGCAGACTGCTGAGTCAGAGGAGTTGACAGAATCTTACTGCAACAATGAGTCGACAGACTGCTGAGTCAGGGCATGGCTGAGTTGACAGAACCCTGCTGGGTCAATGAGTCGGCAAGATTGTTGAGTCGGCACATGATTGAGTCGGTAGAACCTTACTGCATCAATGAAACGGCAAATTGCTGAGTCAGAGCATGATTGAGTCGGCAAACTCTTGAGTCAGAGCATGATTGAGTCGGCGGGATCCTGCTGAATCAGTGAGTCGGCAGACTGTCGCAATGCTGCCGAATCACCTAACCAATATGGTTTTAAAGGCTTTTAACCACATAAAAATGCGCGAGCAAAATTCGGCGGCACCTCCCCTTTTTCATAGCAAAGGGGGGAAGGTCACGGTACTCGTTCACCATGACGGAGACGGTACCAAAAACAAGGTGTTTGTCGTGCACGGCATCACCCAAATGACATACGGTACCAATTCCCGAGGTTTGCCTATGAGGGAATCGATAAGTATTGACACCAAAAACAGACGTTCTCATCAACCAAGACTTACCGACTCATCGTTCATGAGGTTTGCCGACTCGTCAATTCAAATCTCTTCACTGGTTCAGTGAGTCGGCAGCCTGTTGAATCCTTACCGACTCACTAGCCAGAAACATTTAATGGTCTAAACTCATAGGAAATTTTGGCAGCATCTCCCCCAGACTCATAAAACATGGGGGAGTTCGTGATACCCATCCACCACGAAGGAGACGGTACCAAAACGGAGTGTTTGCCACATGTGACGTCACCCAAACGGCACACGATACCGATTCCGGAGGCGTGCCTAGAAAGGAACCGACGAGTACTGAGACCATAAATAACCCGGTTAGCGATCCAATGATGTTTGAATCTAGGTAATCGAGCATAGATATCATGTTATCTAACCTAAAATCTCATAGATGTCTCATTTCTAGGTGAGTCGGCAGCAACCATGCTTTTGCTAATTGTGTGAGTCGACATCACCCATTTGTAAGGGATGTCGCTCAATTTGAGGGCGTACTCATGGCGAACATGTGGGATAAGTTCACATACGGGACTGAGACATAACCCGGTCGATTTTTAAACTCTTAGATGGGTCGGAATACTATGCCAACCGATTTTAAAATGCTTAAAGCTCACTGCCATGGTGAGTCAGCAGCAAGCCTTCAACATGGAAATAATGATTTACATGGTTTTCACCCCAGAGAATGGGATAAACACATCATACTCATGATTCTGGTACTAATTGGATCCTATTCAAGTCCTAGACAGAGCATGGATATCATACTATCCAACTCTTTGGCGCTTAGACTTGATATCACAGTGAGTCGGCAAGGAACATTCAAGCGCAAAACCCACAATTGGAGGGGGACTTCCACTGCCAAAGGGAAATTAGCACTCTCAAGAGGGATTTGAGGTCTATCAGTCCCATTTTAGGGCTCAAGCAAGAGATGGATATTAGACTATCCACTCTTGAATGCCCACAAAGTCACATTGCGGTGAGTCGGCAGCCTGCCTTCAAAGAGGACTGAACACAACAGAGCAGAAAAGAAAGCTTATGTTGAGACAAATCCGATGGATGTAAGCCAAACAAAATGGAAGAAGTGGGGGGGGGGACCCATGTTTATGCAAGAAAAGTAAACATTAACTATTCATTTGTATCTCATTGCATCAAAGAGAAGATGAGACATATGCTCTTGTCACATGAAACTCATATAATAATGAAGAGGGCCATAAATATCCATCACACATCACATGGGGAAGGGGAAAAAGACAATAGAATAGAGAGGCATTTTGAATTGACAAGAAAGGGGAAGGGAAAGAAAGAAAACAAAAAAAAGAACCAAAGGGGAAGGGGCGATGCCTTCTTCCTTGGAAAATAGACCAGAGTAAATTATCCACTCTGCCCCCTTTGCTTGCTGCATAAGTAAACTCCTTTTAAGGAGTTTTTGGAGGGCCTCTTCCCTCTTTGCCCTTTACATTTTTTTTTCTTTTGGGGCCATCCGACGGTAGACCTGTGTTTTGGGCCTGTATATGGCCTGAGTTTTTTTTGGCCTGCACATGACCTGATGTTTTCCATTTGCTGTGTGTGTGTTTTTTTTCTTGTTTCTTCTTTTTTTTTAACGTCCACAGACGGCCTGAAAATGTTAAAACTAAATGAATCTTTATCCTTATTGAATAAAAATTTTAATGGAAAACAAAGAAAAGATTGGACTTTTCAAGTATATATATACATTCCAAATGTCTGACCAACCTAGTAGGCTGGGTAGGAGGAAACCAGGCGGCGTGCTCCGGAGGCCTCCACGAAGAGTCTTTTGCACATGGAATAATCATCTAAAGAAAATACAGTTTTCGATGTGGGAAAAAGTCTTCTGTTTAGTGCAGTATAATACTTGAGAATGATTGAAAACTGTACTTCTCCATAGAATATTGCTTGTACAAATAATGTTGGGACCCATAGCTATAGCTAGAGACAGTTGCATGCATCTTTGTGGTATAGAACAAGAAATATATATGTTGGCACAAAACTGTAGTATTACTCTCATAGATGAATTCTATAGTGATGCCACATTGCCACGAATTCCACTTCAGTTCAACTCATAGTTGGACATAGGGCTGTTCATAATTCGGTTCAAATCGAAAAATCGAACCGGTTCAGGTTGAGAAGTCCCATAGTTCAGTTCGATTTTACACAGTGAAATCGAATGAATCGAAATATATAATAAATATATTGAAATATTAAATATAACATAAAAGAGGGCCTAGCCCAGTGGGCTAGCGCGTTGATTTCTATTGGGGCGTTCTTGGGCTCAAAACCCAGGACCGCCCCGCGCCTGTATTAGAAGTTTTTTTTTTTTTTTTAACTCAGGACGCCCCGCGCCTGTGTATTAGAAGGTTTTTTTCTTTGTTTTCGGTTCAAATCGAACCGAACCGTGAACAGTCCTAGTTGGACATATCACATGTATAATATCGGTGCTGTACGTTCGATTCGTATTAATATTGAAATTTAGCGATCTTTGACATCAGTTGATCTGATAAAATTTTTCTTTATATTTTAATTTTTTATTATTAAAATTTAAATATATATGTACCCATTAATTACACTAAATAACACTGACATACTTAGATTCGTAATACTGATATTTTAAAAAATACAGCACGATCCAATCTATATCGATGCGGCCAACCCTGCCCCATCCAAATTTTCAAGTTCAATAACATGCAACCTCACCCGAATTTTGATGTTCAACTCGTAACTTTTCAACTTATATATGTTTAGATTCAATGGTACTCCGCACTCAACTCCAATCCGGCCTTTTTATTGCGGGCTTCCAATCCATTAATTTCTAACCTCAAACAACTTTTATATTTCTAGTAATATATTTAAGGCATGAGTTTTTCATAAGAAGGAATTTAATGGGGGTATGAAAAACGAGGAATTGTATATATATTAATTTGACTTCCTATGTGTCCCATTTAATATCTTTTTGAACTCTTTCCAGATGAAAGTTACCGGCCAAATGTATAAATTCCTTCACAATTTTTTTAAAAGTACGTTTTTAGATAGATAGAGAATTTAGATTAATTTGAACTATATAAGGTAATTATTTGGGTGTACATGGAGTACCCGAGTCAGTGGATTTTGTGATCAATGACAGTATATTCCGACCAATTTGGTCAAATAAGTGTGTTAATACAACAAAGCAAGACAATTGTAAATATTACATGCACACTCATGAAGAACTATGCTGCCACTCTCCTGTCTCCCAACTCTCCAACGCTCCACTACTTCTCCATCTTCTTCCTATAAATCTCAGAGTTTTCTTTAAAATAGCACACTTTGAAAATTTTTTAAGGTGAGTAACACAGTAAAAATAAAATTCGTAATCTAACACACTTTTGACTATGGACCATACTTTTGCTTAAAAAATAATAAAATATAAAATCGGTAGCGCGCTTGCCGACTTGTTTGCTGGCACCATTTTTTTTTCTTTTACTTTGGCTCCCACATTCGATATATTTAAGAGATCTAAATGATCTCTAATTAAAATAAAATTTAAAACATAAGCTAATTAAGATATGATGCAAATTATAATAATTTTAGTTTAATTTTTTAAATTAATTTTTTGTCAAGTAAAAATTAGCCCAAAATTATTAAATCAACTTAATCTCAACATTTAAGGATCAAAATGATGCCTAATTGAGATAAAATTTTATACATAAGCTAATTAAGAGATGATACAAATTGTTGTAATTATAGTTTAATTTTTTAAATTAATTTTTTGTCAAGTAAAAATTGTCTCAAAAATCATTAGGTCGACTTAATCTCAACATCTATGCATCAATAACTCTTGATATTTATATGTTTAGAATAAGTACATTTTTCTAGTAATTATGATGACTTTATTTTCGGAATCAAATATCGTCTATGCAGTGTCTAATTATGGTTGATACGGGTCGTCATTCGGGCACTCGACTCGGGATTAGTACAGGTTGTCACTCGATAAACTGGCGTAGGGGGCCTTCGGTCAATTGAACCCTGAGATGATTCGGTCTAGCCGCCCTGACCGAGACAGGGGTTACTCAGCATTATACTAGCTCCCAATGACTCGGTCGGATGAGCTTCATCGGCCGAGTTGCTTCAAAGTACAACACTCGGCGATTGGCGCATGCGATGTATGCAGTGACATGTTCTCGGTCGACCGAACCCCAGACTCTCCATGTTCTCGAACCGAATAATACATAACACGACAAGATGATTGTAGTGTTTGGGAATGCTATGTATTATTTTTTTTTGGCAATTCGGTTCGAGAACATGGAGAGTCCGGGGTTCGGTCGACCGAGAACATGTCACTGCATACATCGCATGCGCCAATCGCCGAGTGTTGTACTTTGAAGCAGCTCGGCCAATGAAGCTCATCCGACCGAGCCATTGGGAGCTAGTATAATACCGAGTAACCCCTGCCTCAGTCAGGGCGGCTAGACCGAATCGTCTCAGGGTTCAATTGACCGAAGGCCCCCCTACGCCAGTTTATCGAGCGACAACCTGTACTAATCCCGAGTCGAGTGTCCGAATGACGACCCGTATCAACCATAATTAGACACTGCATAGACGACATTTGATTTCGAAAATAAAGTCATCATAATTACTAGAAAAATGTACTTATTCTAAACATATAAATATCAGGAGTTCTTGATGCATAGATGTTGAGATTAAGTCGACCTAATGATTTTTGAGACAATTTTTACTTGACAAAAAATTAATTTAAAAAAATTAAACTAAAATTACAATAATTTGTATCATCTCTTAATTAGCTTATGTATAAAATTTTATCTCAATTAGACATCATTTCGATCCTTAAATGTTGAGATTAAGTTGATTTAATAATTTTTGGGCTAATTTTTACTTGACAAAAATTAATTTAAAAAATTAAACTAAAATTATTATAATTTGCATCATATCTTAATTAGCTTATGTTTTAAATTTTATTTTAATTAGAGATCATTTAGATCTCTTAAATATATCGAATGTGGGAGCCAAAGTAAAAAAAAAAAAAATAGTGGGCAGCTGGGCGCCCCTCCCAGCAAACAAGTCGGCATTTGCCGACTTGCAAGTCGGCAAGCAGATTACCGACTTTATATTTTATTATTTTTTAAAACAGAAGTATGGTCCATGGTCAAAAGTGTGTTAGATTAAGAATTTTTATTTTTACTGTGTTACTCACCTTAAAAAGTTTTCAAAGTGTGCTATTTTAAAAGAAAACCCTAAATCTCACTACATGCCCTAGCTAATCCCCCATCTCCTCTCTCTGATCTCTCTCTCTCTCTCACCATGGGGAGGTCCCCGTTCGTAGCCTTGCCGGTGGTGCTGCTTGTGCTCTCCATCCTTCTGTGCGTGGGCGATGCACGCCAGCTGGAAGAAGCAGGGCAAGGCGACGGCTTGACGCCCGAAGAGAACGGCGGAGACGTGGCGAGACTGGGCGTCCTCCCTCTGCCGCCATTGTCTCCTCTTCCACTCGTGCCGCCGTTGCGCATCCCCCCTTTCCTGCTGCCGCCGCTATCGCCTGTGAGACCGCCAACCGTGACGCCTGACTTGCCCAGCGTCCCCCCGGCGCCAATGTCGTTCTCTATCCCTTCCTCGCCATCCAGCACCAAATAGGCGCCGTCTGGGTCCTCTCAGCGCTCCCCAGGCGCTGCCGCACGTCTCCTCCTGAAACCGGAGGATGCATGCATGTTGTCCATCGCAGGGTTCAAGAGATTCTCTCTGTAACCTGCGTTAATTTCCTAAAGATTGGAATAAAAGTATAGTTTGTGGGTAGCTGAGTAATGTGTACATCATCAGGAATTACTCGCGAATGCCTACGTTAAATTGGGATCTTTGAGCTTTTGTAATGAGTTGCGGTCGTATATTTGTGGTTTAATATCCAAAACAACCATCTCAGTACGTACGTAGTTCCATTTTCTCTGTTAATTTCCTCGTTCTCGGTATAAGTTTTTGACATAAAAAGTGAGAGGAGAGTACTGTATATATTAGATGGTAATCCTTATTTCACTTAACAAAAATAATCATTTTCTTGACGCGTAACAGAAATATACTTGACATTAATACATATATATGACTAAACTATGTAGAGTTATAATTGGTGGGATGTCTTATGGTACAACATTAATTAATTATACGCTTGGATCAACTTCTGATGATCGATGTTGTAACGACCCAAGAATTCGATACCCGGAACCCTCCAAGTACCTGACCTTTGGACCGCCACCTACGGATCTGAAGACCCGGAAGAGTTAGAAATATGTCTAGTGAGATATACAACAAGTTACAATAGCTAAACAATTTAAAGAATATGATAACGGAAGAAAGAATATACACAATGTCCCAGATCATAATTCAAGTACAAAAAAGAAATACTAACCACTGCTAACGCTGCTGTCCACAAGCGGCACAACGCTGACCGTCCGAACACAAGCACCAACTCCTGTGAACTCAAATCTGGAAGGAAGTAAGGGGAATGAGGTTCGCGAATGAAGCCCAATAGGGAACCCAACTCCTCACCGGCTCGAACAACGGAAACAAAAAGAACAACATTGCTAACTAGGTAGGAAGAACAACAGTACTAAATTAACTAAGCCAACTACACCAAGCGGAAAGGCACCAATAACTCAAGTAACATAACTACCAACTGAGCATAAATATGATAAAAATAATAACTGTGCAAGTAATGAAGTAAATAAACGGGAAATACGCGGGTCTACAAGTACCGCCAACTCGGCGCACACGATGTCTCAACCTCAGTAAGCGTGCACCATGCACGCCACTAAACTGCACAAACAGACGGTAAAACCCTCGTCTGGACAACACACACTAGCCACAACCCAGCCTCTATTAGTCAATGGTCAGGTGCACCCACCGGCGTCTTACCGCTTGACCATGAGTCTAGGTCTCCCCTCTCGTCGGAGTGAGATGCGTGGACAAACACAACCACAAGCCGTAGTCTGGCCGGACTATGGTTTCACGCCTGTCCTCCTGACACGGCTCCGGAACCATGTAAGGCGAGGCAATGAGAACGGACTAACTAGCCCGCACCGCGACACTCCAAACTCCACGAGACTCGGACCAACTAAGTGAGCTCTACAAATGACTCAACGCCGCTATCCAACACCATTTTCCTCTTCGTCCGGAGAAACTTTCGACAGACGCACTCGTGCCTCGGAGACCACCTTCAACGGGCCCACGAGAACAGGGGTCCCGGGGAACGGAAACAACCCAAAAGCGCACCGTGCGCTGGGACAAGTCCTCAAGTGTCGCAACACCGGGAGAAGACTAGTAAGGCGCAGTGCTAGGAAGTTAGCACAGGCGTCACGAGTACGGTACGAAACTCAATGCGGAAGCGGACCCGCTAAAAGTACTTGACTGACAGTCAACATCGAAACGTATATATTGCCACTCCGGATAGTCGGTCGGCCCTCGGAACTCACCCCACGGGTGCCGAAAATCTCAGAGCGACTGTCTGGGTCAACCAATCATTAAACGGCTCTATCGGCCCGATTGGAGTCGACCCGAGTGGGCTCGAAACCGATGAACCTAACGTGATGATTCAAAAGACATATATTACCACCCCGAACAGTCGATCGGCCCTCGAAACTCACCCTGTGGGTGTCGAAAACCCCAGTACGATTGTCCGAGTCAACTGATCAAACAGCCCTGTCGGCCCGATCATATATATCTCATGGTTAATCTAACCTTATGCCAAAGTAGCATATTCCACAAACTCAAACATATATGTACTGCAGTTCATGATCATTCAAGTAGGACCATGGACGCATCTAGCTAGCTAGGATTATAAGCATATGTAGCGGATTAAGGGGTCTCGACTCATTCTGTCATCAATATTGACATCAAATGCCAACTTGGTTGAACCAGAGATTAATGTAATATTAAAGCAAGACAATTTGAGAGCAGTCAAATGTTCTTGCTGGAGACAGACTGCTGCGTTCAAACGAATGTCTTGTGGCCAGCTTAGAGAGTGATAATGTCGAGCTGAAGAGCTCATTATTTCATACTTATTCAGGAATCACTACGCTGCAGGCACTCTTCTGTCTCGTACCTCTCAAATATTGCTAGCTCCAGACAGTGTTTCCATCTTCTTCCTGCAAATCTCGCTGCCCTAAACCCCATCTCTCTTCCAACCAAAAGCTTATAATAATCTCTCTCTCTCTCTCATATATATATATATATATTATATAGGGGCATCAAAAAGTCCAACTAAAAGCGGCAAATATCTCGCTAGAGACGCGCTGCTGCTGACACGAGTGTTGAACAGTCAAGAATTAAAGACGCTATACACAGTCGTTGAATTTGCAGCATTCAGCATTATATTCATATTTATGAAGAACCTGCATGTTGGTGCTCTCCTATCTCTACAAAGGCTCCAATAATCCTCCACCTTCTCCCTATAAATCTCACAAATTCCCTGTCCGGCCGTAACCCATCTCTCTCCTACGAAGAGACCCAACCATGGGAAGGTCCCCGTTCCTGAGCTTGCTGGCAGCGCTGCTTGCGCTCTCCGCCATGCTTTGCATGGGCGTCGACGCCCGCCAGTTGAAGAAGTTAGGGCAAATCGACGGCTTGTTGGCTGGAGTCCCCGACCTGCCTTTGCCACCGATTCCGCTGCCACCGCTGCCTGCACCACCTACGCCACCAACGCCGGCGTCGCCGCCGCTGGAGGCCGTGCCACCGCTGCTGCAGCCGCTGCCGCCCTTGTTGCCTCCCGGCGTCAGCGACGGGATGTCTGGGTCGCCCCAGCAACCTTAATAGGCTGACGTCTTGCCACCCGGGTAAGCCAGGGAGGTGCATGTTATGGCTTCAGGAGCATTGAAATAAAGTATATGTGAGAACTCATGGTCGATATATAGATGTGTATCATGTCAGAAAAGAAGAGAGAGTTGAGGAGTTGCATGTTGATGGACTTAAAAAAGTTATGATCCGTTGTTGTGAAGGTTCCATCTGTATCAGAGAGACGGAGAAACCAGTCGAATGGTGTGGTCATTAATTTATTGTCTCCGTTCCTTCTTCCTTGATGAGTACTGTTGCAGCTCGTATATATGTGGTTTACAATCTTCGCCGTTTTATCATTTGTTCATATCCTCGACACTGTTAAACGGTCAAATCTACCCCAAAATTTAAGTATTAATTAAGTTGAGAAAATCTTCGATGAAACTCTCATGAATTTTAATATAAGACTAAACGACAATATTGAATTAACCAACGACTTTGAGGCGCAGTACGAGGAGGGATATAGAGAGACAATCCAACTAATAAATCCACTATGATACCAAATTAAAATCATAAACTGCGGTGTTAAGATTTATAGGTCTAAGGTCATAAGCAATAAGAATCTCAATTTAGAAACTTATGTGAGATTAAATACCTAAGTTTCAACATTCCCCCTCAAGGGCTCACAGACAAATTGGGTCGTGGAAATTAATTAAACGAAGATGGAAAAGAGTGAAGTTGTGACCAGACTCATATACTTTGATATTATGTTAAAAACTCGAATTTTAACCCAAAATTTAGGCTGAGTTGAGAGAATATTCTTCTACATGTATAGAGGTGAAACTCTGGTAGATTTTAATATGAAATTAAATGACAACAATACCGATTCCCTATATATGGACTCACATGCATACATGACAATACATACTAAGCATTTTTTACATTATGATAATGAAAATTATATCATTTTCTTTTCACTAAAAAAGGCTAGCATGAAAATATATTACCTACAATAACATAAATACAAGTGTAACTTCATGACATATATTTATGTTCTTATCATCTCGGGGTGGCTCTATCGACCTATAATTCTTACCATCTTTAGTCACCCTAGTGCCAAGAGAGCTTAGATTTTTCTTTTTTAAGCTAAAGGCCCGAAGTTGAGCATTTTATTAATAATAAGAATGGAAAAAAAGGTTGCAAAGATCAGTACAAACTAAATGGCACAGACCATTAAAAAGAACCATACCAACACTAACTAAAAATCTATAAATAGTCTATCCTAAGAATAAGTACGTCGAAGAGCGATCAAAGGATGAAATCTCGGATGCCAGTGACAACACTCACAATCATCATCTTCAATCTTTTTGCCAAAAGTCTCAGAATCAAACTCAAAACTAGTCATGAAGATGCCAAGCTCTAGCATGCCATCTTGAACTATAGTTGTTTGATATGATGGATACATAGTAGGAGATGTAGCTTTCTGATGTAAAGGGTTGGGAGAGTGCTGTTGCGGTGTGGGCAAACATATTTTGACATCTCTTTTATGAGATGGAAGGGATATATCATTACAGAGAAAACAACATATGTCAGCGGCTATAAGCCGTTGACAAAATCAAAATATCCATTGACAAAAGCATATGTCAACGGCTAGAATCCGTTGACAAAGCCGTCGACATCTTCGTCGTCGACTTATCATATGTCAACAGAAATATGAGCCGTTGACAACAGATTTATTTATCTACGGGAAAAATTTTTATATCAGCGGCTGTAGCTGCAGACAAAAAAAATTTATGTCAGCGGCTTAGCAGCCCGCTGACATAAAATTTTAATGTCAGCGGCCAAGTGATCAGCTGACAAATAAATTTTATATCAGCGGGCTACATAGCCACTGACAAAAGTTACTTTTGTCAGTGGGTTGTAAAGCCGCTGACAAATGTTACAATATCTTTTGTCAACGGTTTTCAGCCGCCGACAAATGTTGTATATTTTTTTTTAATAATTCTTCTGCTATTTCTAATTTTCTGTTTGAACAAAATATAGGAATATACACAATAAAAAAAACAAATAATACAACTAAAATAAATCCACATTCAATTCATATAACATCAAAATCTCTAAATACTCAATTCATACAACATCAAAATAGTCAATTCATACAACATCAAATTCTTGTTTGTACAAAATACATGAATACAAACACAACAAGAAAACAAATAATACAACTAAAATAAATCCACATTCAATTCATATAACATCAAAATCTCTAAATAATCCATTCATAGAACTAAAATAAATCCGCATTGCTTCTCCATGACCGCCACATGAATTCCCTGACCTTCAATAGGGCTTTAATTTTAAAGCTGGATGGAAGAGCTTAAAAGAACTGAAAAGTAGTTAAAATTAGAAAACATATAAATAGATAGAACCCTATACTCCAAGCCAAAATGATCAGAAAATTGTGCACAACAGAATGACATGAAATCTGTCCTGTTGAAGCATTCTCCTGTTTTCAGATTTTTATTCTACAGGTGTTTATCATCGCTTTCCTAAGAATGCCATATTACTATCATGTCAGCTGTATACTACCCTGTCAACAGTTAAAATTCTAGTATTTGACTTTTCTTGGATTCTCTTGGTGTATGTAAATGGAAGAGATCTGAATGCATCTCACTTTCTGAGACAATTATCTTCTGATTTCAGTTTTTCTGTCAAGTTAATTTTCCTGCATTCCCGCTGTAGAAAGGACAAAAGTCTTGAACGGCATGAACATCAAATTTTTTTAAAAGAAACCTTTAAAGAATGACATCAGAAGTTCCCAGTTCCCAGGTGCTTTGCTAAAGGACTTCCAAAAGGTGTTCTCAGACCACTGTCCATTACTTTTTCGTAGCAAAGAGCAATAAAAAGCTAATACTTGACACCATACAAGCTGCTGTGAAGCAACACAAAGAATTGCTTGGTATTTTAAGGAAATGGGGTTTCTAGCATGGAAGCTATTAAATTGCCGGGTTCAGATGTCTTCTCAATGGGGTTTTACCAACATTTGTGGCATATTATCAAGCAGGATAACATGGCAGTTGTCAAAGAATTTGAGAACCATTCATATGGTAAACCTCCACAATAGTGAGAACTATATATAATAAAATCACCAAAAACATGCCCAGACAGGTGTAACTAGGTACCTTTACAAGAACTTCAAAACTAGCTTCACGAAATCTCAACAATTCCATTGCATACCTGGAAGTGCACCATATACATCCATCACGTATAAAGGAACAAAATAATCGGCAACATCAAAGCAGCCTCAGCAATTGAAAAGAAAAGAAAATTACAAAAAGGCGCATGGATCCAAAAGCAAACTCACGTTTGGCAATCTCTGTAATGTCAAATCTAGGGTCTAGGCCCTTTCCTATTCCATCCAATACTGCACAGAAGAAAGTTACTGATAAGGGAGATGTTACCACAATTAAGCAAAAAGACAATGAGCTAGGTTCTTATCTAAATAGCTACCAGAAAAGCTCTAACAACAAATGTAAAAGTGGCTGGGAAGCGAAAAGGTTGATCAGCAGCAATTGCCAACAGATCCTCTCCTGTTACATGAATAATATATTCAGAAAGTGGAATATAAACTTATCCTGATTCCCAGAAGTGAAACACTACTGTAAGGTCACTTTTAACTAACAGAAAACTATCATTATTGTTATTGTTCTTCCAGTGAAAAATTTTATAGTATAGGACAAGGCAATAACAGAAAACAATCATTATGATAGTTCTTCCAGTGAAAATTTTCTCATAGTATAGGACAAGGCAATGAGTCAATCTGATAGTCGATTGATCACCAATTGCAGCAAGGCGTTGTTTTCTTCTTTTCTAATCTTTCCTCCTTGCTCAATTGTTTTTTAAAGCCAAGTTCAGTCGTTGCCATTTCCCTCTCTTTCCTTTGTGCCACCAGCCGTTCTCGAAGCTGTGAAAGATTGACCATTGCAATTAAGATAAAAGAAGTGAAACTTAATATATTTTCAAACAGTCATTGTTAAACATTTACTATGTGTCACCTGTTAAGGAAGAATTGAGCAGTTTTCTTCTGACAACTGTCATGTCCCCCTGTGGGAACAAGGACACCCATTTGAACCATTGCTTGAAGTACCTACATGAAGATTCAAAAGAATCAGATCTACTCCATCCCTGCCCCTATCAGATAGCACCTAACTTTGTAGAGTATCTTAGGCAAAGTAGCACACATGGTTAGCTGAATGCTTCCTAAAACATTAAGAACCCCAAGGGAAGAGGGGAAATAACTTTTCCCATTTAGAACACTTGATTCACGGAGCATGCTGTGCCGTGCAAGTCCTGAAGCATTTTCCTTATAAGCCCCTTTTGCCAATTCAACATGGTAGATAAGTTCTTCAACCTGATGAAGAGGGATAATTATATAGATGAAACTAGATCAGTTCCCTTTAGTATACAGTGCTCCATGAAGAGTAGAGCAAGAAGCATCCTTTTTCAAACGACATTTTCGAATTTCAACAGTATAGAAGTGAAGCTTTTTGTTCACTAAAGATCATGATGACTGAAAAGTTCTTTCCTAGCACATGCATGCAAGAGAGGATGAGAAACATAAGAAAACGTGGTTTGCGATTATAATATATGGTGCTAATACAATTATATGTTTACATGTGAGAAAAAGTTCAAGAAGTTACAATTGAGTCAGAAAAAATCCTCTTGCCCTTGACATCTTCAACTTTATCAGCAGAAATCTGGTTTGAATAAATGAGGTATAAGCCCAACGTAAGGTCACCAAAACTCCACTCTTGGACACCAACTTTGCTCCTCTGAAGGTTGGAAAAGATATCTGCCAGGGAATGACTGTTGGATGGTGACTTCTGACTATCATCTTTCTCTGCAATGGAAACATCAATCTTGACTTACTGGAAAGCGAGCTGTAAAATATTAGAAGTATCAAGGTAACCAGAGATAAGCATACTGGGGAAAAAAAAAACCAAAAGCCTTTTACTGGGAAATAACCCCAGAGCAGAACACCAAATTTCAAAATCTTCTTATCAGAATAGAGCATGACAAAGGCATATTATCTGTTACTTGATCTTATTAATAGCAGGTGAAAGATTAGATTGAATTGGCAAAACAACATTTCTTAAGAAATACATTCATGGTCTGGATTTAACAATACTAACCTGAAAACATTTCAAGACTCAGATTCTTTCTTAACTAAAAACAAGCATGTAATAGATTAAACTCGATTCGCCAGAAAAAACACCTTAATAGTTAAATCACCATCAGTATGAAATTATAAATTGTATCAGAATAGAGAAGTCAAGAGTCATCTTTAACTTCTACAACTATTTTGGAAGGCATATTACAGCGGGGAAGATTGGTCTCATCTCATAGAGGCAGGGATTCGCAATGAGTCTGAGGAACCTGAGGTCAAAAGGAGAGCATCTTAATCACCATAAGGAACAAAAGAAGTACCTCTCCACTTCTGGAAACACTTTTCTTTTTCTTTTTACCATTCTACCATTTGGAACAGCTAGCGTTCGTGAAGAGGACGGAGCGGCGAGGGGTGGCCGCTAGGTAGAGGTAGCGGCGGCAGTGCCGGGACAGGACGTGCAGCTGCAGGAACTGCCGGGGCTTGGACAGCAGCAGTGCCGTCAGGGTGAGGGAGCGACGTTATTGCGGAGGCCTCAAGGGAGGGTGTCGGAGGGCCGAGAGAGAGAGAGAGAGAGAGAGAGAGAGAGAGAGAGAGAGAGAGAGAGAGAGAGAGAGAGAGAGAGAGGACCTAGATCTGGTTGGAGCTAGCCGGAGGAGGAGGCGGCCGGCGTGGGGGCGGTGATCGTCGAGAGCGGAGGCGGCGCGAACACGATAAGAGGCCGCCGGCGCGGAGGCGGCGCGGGGGGGGGGGGGGGGGGGAGATCGTCGCGAGCGGAGGCGGCGCGAACACGATCGGAGGCCGCCGGGCGCGGAGGGGGGGGGGGAGATCGTCGCCGAAGTCGCGAGCTGCAGAGATTGCCGCGTGCAGGGGGAGAAACCAGGTTTGGGGGTGGAGATCGCAGTACTGGGAAAAGGTTTGGGTCCGCGGGGTTGTAAAATAAAAAGGGAAATATATGTCAGCGGCTAGTTGGCCGCTGACATTAATAAAAATATGAAAATATCATTTAAACATAATATATTAATTAAAATATTAAAATATAAATTATAAATATAAATATTTGTCAACGAATGGACAAAAACCGCTGACATATGTTGGGGATATATCAACGGGCAAACCTAGCCGTTGACGTAAGTATGCTTTATCAACATATTATCAGCGGATTTGTCAACGGAGTATTTCCGTTGACAAATATATTACTTATGTCAACGGTCTTCGATACTTGTTGACAAAAATACCTTTTGTCAGCGGCTTTTTTGTAGCGGCTGACATATGGCTGTTGACAAATCGCCTCCTTCTTGTAGTGTATATAGATTTCTTATGACCAGAAGACGAGTTGGCTGAGGGAGACAACGGGGATTGGCTGATATGACTCCAACTACAAAAGATGTCATTCTAGCTGTTGATCAACTCACAAAGGAATGTCGGCCCAAATTCAATGGATCATTAGACAGTTCCTTTATAGTCGGGCCATTACTATTTGACCGTTATTCTGGGCCCAAGTTGCTTGTCCATATAACATCACTTTCCATTAGAATTCCTCTTAGATTAGTGAGTCTGCTTTAGTCTTTTTGTTCATGTATAAATAATCTTACTATATATTGAGAATAACACTTCAATGTATATAATATCCAACCAGCGCCATTGATAATGACATGTCTAATAATTTAGATATGAGCAACAAATCTAAATTTGTTTTAGTAAATTTTCATTAAAAAAAACAAGTCATAAGGGGTCAAATATTCTCCCAATATATTCTAAAAAATATTTTTTCTTCGACAATCTCAGAAGAGATGGGACTTTCAACAATCTCCACCTCTTAAGTTGAGATTCAATGTACATCTAAATATAATGTTGCTTACCATTCTGATTATCTATATAAATTTGAAAAATATTTAGTACATTTTAAATGAAGTAATAAAGATGATGTGGATTAATGTTTAAGAAGCTGTAATTTTATTGCCTGACAGCTAAATACAACTTCTCTCTCTCTCTCTGCTATTAAATTTACTTGCCAAGCAATGCATGCGCATCATCTTTATGGTCCTTCACACACATGGAAATAAGCATTTATCGTACAATTATTTATCTATGCACTCTATATATATTGTATTCTGCTGAGTGATGTAAATCCAACGATCAGGGTAAATAAAATTTTGACATGACGAAGACAATCTTGGGTATCTAAATGCATTGCAAACTAGCTTTGTATTCATCTAAAATACTTGCTAATATGAGAAAAGCGTTAAAAGTTATTAATATGCCAAGTCCAATTAAAAGCAGACAAATATACTTCCTAGAGACGCGCTACTGCTCTTGCCTGACAGCCAAGAAAGACGTTACTAATTAAGTAGTCGTTGAAGCAGCAAAAACTAGTAATTACATTCACACTTGTGAAGAACCTTGTTGGAACTTGCTCTTTACGTCTCCCACCTCTAAAAGGGGTTCCTGTCATCATTTATGAAAATCTCCATCTTCTCCCTATAAATCTCACGCCATCCCACTGTCATGCCGTAACTCCTCTCTCCTGCAAACCTTGGTCTCTGTCCCTCCCACTGTCTCCAAGAGACCCAACCATGCGGAGGCCCCAGTTCCCGAGCTTGCCGGTAGCGCTGCTTGCGCTTTCCGTCATGCTTTGCATGCAGGTGGACGCCCGCCCGTTGAAGGAGGCAGGGCAAAGCGATGGCTTATCTGCTGGAGATCTCCCTAAACTGCCTCTGCCGCCGCTGCTACCGCTGCCGCTGCCTCTGCCGCCGCTGCTACCGCTGCCGCTGCTGTCGCCGCCGCCACCTTCCCTGCTGCGCCCGCTTCCGCTGCTGCCAGCACCCCTGCTACCCCCGCTGCCGCCCTTGTTGCCTCCGGTTGGCATGACCCTCGCGCAGTCTGCAGGGTCCCGCCAGGGATCTTGATAGCCTGACGTACTCCTCCTCGCTGAGCCAGAGAGATGCATGTCATGGCTTCAAGGGATTTGGAAGCCTGAGTTAAATAAATACTGAAATAAAGTATATGGAGAACTCATGGTCGATGTGTATTATGTCAGAAACAAAGAAAGAGTTGAGGGTTGCAGGTTGAGGAACTTATAAGAACTATGATTCTTTGTTGTGAAGTTCCATCCGTATCAGAAAGAAAGAGAAACATTGCCTTATAAGAGCTATGATACTCCGCTTAGACTCCAACCCACCCCCCACGTCCCACATATCTAAAATCTATGTGACCGTATATGCCAAGAACAATATCTGATGACGTTTATTTTGTTGGAAAGACCACTGTTTAGTTCTAAATAAAAGGAGAAAAGGCACATCTCTTATTAGCACGAACTTTCCAAAATCCGATTAATAGCAGTCAAATGTACTCGCGGGAAACGAGTTACTAGTAGGGCTTCAATCGGGTCGAGTTCGGAACAAGAAACACAGATTTCGATTTCGATAATTAAAATATAATTTTAATTTTGATAAGATTAGAATAGTTAATTCCGTTTCCGTTCCTATTTCAATAACAATATCGAAACCGAAATTTTGATAAGTTAAAGTGTTTATTATAATTTTATCTTTTGAGTTTATGAATAATTTATCAGATAATTGATATCAATTTCGATTCTGATTATTTTTTTAATTCTAATTTCGATTTTGATAATTTATCAGAATATCTAATATCTAATATCTAATATCAAAATCAGATCAATATATCGTACTGAAACATAAACTTAGAACAGCCAAAAAATTAATTAAGGTGCTAAGACGGTCGATCAGTCATTACTGCATTCCCATTAATTACTTTACGAAGTAACCTTGCTGGTGCTCTATAGCCACCTCTGAGACGGCCGCTCCAATCTGACCTCCCACCTTCTCCAGGCCTATAAATCTCACCACATCCCCACCGTTCTGTCGTTCAAAGCTGATCAGTCTTCACACCACCTTCAGAGAGACCCAACCATATGAAGGTCCCCTGTTGGGTTACTGATCAGCTTCCTGGCAGCGCTGCAGCTTCTGCTCTCTCTGTCATGCTGCTTTGCATGGGCGTCGACGCCCGCCCGTTGAAAGAGGCAGGGCAAAGCGACGGCTCGTCGGCTGAAGAGCTTCTCCAGCTGTCTCTTCCACCGCCGCCGCTGCTGACCCCGCTGCTGATTCCGCTGCTGTCCACGCTTCCGCCCATGTTTCCTCCCGTCATCGTTGCGCCTCCTTCTGGGCCTCCCCGAGGATCTCGATAGCCTGGCATCTCCCTCCATGCTGAGCCAAAGAGATGAACTTTATGACTTCAGCTGGTGATTAATTTGGGAGCCTGCGTTAAATAAGTACTGAAGTAAAGTTTATGGAAAAGTCATCGTCCCGTATATGTGGTTCTGGGCGGACTTAGGATTAAATATAAGAAGGGATCGAAATAAAAATATAAAATATAATAAAATATTTTAAAATAAAATAAAATATAAATTAATCAATTTATTAGTTATTATTTTATTAAATATAAGAGAGATAAATATTCTTGGGAGAGGAGGGGGTCCCCCAAAGTGGGTCCGCCCCTGCATGTCCTTTATTGTGAAGTTACCTTTGTACCGGAAAGAAAGAAAGAAAGAAAGAAAGAAAGAGAAACCAGTTGAAATGATTTAAATTTCTTAGGCACTTTTCCTTCTTCCTAATTAGTACTCTTGCTAGATTTGTAATGCAGCCATATAGCAGCCGTTTTATCTTTTGTTTTCCGCTTCTGTCCTTTTTTTCTAAATTTTTTATTAAAATAAAAATCTATTATATCATTGAGTGCGAGTTAAATTCTTGACATCATCTTATATTTTTTTTTTTTGAAAATTTCTTATAAATTCGATACTGTTAAGAAGTTAAATCTTTGACCTTATTTATGAAGAGCCTGCATGTTGGTGCTCTTTATGCCTCCTATCTCTAGCTACAAAGGCTCCAATTAATAATCCTCCACCTTCTCCCTATATAAATCTCACAACATTCCCTGTCCGGCCGTAACCCATCTCTCTCCTACGAAGAGACCCAATCATGGGAAGGTCCCCGTTCGGCCGTTCCTGAGCTTGCTGGCAGCGCTGCTTGCGCTCTCCGCCATGCTTTGCATGGGCGTCGACGCCCACCAGTTGAAGGAGACAGGCCTGGCAAATCGACGGCTTGTTGGCTGGAGTCCCCGACCTGCGCCTTTGCCACCGATTCCGCTGCCACCGCTGCCTGCACCACTTACGCCACCAACGCCGCCGCTGGAGGCCGTGCCACCGCTGCTGCAGCCGCTGCCGCCCTTGTTGCCTCCCGGCGTCAGCGACGGGATGTCTGGGTCGCCCCAGCAACCTTGATAGGCTGACGTCTTGCCACCCGGCTAAGCCATGGAGGTGCATGTTATGGCTTCAGGAGCATTGAAATAAAGTATATGTGAGAACTCATGCATGGTCGATATATAGATCTGTATCATGTCAGAAAAGAAGAGAGAGTTGAGGAGTTGCATGTTGATGAACTTAAAAAAAGTTGTGATCCCTTGTTTTGAAGGTTATTGCATCTGTACGTATCAGAGAGAGACGGAGAAACCAGTCGAGTGGTCTTGTCTTTAAATTATTCTCTCTTTTCCTTCTTCCTCGACGAGTTCAGTTGCAGCGCGTATATACTCTGACCCAAAATTTAAGTATTATATAAGTTGAGAAAATCTTCTATGAAACTCGTAAATTTTCAAGATAAGACTAGGCGGCAATATATTGAATCAACGACTTTGAGGCGCAGTACGGATAAGTCTCCACGTATAAAGTGACAATCAAACAAATAAATCCACTTTGATACCAAATTAAAATCATAAATTGCGGTGTTAAGATTCACATGTCTAAGATCATAAGCCATAAGAATCTCAAGTTAGAAACTGATGTGAGACTAAATATTTAAGTTCCAACATTCTCCTTCAAGGGCTCACGAACAAGTTGAGTCGTAAAATTAATTAAACGGAGGTGGAAAGGAGTGAAGTTGTGATTCTACTCACAGTTTGATACCATGTTAAAGACTCATGATTTTACCCAAAATCTAGGTATTGAGTTGACATAATATTCTTCTACTTGTATAGAGTGAAACTCTCATAGATTTTTAATATGAAATTAAATGACAACAATACCAATTCCCTATGGACTCACCTATATATATACATGACTATACATACTAAGCATTTTACATTATGCTAATGAAAATTATATTATTATTTTTTCACTAAAAAAGACTAGCATGAAATATATTACCCACAATAACATACATACAAGTTTAACCGCACACGACATGTATTTATGTTCTTATCATTTCCGGGTGGCTCAATCTACCTATAATTCCTGCCACCTTTAGTCTCCCTATGTCACGCCCTGACATTTAGCAGCGGAAATAAATATTGGGATGCGTGAGCGATACATGTATGAGTATCACAGTCGAATAATTCAGAGTAACAACTAAGTATAACAAAAGATTTGAGACAATAATATTACAGCAAAATACTCTTTATTTCATTTCCATCATACTAATTTAAAACCTTACATAATCAGAGCCAAACATAGAGCCCCATAATGTATCTCAAAGTACATATGACATCAAAGGAAATAAACCTATCTATTACAGACTCTTTAAATATAATCTTCTTGGCTGACACGCTAGGTAGATGGATACATTTGAGAAGCTCATCACTCTTCCCCCGTCCCATCATTCTCCACTTCTTCATAATCATTACCTGAAAATATTAAGGAGAATAGGTGTGAGCGAGTAAGATTTATATCTCATAGTGCGGGCATACTTTTCATAATTAATTATGTTAATAGGTAAGATGCTATCATGCAATACTCATTACAATAACGATAGCGACAAATCCAAGCTATAACATGTAGAAGGACAGTTCTGTGATAGATTCCATGACCATTCTCACGTGGGACGGAACGATTAACAATGAGTAGAATGATAGTATGATCATTTATCAATGGAAGAGATTCAATAACATGTAGCATATACCATAGATATCTCAAGTTAAATTCCATAGAATTCCAGTGGACAATGACATATTGTGTTCAATAACGATGACATGCACAATAGATTTGGCCATTTCACATATAACAGTTCAACCAATCAATCAATCATTCAATAACAATGTGGAAATTACCCAGATCAATCATGCATTCAATTAGGTGATTGCCAGACACCTCAATGGACCATATACTCTCGTGATTTATAAGTATTTCAAGTGCTCCTCCCAGGACCAGACTGGGCCCTATTTGTATAGACATAGTTATGAGCCGAAGTTCTAATAGTTTCTGGTAATTCCATTCATTCATTTATGGCCAGTACGAATTCCAATCAAAAGACAGTATGTACTAAAGATCATGCCAATGATTATAGAGAACAAGGTAGGTGGACATGATCCGGAGTAAATTTTGGCAGCATAACGACTTAATTACTTACGTTCAATCTTTACAATTAATGGCTTGATTTCAATATCATAAATCACAATCACGAGAAGTAGATAAGAATAGAAGTGCATTCTATCTTCCGGGTACTTCATTGGTACAACCAACTCGGTGTCCATGAGGGAATCCATAGAATACGGAGATTTACAGAGGTCTTAGAGAAAAGGTCACTTGTCAACCGATACAGAATGACTGGCCGAGAGTTTCCAATCCCCAAGAAAGGGCTGCCTATATGTGCAATGTGTCGTGTAGAACATGTCTCAATCCACAATCCATCGGTATAAACAAGACGGAAAGCAATTAACATGGATGTATGATATGGTATGCAATTCAATCTATTACATGAATTTTTTTTACACTTTCAACATGTAACAATTTCAGTTATAAACAAGCTAGAGTTGGACATACTCACATCAATCACATGGTAGATAGAATCATTCATTCATTAAGAACATTTAGAATAGAGGTTCATATTCTTATAGACATCATGTAGGTTGATCACTTTTAGGCCGTTGAATAACTACATGACATGATATGACAGTAGGGCATGCATATGACTGACTGTATAACTCAATAAAACAGTCTCGGGTTGGCCTTTAAATCGCGACGGGTTCAGTCGTCGCACTTCAAAGGTCCATACACAGTTAAAACAAAACTATGCGAAGGGTGACTAAATTGCTATGGATATACCTGTCGCGTTTAAATCGCGATAGGCCTTCTCGTCGCCTTTTAGACAGGAATTGATTGCCAGATCGATTGTCCAATCAGGAACGTGACGGTCCTGTCTGTCACATACATAACGCGACAGGCCGATATGTCGCGATGGCTCTTGAATCGCGATGCTTCGATACGTCACGTTCAAGGGTCGACTTCAAAGTCCGAATATAAAACAGACCAAAAATCTTAGGCGGGAAAATTGCTCAAATCGCGACGACACATGCTGTTGCATTTAAGATAGGTACATAAACCCATACTGCACATAGTTTGATGTGTCAGGTTAACTGGTCAAACGTTGAATCGCGATGAAGTATTCGGTCACCTTTATGTGAATCGCCACGTACTTGTACGTCACATTCATGCTAGGTGAAACACGACGTCTAGAGTGGTCGCGTTCTTGGATCTTGCCCGAAACCCAGAAAAAAATGCTATAACCCTTCATGATAGACTTATAACTCGAAATACGATGACATTTAGACAAAACTTTGAACATGAAAAGTGTCAAGGACAAATAGTAGAAGAGGCCTACGGTTTTAGTTTGACCCAATTTGGCCTCGGTTCGCATGAAACATAGTAGGAACAATAAAAGTCTTACACAGGCACGATGATGGGAAAACGCTTAATACGACTCACATCGTTCATAAAAATTAGGGAAAATACATCCATATGAAACTAAACTCGATGCTCTTTCCATTGGTATGTGCAAGGTTTAGGTTAAGCCTGAGAACACCTACCTTTGAGTAGATATAAAAGAGGTATTTTCCAAGTCGATGCAAGGAGAGGTTGAAGAAGAAGCTCAGTTCTTGGTTGTTCTCCTCCTCTCCAGATGCCCTAGCTCGCCTCCTCACGACCCCAGCACGATGGTGAACCTTCCCAACTAGTCTTATGGTGATTATTTATATGATTAAGGTTAATTTCAAGTCCCATTTAGACTAGGAAGGGTGGGTTGCAGTTTTGGCTTGGCCCCTTCCAAGTTTTGGGGATTCTCATCCCAATTGGAGTAGTAATGCCATTAGGAAAGCTCCTAACATGGCTGGGTGTGAATTTGGTTGCCATGAATGGCTAATTACATTTGTTTTAGCCCTAATTTGCTCTTTCCTATTTTCTACATAAGTATGGTTACAAATTTTGGGGTTAATGTTATTGGGTTTTATTTTTTGGCCCAATAAGAGGTGTGTTAGCCCCGAATAATTCAAATGGTTGATCCCACTTCTTGGGAGTTTAATTCTTACTTTTATTTTATTTTTATTTCAACATTTTTATTTATTTATTATTTTCTTTATATTTATCAATAAATTACGGGGCGTTACACCCTAATGCCATGAGATATTAGATTCTCTTATATGACTCCAACTACAAAAGAGGTCAATCTAGCTGCAGATCAACTAACAAAGGAATGCCGGCCCAAATTCAATGGATCATTAGCCAGTGCCTTTAATTGTGACTTTTATTTCAAAGTTTAAAAGGCAAAATACAAATCCACCTTCTATTCATAGTAAATCTTATCTATTAAAGGCACAATACAAATTGTGTCTTATAAACATTATTAACATTATTAAATCGAATGCAGTAATAAGATTGCACCTTTTACTTATTAAATTTAGAAATAATATATAATCCTTACAAAACCAAATCCCAAACAATTTTTTTTTTAAAACTAACCCCCATCCTCACGTCTCCTCACCACAAGAAACGATGAGAGAAATTAGAGCGAAGCAGCAACCGCGCGACTGTTGTGGAGAAGGCTTCACCGTGTGCGTGTGTAGAGGAGGGAGAAGGCTTCACCGGCCGCGCACGTGCATGGAGGAGGGAGAAGGGTTCGCCGCACGCATGCGTGGTGGAGCGCATGCGTGGAGAAGGGAGAAGGCAAAGCGGCTTCGCCGTGCGCGTGGAAAAGCAGCAACCCCAACAGTGATGGGGAAAAGGTGTAGCGTATTTAGTTGGTGGGGGATTTTGGTTTCTCTCTCTAGCTTTCTAGAGAGAGAAGCTCTGGGGATTTTGGTTTTTTCGGTTGGTTCTCTCCTGCTCGCCCCCGGCCCTGGGGGTTGGCGGGGGCGCCTTGGTTTCCTGCCATGGTTGATTCGGCTGAGGGGCATGGATCTGCTGGGAGCAATGTCCCTCCAGTGTGGTTGTCTTATGCTCAAATCATATCAGCTACTAAACCGCCACCATCCATAAGCATTGGAATCAAGCCTTCAAGTTTTACTGACTCAGGAGAACCAGCTGTGTTCTTTTCGCGTGAAGAGGTAAGTAAGTCCATCCAATCTTTCAAACTGGCCTTGATTGTCCGGTGTGCATATGGGAGATGTTCTATCCCGGAATTCAAAGTAGTCCTCTCTCAACGATTGGTTCTTAAGGGAGACTTCATAGTGAGTGTTCTTAACCACCGGCATTTGTTGCTGCGCTTTGACGAGGAGGATGATTATTTGAAGGCCATCATGCGTAGAAACCTGTACCTTAAAGGTTTGCTATATAGGTTCTTCAAGTGGGATCCACAGTTTGATTTCAACTCTGATCCAACCGTTATTCCCATTTGGATCGGCCTGCCAATGCTCCCTGTAAATTACTATTATGAGGATTTTTTGAGGTCAATTGCAGGAAATCTTGGTCATGTTTTAAGAATCTATGAACCTACCATGGCTCTCACTCAAACTAGTGAAGCCTTTGTTTGCATAGAGATTGATATAACAAAATAAAGACCAGACAGGATCTGGATCGGGTGCGGCTCAGATGAATTCTGGCAAAAAATTAAGTATTACCCTGCGGTTTGCTCCTTTTGTCACAAGTTGGGCCATGGTGTTACTGATTGTCACAGGAAACTAAAGCAGTTGGATCCCAAAGAGACAATCCAAAGTGATGTTCCACAGCCTGATAAAGTTGAGAAAAGTTTGTCTATGCCAATGCCGGTGAAGAAAACATGGCGTCAGAAAGTCTCTCTTAAGGATCCTGCTCTTTCAGTGCATGCCAATAGGTTTTCTGTTTTAGAGGAGGAAAAGGACTCGACTGGTGATCAAAATTATTTCCAAGGGCCTTAGATCCCATCAATATGCCATTTCAGAAGTCGGGGGCTGTGTCGGATAAAAATAAAGTTCATACTGATAACCTGCATGGTTTGCATGGTCATGTTACTCTACATGAAGATGGGTGCAATTCTGAGGAGGTAACTGGGGATGTAACTCTACATGAAGAAGGGTGCAATGCTGCGATGGAAGTTTCTGCTGAAGCTTCTAGGTCTCCGATCCAGAACCAGTCTCACAGGGCGGTAGCTTCTTCTTCTCCAGCGACGGTGCCTGAGGTTGATGGGGAAATCTTCGGGGATTCTCTTGTTGCTTCTTCTGAACTCTTTCCTAAACCTTCTGACGTCCAGCTACAGAAGGTTTCTTTCATGGCAGCTAGTGAAAATATTTTCATGCCTAATTATAATCCCATGGAGGATCCGATTTCTCATAAAAAGGGAGGTGCTAGGACCCGATCTCAGGCCAAGGCTGCGGAGGTTAAGACTGGATATGTTTCCTCATGAATAGTCAAATAATATATTGGAATATTAGGGGTGTTTCCAACAATGCCTCTAGAAGATCGTTACGCAGGATTATCAAGGATAACAATGTTGATTTAGTTGCAATCGCCGAGCCCATGCTCCCTTATAGTCGTGCTGCTTCCTTATGTAAATTCCTTAACATGCAGTGTTGTGCTGGGAATGATGGCGAGGAGTCCAAGATTTGGGTCCTCTGGCGTAATCTTTCCATGCAGGATCTTTTCTCGTCAGATCAACAAATCACTTTAGCTGTTATGATTGTTTCCTTCGTGTATGCGAGCTGCAATTCCATTTACCGAAGGAATCTTTTTGATGATCTCATCAGTTTCTCTGATAATGTGACTGCCCCTTGGATTATCGGGGGGGACTTCAATTGTGTTTCTAATCCCAGTGAGAAGATTGGAGGCCGCCTTAGTAACATGCAATCTATGGTGGATTTTAATGCTTTCATGCATGCGTCATCCTTAACTGATGCTGGGTTTGTTGGATCGCAGTTCACCTGGTCCAATAATTGCACTGGGCAAGCTTCCATCAAGGCCAGGCTTGATCGCTTCCTTATTAACAATGATCTCAGAAATAAATATCCAGGAACCAGTGAGAGGCATCTTATTAGACGTACCTCTGATCACTCTCCCCTTCTGATTTTTTTTGAAGATGAAGCTCATGCTCTGGCCAGGTTCGTTTTTCAGGTGATGTGGACTACCCATAATTCCTTTCTTGAGACTGTCAAAAAGGCGTGGAATGAGAGTAATAATTGGCACCCCAACCCTTTCTCTATTCTTTCTTCTAAACTCAAGGCTGTCAAGCAGGCCCTGCGAGTCTGGAACAAAAAAGTGTTTGGTAATATTGAGGATAATGTTGTTATCATGGAGAATGAGTTAAGGATCAAACAGGACCAGTTCGACAGTAATCCAACCCCGGAAAATCGCTCTATCTTGGGGGAGGCTACTGCTCACTATAAGAAAGCGCTGCATTGCATGAACACTTTCTGGGCCCAAAAGGCGCATATGGACTGGATGGACAAGGGGGATATGAATTCTGCTTTCTATCAGGCCGTTGTCAAAGGTAATAGAAGACGTAACAAAATTCAGAGGATCCAAATTGATGGAACTTGGTCGGAGGATCAGCAGGCCATCCGGCAAGAAGCTGCTCGGTTCTTTGGAAATCTTTTGCAAACCTCCGCATACTTGGTTGACCACGCCCTTCTGGATGTCATCCCCTGTGTGATTTCTGATGATCAGAACACTGCTCTTTGTGCTACTTCTTCTTTGGAGGAGGTGAAGAATGCTGTTTGAAGTATGAATGGAAACAGCTCCCCTGGTCCTGACGGTTTCATTGGAATCTTCTTTACCTCCTGTTGGGAGATTGTCCAGGCAGAGGTCTTTGCTGCTATCACTAGTTTTTTCCATGGTCACTCTTTCCCGAGGGGAGTCACTTCCACTCTTATTGCTCTCATTCCTAAGAAGGCCCATCCAGTATCCTTCAATGATTTCCGGCCTATAAGTTTGTGCAAATTTGTTATAAAATTGTCTCAAGGATCTTATGTGACAGACTGGTTCCTATTTTGCTTGGCATAATTTATGAAGAGCAGGGAGCCTTTGTTAAGGGGCATTTTATCATTGATAATGTTTCTCTCTCACGTCAGCTTGTGAGGGATGTTAACAGAAAGAGTAGAGGAGGAAATGCCATTTTTAAGTTGGATATCAGAAAGGCATATGACAGTGTCGAGTGGGATTTCTTATTTGCCGTTCTTAGAAAATTTGGGTTTGCTTCCAGATTTGTCTCCTATATCGGCATGTTAATCTCAAATTGCTGGTTCTCGATCTTGATTAATGGCTTCCATGCATGATACTTTAAATCCTCTAGACGTCTTCGGCAGGGAGACCCAATTACTCCCGCTCTTTTCATCATTATGGAAGAGGTGCTAAGCCGGGGTTTGAAGAACATGGTCTCCACTGGCCGGTTGATTCCATATGCAGGCCCCAGAGGATGTCCAACTCCGTCACATTTGCTTTATGCTGATTGATACCCTCATTTTTACCAATGGGAGTATCCAAAATGTGAAGAATCTCATGCAGTTTTTGAATAACTATTCCCTCTCTTCTGGTCAGCAAATCAATGCAAAAAAGCTCTTTATGGTTCTAAGAAAACCTCCATGCAAGCTGCTCAAAAAGAATCAATCATGTCACTGGGTATACTATACAAGCTGAGCCAGTGATTTATCTTGGTGTTCCTCTTAGAGCCGGTCGAGTTCTTACATCTGACTACAAGCCTCTATAGAAAGAGTCAATGCTACCTAAGCAGCTGGAAGGCTAAGCTTATTTCTCAAGCTGGGCGGTGGTGCTCATTAACTCGATTCTCTTTCTCTTCCAGTTTATTTGGTCGCAGCCTCTCCCTTCCAAAATCCATTACTTCTTACCTTGAAAAAGTTCTGCTACATTCTTTTGGAATGGCACTGATGGCATCCACCGTCGACACTGGATCTCTTGGCAGAAAATTCAATGTCCTAAGGAGGAGGGTGGTCTAGGAATCTGGAATATACATCATGTGCAGACCTCTCTTGCTGTTAAACAAATGTGGAACATTCGTCATGGCAGTTCTTTATGGTCTAAATACGCGAGAAGGCTGTTTTGCAGGAAATAACTAGTCTCATATTCACGGTATGGCCAAAAGCTTATGCTCGGCTGCTAACTCCATCATCCATGCCAATACTAGATGGATTCATAGTAAGGGTGACAGGATTGACATTATCAAGGATATATGGTTAGGGGACCGGCCGCTTGCTGCTATTCTTCATGGCCCTATTGTCAATTCCAAGTCTTCGTTACAGGAAGTTGTTATGGATGTCTCCCACCCTCTGAGGTCAGTTATTCCTCCTCATATCTTAAATGGTCTATCCCTTACTAATGATGAAGACAGATGCATTTGGGCTGCCTCCCCTACCGGTGTTTTTTCCACCAAGTCTGCTTATAATTTGCTAAGACATAATGCTCCCCATCGGCCTGTTATTATGAAGATTTGCCATTACTCCTTTAACCCAAGGGCTTCTTTGTTTTGTTGGAAAGTCCTCAACAGGGCTGTGCCTGTGGATAGCAGAATCACTGAATGTGGTATCCATATGGTATCTAAATGCTCTTGCTGTTCCTCCCCTCAATGTGAAGATATCAATCATATTTTCATCACAAGTGAAATTGCATTCGTTATGTGGAATTGGCTCATCCCTCTTGTTAGCAATAAAGTTCATCTTCACCCTCACATAACTACCAGATATAGAGTTTTATTCAGTACTCGGATGTTCATTCCCCTGCCGGCTTCATCTCCATATATTGTTTGACCCTCATGCTTTGGGAACTTTGGAAAGGAAGATGCTCAACCATATTTGAGAATACAAAGACTCAGCCTGCAGATATTATCAGAAACATCAAAACTCACATTTGTTTTGCGCTCCATCAGATGAGCTTCAAGATTGCTCCATCGCTGACTGAAGAAGGAATTCTAAAATCTTATGGATTTTCCTATCAATTATCCCCAAAATTGGTGAAGCTGGTTCGCTGGATTCCTCCCATAGCAGACTTTTGTTTAAATGTGGATGGAGCCTCTAAAGGAAACCCTGGTTTATGTGGAGGAGGCGGGTGTATTCGGGATGGGAATGGTAAGGTTCTTGCTGCTTTTTCCAGTTACTATGGCTAGGGTAATAGTGCAATTGTAGAAACAAGGGCTTTGTGTGATGGTCTTCGTCTGGCTCACTTCCTGGGAGTTCACATTTCAGCCATCTACTCTGATTCCTCCACCTTGGTCCATCTCTTCAGCGAATGAATGTCCTAACTGGCGTATCCATCGCTGGTGGCGATTTGCTAGGGACCTGCTTTATGAGAAACACACTGCATCTTTCATGTTTTTAGAGAGACAAATCAGGTGGCAGATAGGCTAGCCAACCATGTTGTAATTCTTATGCGCAATGAGGTCTTCTGGGGCGTGGATAACCTCCCACTTATTTGGAAGGGCCCTTTATGTATTGATAGAACGGGCCTCATGAGTGTTAGACTTATCTAATGAGGGTGTGGCTCTTCTGCATTGTATTCTTTTTTCATATACAATTTTTAGGCCCAGAGTTTTCTCAGCTAGTGGAGTGAGTCCATTCTCCCCTGCTGGGGGAGGGTGCACTCTCCTAGCTTGATCTCTAAGGACCTATTTTATTAAAAAAAAAAAGAAGCAAACCCAGCAGTGAAGTAGCAGCCGCCCTCTGAATTCTACAGTAGTAGCCCAAGCAGTAACAACCGCCAGCACATGTGAAGCAGCCCACGCAGCCCCCTCAAGACCACCCCAACAGCTCACGTGGGGAGCCCACTGTTCAACCATTCTATACTGAGTCGTTCCGTTCAGCCCCGTCTTATAGCAGTAGTGGAATTTTTTTTCCATAAGTCACTACCATAACAATCATATATACATCTATTTGCTGCATACATGTACTTCCAAATATTATATGTATACATTTTTTGGAGTTTTTTTTTACAGACATCATCTCATAATCAATGGAAGTGCACTCATGAATTTTGGGACTTGGTACCAACTGTATTTCACCTATTGTTTCAGTTTTGGTTATTTTTTTGTTTCTGGGCCGACATGGTCTTTCAAGATATTAACGCTTAGAAATTTATCTAAATAGAGAAATACAACATCCATAAAATAAAATTACATGTTAATGGGTTATAATAATTTTAAAAAGTATTAAGTTTTTGGGCCAACATGATCTATGGATTCATCTTACAGGTTTAAATCTTCTCTTTTCTGGTTATAGAACAAGAGAATAAACTAAACACATTAAATTTGTGATGTCTTGCACCAACCTGATGTGGTTTGCATAAAGACATTTTTTAATTAATGGGATCTATGGATTCATCACTTGTATAAATGAAATTACTGTGATCACATAAAAATCACTATTTAAAAGTGAAATTTAACACTACTTAGAAGCACTTGTAATTAATATTCCATGAAAAAAATATATAATTAGATTTGTGCGACCTGTGTGAACAATCTACATGCATATTGACTCCAACTTAGATAATTTATTAAACATACTACCAACACTAACAAATAAGAATGAAACATAAGAACTCTTTAAAATATGATTAGATTGACAAAGGCCACCAAGTTTCCATTGTAGCCGAAATTCTTGTTTAGTTTCACTGAGATATGCTTATCTAGACATGTGATCATATCTGGATATATGCTTGTTGTTTGTAGATGACTATGAAATCTAGACATCTATGATTCATTATTTTTAAGTTATTGATAATATTATAATATTGTGCTATCTTCTACTTAACGGTCAAAGTTGATATTATTGTAATCTTACAAAGATATATGATCCAACGAGCCGGGGTGGTGGCTCACTTCATAATTAAATTTGATTTATGTGAGCCAGTAAGCCTGGGTGATGGCTTATTTCATTATTAAATTTGATATATGTGATCCAGCAAGCCTAAATAGTGGCTTACTTCATTATTAAATTTAATATATGTGATCCAGCAAGCCTAAATAGTGGCTTACTTCATTATTAAATTTGATATATATGATCCAGCAAGCTTGGGTGGTGGCTTACTTTATTATGAATTTTGATATATGTGATCCAACAAGTCTAGATAGTGGCATACTTTATTATTAAATTTGATATATGTGATCCAGCAAGTCTGGGTGGTGGCTCATTTCAGTATTAAACTTGATGTATGATCCAGTGAGCCTGGGTGGTGGCTCATTCATTATTAAACTTGATGTATGTGATCCAACGAACTGGGGTGATGGGTCATTTAATTATTTTATTTGATGTATACGATCCAATGAATTTCATGCATGTGTAACACTTCACAATTCTATATATTCATTGATGCAAATGATGGTGTTTTTATATTTGCAACTTAATCAACCAAATGATATCAATAATGTTGCACAAGAAGAATCAGTGTGTTGTATATACTTTTTAGAATCTATACTCAAATAAATGTGTTTGGTTACTTAATTCTTCATATCTTTTAGGAAAAGAACACATGCTATCTACTTGGATTTACTTTTGATCGTGTGGCGGAAGGGAAAGTAATTAGCAAGGATCCAAAAAAAAAAAAAAGTGGATGAACAACTTTTAGGTGATGAATATTATGAAGTTCATGTGATTAAAGTCTTAAATCCTAATATGAGGTTGTCAACAAACTTGTGAAAAATATTGAGACACTGTGAAGGAAAGTCCATTGCATGGATTAAAAATCTTGTAAGTTGTCTATATTTTTGTTTACAAAACTTACCTATTATATTTTCTATATTATTATCATTTGTCATAATGACATTTTATTTCAGCTACCGAAAGGGAATGCTAAATAAAGATAGATGTATTGGTATAATTACATGATCTTTATGCCATTGTAAGTATTTTATAATTTTTATGAAATATTTCTATTTCTTAGTCAGGTTTGTAATTCCTTTTTTTAAAAAAATAGTTAATCCTTTTGTAGGTACTTTCAAGAGAAGTTGATGATGGATGCTTATAAAGTTATGAAGATCATGTGGTTATCACATTTGGACAGTTGTAGATATTTTTTTTTTTACATTTCTGAATAAAGTTGTACGTATCTCAAATACACTTTTAGTGCATATTGTTATAACAATATGGATGTTATATTTTGACTTATGACTTTGTATCTTTTTGTCATTTGATATCATATTTTAATTTTTGTGATCTTCTATTGTTAGAAAATATTTTCATTCTATATTTAACGTAAATTTAATTTTGTCATTAAGTTTTATTCTTGAGATAGAAAACCTTTAAGAAGATTTGCCATTAAAATTTTTAACATGTTATATAGTGAACAATAATCCTTTTAAAAGACAACAGTTTGTATGTAGCAACTCTGAAATTTATAATTTAATAAGTGATATTAAATTGAAATAAAATGAGAATAATTTGAAGAAAAAGGGAATAATTAAACCCATTTAAGTCAAAATAGGAGTTGGGTTTACATTAATGGTCCATGAATAGATTATTGGGCCTAAAAGCTAAGAGCCCATTGTAGGATGGGAGATTATCAAGTGTAAATTCGCACCTTAATTAATAACAAATAGAAAAGAGTTAAGGTAAGCATTATTTTAACTCTTAATTATCTTAAAAAGAGTCATAGGCTTATCCTAATCCCTTAGCCACGAAATTGGGACTCTCCCCAAGCTATTTAGGTGGATAAATGCTAAGAAAAGGGAGATAAATATGGGAATTTCGTAGCTAGAGGAGAGGGAAGAGTTCTAAGCAAGTAGGAGACCTTAATCAAACAAATACCCTCTCATTTCGTCCCAAACCAACATTAGACTTTTCTGGAGCTTGGAGAACGAGGAAGAGGAGGCCTTGGACATGAGGATCAAGGAGGAGAAGGCTAGGAACGAAGGGCTTCATCAAGTTCTTCACGTTTTCAAACCCTAGGATTCAAGCGTGAAAAGGTATGCAACTTCTCAAGCAAAACCTAATTAACTTTGACCTTAGGTAGACCATGATCCCCTCTTGCAAAGCCTCATATTTTTCCCAAATTTTATCGTGCCATGGATGAGTTTTTCATGCAAAAAGTTCTGTCATGAACATGTACCTGACTTGAATTGTTTTCCCAAATCCCATGTCTATACTTAATTTCGGATCATGAAACTTTTATTGTACATACTACTCGATGTTTGGAATCCATTGATATCATTTTCCCCAATTTCTATCATGTACTCTATTGGAATTAAATCGGATTCCATCACTGTGTATAATTTTAGGTCACCGAAATATAACCTAATCATAGCATGTCTATACCATGTCTATTATCTAATTAAATGTTACTGTAGATACCTCTGTATGTCTAGTTTCATATAAAACTAGTTTGTGATTTTTGGATATGCATACGAATTTCTACGTACTTTTGAATGGCCCTGTATCACATTTTTGGAGGACTGGCCCGAAATCCCAAGTGAACCAATTCACCTTTGGGGTTCGTCCAGAGCCTCTGAGAATGCGACGGCCCGACCCGTCGTGATTCTCATGAGGGTCGCGATAGACGAGCGCGTCGTGACATGAACGCGACGGCTCGACTCGTCGTGATCTCCAGGCTCCTACTGATTGTCCATAACGCGACAGACCCCGACGTCGCGTTCATGGATCGATTGCCTAATCGTGACCGTTCACCCCGTCGCGTTTAGAGCATCTGTCAAATGGCTTATTTCCATTCTAATGAATGCGACCAACCATCCTTCGTGATTTGAATCGCGATAGGTACCCCCGTCGCGTTTTCACTGTGCCAGACATAACCCTAATT